>JAMWET010002088.1:855000-1197500 GCA_024036415.1 Prochilodus magdalenae
TGTTCCTGCAAAAAAAAAAAGAAGTAGGGGAGGAAAAAAATCAAACGCTTAAGTGCTAAGTGTTTCTCATTTTAGCTTGACATCAGTTGAAGGAACTGGATGTATTTCTTGTCTTGAAGAGGCTGTCAGACTTCGACACCCTGCCTTGATTTCAAATAAGTGCCTCGTTACTTGCTGTACGCC
Organism: Prochilodus magdalenae; assembly: GCA_024036415.1. Lineage (NCBI taxonomy): Eukaryota > Metazoa > Chordata > Actinopteri > Characiformes > Prochilodontidae > Prochilodus > Prochilodus magdalenae. The sequence continues at coordinate 855,184 of JAMWET010002088.1, forward strand.
CTTGCATGTGCAATCTTATGACCTGGAGCTATCAGTAATGCTCAGGAGGCCAAGTGTCGTTTTAAAGCTTCGTGCTGTTTTTTCATGTACCTTGTGAGGGAGCATCAGCAGAACTGATTGAACTAGGCCTAATTCATATCTTTTAATAATCTTGTCATTCAAAAATAGGCAGATTCAGGCAATATCAGGCTTTAAGACTGTTGCTTGGACTGTTCTTAAGATGAGATGTACTGCACTAAACTGTCCTTTCAGGATGATGATGGCCATGATGAGGAAGTAAACACAATGTGCTGTTTGTCTGACCAAGGTAGGCAGATAATGCACCTGGAAGTGAGTAACTCTGAAATCAACTCAAGTTTCTTCAGCAGGTCTGGAAAATTTGTGGGCCTCTTCCGTATCAGTAATGGCTTAAGCAACACAAGGAGCATCTCTTGCGGAGGAACTACAGCTGTGAAGGGATGGACCAGTGCATCCACACAAGATGGCTGACAGGAGGTGCTGGATGAAACACCCTAATTTCATATTCCAGCATTCTCATGTCCTGTGTCTGCATACATCCCTCCTTTTTCCTCTCCATTTTTCACTTAGCGGTGCCTCAATGGCCTCTCGACCACTATTCATCATCAGAACCGCACTTGATTCAATTTGGTAATACAGGGATAAATAGGTCAGTGGAATGGCTGAAGATTATTGTGAGGTATCTGTGCCTGACATTTTCCATTTCCGTCTGGCAGAGTTTGAGGGCTGGCAAGCCACATTTGAAAGCCCAGATGCCTGTAGAAACTAAACAGCCAGGCTGCTGAGGGAGGCTTTTGCTGCCTCAGGTTGTGAGGAAGGAGCACTCTACCAAGAAACGGGAGGGACCTGATTTCTGTTTTTTACCTCAGATGTAGCCCAGTATCTCATTCCTTACCTCGGGGAAGGGCTGTCATCTTTGGATGATGTGACCAGCGTTTTGACAGACTTGAGTTGCGTGGCTCGCAGATTGATACGGGACCCTGTGTGGATTTGGGCTACTTTATAAGGCAGGAATAGGCAAGAAAAGATCCCACCACTGTCTTCCTGTTTTGCTGTTTAAGTTATAGGACGTGTTTGACAGTAGCCCCCATTACCCTCCTCCACAGTATGTGCGCATTCCTTTAGCAGGTGTGGTGTTTTTTTGTTAGCTTAGCTTGGGTTTGGCTTGGATTTGCTCAGCAACCCAACAAGCTGGCATCAAAGCTCTGTTTTGAAAGAGGAGGTATCAGAAACAAGGCTGTCATTTCCTTGCTTCCTTCCAAGCGTGAGCTTATAAGTACACAGACGTTGTGCGACCTGCAATCATTGGCCAGACAACTTGGGTGTGGCGCACTCACTCACTCCTCTGTGTTTCTTGGAGTTTGTTGTTATCAATTATTCCACTCTGTTCCACCTTGCTCTGTTGTGCAGAATCCGATGTTCCTGGTGGGTTTCTTTACTGATGTCTTGACTGCATATTTAGTTTCCATAGACAGCAAATCTCTGACAGGTCACAGCTTTTTTTCGTTAACTCCCCCTTTGATGTCACCTTGTTTCTCTTTTTTTAAGTTTTGTTATTGCTTCTTGGTGGGAGCGCTGTTTGGAAAGGCTTACCTGTGTTGACAGTGTAGCGTGCATGTCTGGTGTAGTGAGTGTCATTAATAGGCAGTTCGGAGCTGGGAGAGGCTGATGATCTAGATGAAGTGCTCTCAGCACTGCTAACTTAATGTTGATTGAATGACAGCCTGACTAGGATGAGCGCACACTGAGCTTGTATGACTATGTGTGTGTCTCTGTGTGTGCGAGCGAGCGAGAAAGGGGAGGGGGGTTATAGAAGCCCACAGGTAACTCACACCCCGTAATTATTTTCATCATGCAAGTTTGGAGTCGTGCTAGATGCCTGGAGTTGGGGAAAAATAGGAGAATTACAAGACGCCCTCATTGTGCAGAGATGACGGCGCTGTTTACGGCCTCCGCTGCAGAGCGAGAAGATGCAATTCAATCAGTCATAGTGGTACATATATTTTATTGCAATTATGCAAAAGAACAGAGGCGTGGTGCACTGTGATATTGTGCTGTTTTGGTTCTGGCCATTTTCCCTTTGTTCAGGCCCTAGACAGGAACTAACTGTCACTTACTCATATAGTGAGTCATATCTTACAGACGATGTTTTGAAGCCGGGCTCCAGGTCGACACACTCAAGCAAAGGCATTTACAGTACAGTCAGTGACCCCTCATTTATTTTCTTTCCAGCCAAAACAGCCATTAAGTACCAGGTATTATTTATCCACATCTGGAAAAAAAGAAGTAACCATTACACAGATAACTTAATACTTGTTGTGTTTATGCTTTGCCGTTACTGCAGCTTCAGTATGGGACTTGCTTGCTGTTTTTCTAAGAAACCTTAAGAATTTTTTTTCACACCGTCAAAGGTAAGTCTTTAGGTATGCAGTTCACTTTCCAAATTATATTAACTTCATCGATGCTGAAGTCTGAGCTCTGGGGTGAGCATTTTGTTGTTCCAAGCATTCCAGCATCTTGGCATTTCTCAGTAATGTCTTTCTTGCCAGCTGCAAATCTTTTTTTGTGAGTACTAGGGATGTCTCCATTCTGATACTGTTCTCAGGTATCAGGCCAGTACCAAGCTTATTTACTTATATTCATAACAATTTGCTGATACCAACATTCCAGTACCCATGTGATGTAAGGAGAGTGTACGCTGCCACACTAATGAACAAATGACTCAAGCTGAGGGTCTGGTCACCAGTCTGCTGCCAGTTGGACACAAAGGTCTCTTTACACAGTCTGCATTGGTATATTCCTATTTGGAAATACTCTGCAAGGTCAGCCCATTTTTAAACACACAGTCCCAGCCACTGTAGCACCCAATACAGATGCCAAAAAGCCCACATTTGCTACCAAAGTATATGCCGACTTTACTCTGTTTGGATGAATGTAATAGTGAGGTATGAATGAATATGGTGTTGTAAGCAGATGCTGGACTTGGGTAAGCAATGTGTTTATTTACATGACACTGTAACGCAGTAAGGTACAGTAAAGGTGCTACCCTTGCCATGACTGGTTGTGCTGGTTTTAATGCTTCTGAGTCTTCTACCAGAGGGTGCTTTATCACCCTGATGTTGTAGATGTCCTGAGGTGTTGGCAGACTACTTCCTGTGATCAGTTCTGCTTTCCTGATTGTGGGCTGGAGTTTGGCTTGTTCATGTGAGATGGAGAAACCAAACCAGATGGTTATGGATGATGTATGGATGGACTTGATGATTCCCCTGTAGAATTAGATCAGGATCTGTGGCTTCAGGAACAATTCTGAGTGATTTATTATGGTATCAGTATCGGCTAGAAATAAAAATTGTATGTTCATACTCAAAAATCAAAAAATGGTATCGCTCTATGCCTACACACTGCCATAAGTAGGTGAAAGAACTCCAGTGGTATTGCCTTAATATGGCTGCAATAAGGTATTACATTTAATGATATTAGCTAGACATTACTGAGTCGAAATTAAATGCCTGGAAACAAGTGATTAGCCTTGTTTGTGTAAAACCTAATTGGCAATTTATGCAAATGGGAATAATCCAGAGGTTGCTTGATACAGAACACCGGCCTGAGGAACAGGTATTAACACTTTGTGTGTGTCTGATGTGAGAAATCTGGTGTTGTCTGGTATCTGGGGGTTCCCGAAATTTTTTATGGCCAGACCACCAAATATTTATAAAATGAGTGTCGGTTTAGTGGATATTCGTTAATTGCTGAAGCACACCATAGTAGCAGAAAAGACATGTTTGGGTGTACACACTGGATTTTGGGGAATTATGGGTTAGATTATGGAAAAGGAAAAAATATAATATTGAAAACATATGTTTCTTCTATATTTAAATCTAATCCATTCAGGAACTAACCAGTCACAGTTGGCCAATTGGAGATGATTGGGGATGGGGGTTGTGGAGGGGGTGGGGTTGTATTTGAAATCTCACGCTTGCACATCACATTCATCCGCTGAGGGAAGGGATCAAGAAGCACAGCTGCTGTTACATAATGTTCTTCAGGGTGTTTTGTGTGATTGCAGATTTCTACCAGAGAGGTCACCAATTCCCCAAACAGTGCAGAACTACTTTTAGAACTGCTTTATCCAGCGAGACGTCCGAGCGCTCTATTTGTTTTTAATGTTCCCATTAAGACAAAGGAATTAATCAAATGTGGATAGTTCTGAGTTAATTTTAGGTAGATTAGTATATAAGCTTTACACTGTTATATGACAAGCAAGTTTGGACCAATTGTAGTGGAGCTAAACCAGTAGTAAACTGGCTGACTTGTGTCTGGCCACAGTTTAACTATCAGACATATTAATAACGTTTATTAAAAAGAAATGCTTATAGTTTCTCACCTGTAGTCAGTAATATTAGACTAAGTCTAGTGTTTCTCCCCCTCCCTCTTTCTGTCACATATATACTGACACACAGACCCTTATTGCAGTCCTTGTAAGAATGTAAGTGAGTGGCTGTGTCCTGGCTATTGCATGTATTGCATGAGGGCATCCACACTCCTGGCCACACTAATATAAATGAGAGGCTGTCCATGACTGCAGGATTGCTCACTCTGTGACACAGTGGCCATTTGTCAGTTCTCTCAGTGCAGCTCTGGAGGCTGTGTGTGTGTGTGTGTGTGTGTGTGTGTGTGTGTGTGTGTGTGTGTGTGTGTGTGTGTGCGTGTGTGTGTGTGTAGCCATAACTCTTGTTTATTTTGCTCGCTTTCTCTCTGTGATATTGTTGCATTGAAATATTTAGAAATTATCAAAAGCTGTCCGAATTGAAATATGAATATTTCATACGGTGCCAGTTGGGATGTTTAGTTGCAATCAATAAATGCAACCCACAGCAAAATAAGTCATATTTTTTTTACAGCTGGGGCTTTGATCATTCATTTGTCCCCGCCCCCCACCCCTTTACCCTTTCTGTAATATGGCAGTGTTAACCTTGCACCTGTAACATACCCATTCATCATTAAAGGGGAATTTATTGATTGTTTTTTCAAAATAACTGTTAAACTGTAAACAAAGTCATTCGTAGTGGTTTGATGTGAATTGCGCTGTTCTAGAGAAGCATGCCACATCAGAATTGCTCATAGTGCTGGTGATAGGAACCAGATAATTTGGGTTGATAATTTGGGCTGTTGGCTTGTTGTACGGATGACCCAAGTCACTAAATTTCTCTATAATTACACGTCAGGCCCATCTGAATTCCTTTAAATCTCAATGATGATGCAGGAATACTACAGTATTGATGAAATACCTTTTTAATTGCAGGTACAGTATAATTATGACCTTATCATTTTGCCCTGCATTGCCAGAAAGTATAGGTATATATAAAACAAGAATGTAACAGATGTGTTGTGCCTTAGTTTTAACTCTAAATTGACTGTTGGTACCAAAATGAGTGGTCTTAAGTTAGGATGGGGTGATGAAACCCCCAGGTGTGCTGCTGCTTTATGAGTGCCTACTGTCCTCACGCACACCCGCTGTGGTGAGGCTGTGGCGAAAGTAGTGAACACCAAGGACCTCTGTGGCACAAAGAGGACACTGCTGACGACCCACACTCTCCTCTGTGCCCTCACGCGCACACGCAGCTGCAATGCTTACGCAAAGCCTGGCCAACTCTGCTGCCGCTGAGAAAATTTTTACACCGGCTCTCAGAAAAGAAAAGCAGTGCAGGGCAAAAAAGTGAACATTTCCATGAATGGTTTTCTAGCTGTTTGTGATATTAACCCTGTAATTGCTTCAGTAATTTGTTCATGACAGCATGATCAGGAAACTATTTGCTGATATATCATTGGCCAAACATTCTGTGTGTTCTTGATTGGTGTGAGCGTTTAGCGTGGAAGATCTGAGCTTTTATGTATCTTCCTATTTATTCTCTTTTTCATTTGTTGTGTGTGATTTAATCCCCTAAAGTCCTCCAGGTTCATTCAGGGGTTATTAGTCATAATCTACTACATCCTAATGCACAATAAGGGGAAATACCATATTTCAGTTTTATTGCTACATGCAATATAGCTCACAGTGTATAGGAAAAACCCTAATAAACCTTTAATGTGACAGTGAGATATAGTTCAAGAATTTCCTGCATTATTTAGAACAAAATCAATTGTCACAATGTTGGATGCAAACGCCTTGGTTTAACCTCTCGCTGACAAAGTGAGAAGGCTCTGTTGCTATAATATGAATGTTTGCAGTGTCATAATAATGTTTAACACATATATTGTGCATCCCCTGTAAATACTAGATTATCTATCTATCTATCTATCTATCTATCTATCTATCTATCTATCTATCTATCTATCTATCTATCTATCTATCTATCTATCTATCTATCTATCTATCTATCTATCTATCTTCCATGAGGCTATGAGGGTCATAAATTGGGCTGACATTTGGGGACTTGTAATTACAGCAAGTACTCAGAAAATTAAAATACAGATATCTATGCATTCCTAATTTGAAGATCTGAGGCTTTACCTGCCCAACAACAAAAACCTATGTTAAAAAAGAACAGGAAAACCAAATTGGAAAAAATGCATATTTGAATATTCGGGTCCAGTTCTAGCAGCAAGCAGATTACAACACTTTCACAAAAATGGATGAATACATTAGTATAGCTATATTATGTACCCATGTTAGTATAAGTATAGTGGTACAGCATGTAACTGTGTAATAATACATGTAACATTGATACAAGCCTTTCACGTCAATGCACACAAGCAGTATTCAGCAAATACAGGGATCATTTTCGTATTTAGTAGTACCGAGTACAAGCATGATGTATAGGTAAACAGTTACAGTAAAATAATACAGTTTCATTTTGTAAATGAAATGAGTTCATGTTCGTGCTCTACAGGGATTAGGAGTTTAAGATTAGGAGTGTCAACATTTAATTTTTGTGACACTGTATCGATTCTCAAAATTTTACTTTTATTTTTAATTAATAGTTTACCTGTGAAGACTGGAGGCAGACAGTGGTTCACTATGTGTAGATAACAATGCTTTACTCTTCAGGCTTTAGTCTCTTCCTCGATATCTATCAGCTGATGTTGCCTACACATTTGTGGAATCTATTCTACTGAAGAATTTCCAGTCTGCATGGAGCGATTAGCATCCATATACCATAGTGCCATATACACTTTTCACTTAATGCTACATTTGGCTGTCATATGCTTATAAGACCATGCGTTGGAGTTGTAGAGGTTAACATGAACGACTGGCTGCTTGATTTGTGTCATTCTTTGTCAATGTGATGTTGAAAATCAGGTCGGTTTGACACATTGAGGATTTGGCTCAGAGGAGACAGAGGGCCCTCAGAGGCCCAGCGTGTGTGTGTCTTCAGCAATAAGCCTGCCACCACACATGCGTGCGCACACACACTCAGTTGGCAGCTCCCTATGAGATCCAGGCCGGTAATAAAGATTAAGAGGCCATCAGGGTGTGAGCGTTTTGGATTGTGCTGTGAGTCATGGCCTGACATGGCCTGCACTTTCTTCATTCTTTTCCATTACATTCCGGCCGCACATAATGACGGCGAGAAAGACAGAGGGAAAATGGCTGGGCATGCAGCGATGGGCAGAGCAGTCCACTGAGACATGGGCACCGCTCAGCTCGGCCTGCCTCAGGGCCCAATAAGACACACTGTCAAAGCACAAGTGCCTATATCTTTGGACAAGATTGTTGTATTAGTCAAACCGCCGGTAGTACATCATTCGTTTTTTTTCCCTTCTTCCTTTCACTGAATGATGCAATGCAAGTTAAAATGGCAGTAGAAGAGCATGAATGCTTGATGCACTGATGTGTCCCCGCCCTACAGTGCTCCAGGGAGCACAGAGTGACGCGAGTGAACCGCTGTTGTTATACCTTTCACTTTCCACCATTGGCTTTTATGAGCTCTAAAGTCAGTGGATAAATGGCAGTGCATTACATCTGTAGTAGTCAAATACAGCATTCACACTTTAATAGGAGGGGAGAGAGAGGTTGTGGAAGAAAGAGACACAGTACAGAGAGAGAGAGAGAGCGCACTGGGGGGCTGGGTGAGGGCTGATTTAAGGGAGAGCAGAGGGATCAGAGAAAGGCCTTGTTAGACGAGTGCTCCCCTGAGCTCAGAGGGGGTTTCTCTCTATCTCCCTCTTCCTCCCCCCTCCCACACCCCCCTCTCAGTCCTTTCATTGGAAGCGGCGCTAGTCAAATGGTAGATCAAAGCTGCGTTCAGTGTGTGTCAGAGCAGATCATTTGCACTTCCATAAAATGTGCCATTGCCGACAACACAAAACCTCTGCATTCATTAAACTCCAAATTCAGCAAAGACAAAGCACGTACTGAAATAGATATTGTCATTCGTTTGAACCAAAAGCATGCCCCCTTTCGTTCCCCTCCAGCTCCAATTTATTCCATTTAAATCTTTTTCAATAGGGCTTTGCTAATTTTTTTTTCATCCCACCCAGCTAAGGTGGAAGCTTTCAGTCTGTTATTAAAGGAGCAGTGGGGATATATTAGCAGAGGCCAGAGGCTCATGTAGTTTGTTTATAACAGCCCCCAAGTGTTTTTATTAACGGTATGCACTGCTAAAAGAGGAACCGTATAGCCCAGAAAGCAGCCCTAACTGAAGCAAGTTTGCCTGTTAAGAAAATACAACAGGAGTGCTTCCAGTAGTTTTAATGAGAATTAAGTTTTCTGGATGCTAGAAGGAGCTGAATGTGCTTTAAATCGAGTTAGGAGTTATTGAGTTCTGAAGCACTGATCAGGTTCTTTGTTGCTTTCTTTTTGTGACATTTATGCAGGCCTTGTACTGTGTCCTGTTCTCTCTTACATATTCATGTTAGGATTACAGATGCACCCAAATATTATTTTATGTTGCAGTGCAATTCAGTGACATCCTTTTTTTTTACTCTGGTCATCTTCATGTCCACTAAGCTCCATTTTCACTTTCCCTGGGTTAAAACAAACTAACATCTGAGCTTGTTAATTGAAGGAGAAGTATGTAAGATGACACAGGCTGCAGTGCAATACTTCAAAGAAACAGAGAGCAACATATCACCAGAAAGTGTGGTGTTCACTCCTATAGTAAGCAACAAGGAAGCAGTCCTGCCTCCTCGGTATTGGCATTAACAGCTGTTCACTTGAAATGTTGTGTATTCAGCATCAAACGTCATCCCTTTATTTGGCAAGAGTGTCTTTAGTGGTGGAAAGCAGTAGCAATGTCAACCTAATGCTAGCCCAACCAGAAACAGGACCTTCATTAAGACGTATAAATATGTTGTTGAGGCAGCGCTGCCGCGACTTCTTCCTCTCATGTTGGACTGATTCGTCTATACACTACAGCATATAGATATACAGATATGTCAGTTTTCAAACACAGGACCCGATTAAAAAATCACTTAATTGAATTGGTTAAACTTCACAGAGCAAATTAGGTTACCTAAAAGGCATCGGTGGTCTTTAGTCATGCAAAAGATCCCGTTCCTTCTTTCTAAAGTGCTTGGTGAGATGCGTGCAGTGGTGGTTGTAATGGTGGTCTGCACAAGAGTGGTGGGCTGTGTGATTGCACCACTGCTCAGTGTCTGGACCCTATCAGAATAAGTAGCACATTCTTAATGAGTGTATCGGTAGCTCTGCTCTTTGTGCCCAGTTAACTATAGTCCGTCAGCTTTCCGCATGCTGCTAACAACAACTACTTCACTCTTGACATGGTGATAATGATTTCCTGAAATTTCATTTCACCATATAGTCTGACAGGCATTATAGCACCGAGCTACTAGAGCCGCTGCTCTTTTCTGTGGACTGTTGAGAGTCATTTTTTATACTGACATCATGAAAAACCCTTTTTGCTGACAAGTATCACTGACAGAACTCTACTTTACCCACCGTGACTGACATTTGATGCTTTGTGGGCTTGTCATTTCGGATGAGTGTTTCGATTGCTGGGTAGGTTTTTTTTTTTCCTTTATTGTTTTACTTTTTAATGAGAGATTGCTTTTGATTGGCCTCTAGTGAGCTGTGCTGGAATAATGAGCTGGAAAACAAAAAAGGAAGCCGTTGTTAGAGAAAGCCTGCAGTTGTAAAACACTCAATTACATTGGCGAGAAGTCTGGACACTGGCGGTGAAGTTCAAGGTCACTGCCGCTGCGCTCTGTAATTTTCTGTCTTTTTTTGTTTTTTGCTACCTTGATGCTTCCGCTCCTGTTATTTCCTCTGTAACTGACTCTGTATATTATTTCCTTGTGTATTCTCTTAATCAATGCTATTCCCTGGAAAACACATTAACCTTTGCGAGGTGTTTCAATGACAGATTTAAGCAATCTGTCATTTATGTGCGTTACTTATGGCAAATTGACCATAATGCTGCTGTTGGATTGAGTGATGTGAATGATTAGATCTATTATGATTTCATTGTTTTAAATAGATGTGCTTTCATGCCTGCAGGTGCAGCGTGTAGCCCCCCCTCCCTCGTGTATGGCTCGGTTACACGTTCACAGTATCTAATCCAGCTGGAGGATGAGGCGTCTGTGAGATGTCTGTGTTTACTTCTCTGAACCCTTAACATATTGGACTGTCTCGCTGCCAACAAGAAAATGGAATGGCCGCTATCACGGCACATGAAGTCTTTTTTCATTTGCCAGTAATGGTCAGGCATCTATCTCGACGTGGCTCGAGTGTTTGTGCCTTCAGCCGCTCGGTGAGCTGTCTCAGTGATTGTCAGGCCTGCGTGGGTGTGTCCGTGTGCGCGCGTGTGAGTAAATAGATGGATAAGATACAGTGTGGGTGAATGGATCGCAGTACTCTGGGGGGGATTCAGGGAGTGAAGGAGTGCTTTAAGATTAGGTCCGGAGACCGCAGAGCGCTCCTGAGTAAATGGACGACACAATCGTGCTTTCCTCGGCCGAAACCTTGAGTTGTTTTTACCCCTGAGAAATCCAGAGGCCCCTTCAGCTGCTGTTATCTCTCTCCGTATAAATGGATTAAACATAGAAAAGAAAGAGAGAGAGAAAGAAAAAGCTAACATTGTGAAGTTAACCCTTTATGGGGATATTCACTATTTTATAGACATTACTGCATAATGTAAGGCTGAGATGTAAATAAAGTCATCCAGGGTGGTTTGATGTGAAATACTAGAAAAACTCAAAAAGAGGAGTTTTAACGCTTCTTAAAGCTCTCTTGCGCAAAGGTATTTTTTGGAATAGCTACCAATGAAGCTAACTCCACCATGAAACCGTTTAACTGCTTGTAAATAAATCTCTGGAATTTCCTGTGGACATTCAATTGGTCACATAATGGACAATGCAAGATATAGCACATAATGCATTGTGCAATCCAATGTTTCATTTTATAATATATCAATGAACAATGCAATATATCACCACAAAATACATAATCCCTCCTTCTTTCCCGTCCATTTCTACCCGTCTACAAGAAATATTCATCCACGACACTACAGACTCACTATTGTCTTTTGAGATACAAAGTAGAATTATAAGACGGGACGAGCTAGCTGGCTAGCATGCTAATACATAGACTTTAGACAGTCTACATTTAAAACTGTTTTTTTTTCTTCAGTCTGTTGATAATTTTAGTTCATTTGGAATGTTTTTTAACAAAAAAGCTTACGCATTTAACCCTAAAAGTAACTAGACTGTTCACAAATATGTACACTGAATATAAACATTGGTTATTGTGCTTGATACATGGCTACCCTTATTTATTATGTTGTCTCAAGTTTTAGCTGCCGCCACACTTGTGTCTTAAGTAAAAAATGAGATTTTCTATTATTTGAATTTGATGTAAATCTGTCCTTTACACTTTTACAAGCAGCCTGAATGGGCTTGGGTATGCCTCGGAGACTCCGACCTTTCAGTAGAAATTAAAAACCAAATTATAGATTTTTGTAATTACATTTTTATTCTGCAGTAAAATGGGTTTCTAGGGTTAAGGCCAGGCTGTTTTTCCTCTTTACAGTGAACGGTGTGGATTTTTACAGAGGGCTCTGCTGCTCTTCCTCTTTGAAACATACTGTAATTAAATGATCAACAGATGATTTGGAGAATGCTCCACTGCCTGCCAACTGATAGCGGGCAGGACTGCCAAGCGCAGTCTCTCAAAACGCAATTCAGCGGGGAGCCTAGTGCTGCTTGTTGCTCCTCTCGGCTCCTCTCTCTCCATATGGACTCCTCAGACACAGGGCAAACACTTCCCTCAAAGCCTCTCATGCTCGCACAGCCGTGCCGTGGCTCAGGCCAGGTGTGCTCTACAACGCACGCTGAGCACATCCTTTTATCAGGACGTCTTTGTTAGTGTGCTCGTTTTGCCTTTACGATCGGCATGAAGCTTTTGAATGGAGCAGGGGAGTTGTTGTGCCTGAGTGGAATCTGTCTATTTTGCATAGTTTGGAGAGAAACACAGCTTTCTGCAGCATTAGCACTCACATCTATTAACATGCTCCTAGTTTGGTCGTTCGCTGAGGTAATGGCATTTAAATGAAACCTCAAGGAATAGACAGGAGATGAGAAGTAAATGACTATCATGCTAAATACCAGGCGCTAGGCTGAATCCCAGAGCTGCTTCCTCTCACTGCCCTTATGTGCTTGTTGAATGGTCCTGTTTCCCACTTGCAAAGTCATAATTACGAAGTCTTTGCTTTCACTTGTTATGCAGTGGAAAACCTGGAGGTTGTCAGAAAGTGGCTGCTGAAACGTACTTTGACTGCTGGTTAGGTAAACTAATCTATTTTGTGTCATTCATTTCTTCCTAATTTTAAAAATCATGGGCTACATTCACAACACCATCTTGAAGTGGGGTCTCAAACTCTGCTTAAAGCTCCAGGTGAACTAAATGCGTATTTTCTTTATATCCAGGTACAAAGTGTATTTCTCTCATCTCCATGTAAACTGGGTAGACTTTTGTAATATCTTGGTTAGCTCTTCCGTAAGCTTTTGCTAACCACACAAGGCTGACATCTCTTGCCCTACCCACACTTTCAGTAGTTGTTTTTTTAAAGAACCATTTTATAACCACTATATAATGTAAAGGTTCTATACCAACTAAAATGTCCTAAAATCGACGGTCAAGGCTAGGAACCGTTTAGAACCCTGGTGTTGTTTTTAAGTGTAGTACATAAAGACAGCATTAGTTGTTCTGGTGTTGCCAAAGTTTCAGCTGAAGACTCCTGGTGTGCATCTCTCGTTGTTAGAGCTGATCGCTGAGCTGCAGCCCCCGTGCTCGCGCTGGATGGGAAATAAGTCGTAATGACGCCGAGCTGCTCACTGTGGCCCTCAGCTGTTTTCCAAGGGAGATTAAAAGGCTCTCTGGCTCGCCACTTCAGCACGGTTCTTTCAGAGCGCCGGCCTGTTTACCGCCGGAGCAGCAGCCTGATGGACAGGCTCTGTGCTGCAGGCCTGCGCTCCATTTCACTGGGGAGAGGAGCTGAATAAAAGAGCAGAGGGTTACAAGAGGAGGCCCGAGTGAGCATTAAAATGCCTCATACAAGTGTACTTACACAGTGCTAACGGAGAGTGGGTAGGTGGATGGGTGTATATTCATTTGAATCAATTCATTGGCCATCATCACAGGATCATACCCAGGCCACATCTGTCATGATATCATTGTTCTGTGTTTTCCAAGCACAAAAACACATGTAATTTTTTCTCAGGGGAATCTAAAAGTTAGTTTTTTATCTGTTGTAACAGAATATCATATCAGTAACGGGGCATGAAGATCTGCAACTTTTAAGCCAAACGCATTTCTTGCTTCCTAAATACTAGAAATGTGTTCTGATCATTTTCTGAATGTAGTAATGCATAGAGCACAGTGGAAGGATAGCCTGATACCTAGCGCATTGTTATCCTGTATTATGATTGTATAGTGCTGTATAGTGTAATAGTACTCTAAAGGAAACCGTGGATGTGCTTGCTTGTGATTATTCTCAAGATATGTTAGGTCTGTTGGCCCAGTTAGCATGAACGCTAAACCTTGTAAAGACACAACAGTCAATCGACATTGGCCACAACCCATTGGCAGTTAGCGCTTGCCTTGTTAATGGGCTTGTTAATTAATGTTGCAAATACCTTGCAGGGGAGAACTTTTGAAAATTCAAGGCCGCCTCTCAACACAGAGCTGTTTGCGGCTGCTCTAATAAGTGAGCATTGTAGAGCGGATTGATGATTCAAAGCTGGGGGATCCTTCAGATGGATATGTCCAATTAAAATGAAATTTGACACAACAGTGGCCTGGAGAGGGAGGGAATGAAAGACAAGCTGTTTAGGCTGTGCATCTGGGAATTGATCTGGGATTTAGACGTAAACCTCAGTGACATGCTATATCGTGCGTCTCTTATGAATATTTTCTGTTTGCTGGTGCTTCACCACTGTCAGATCTGATGGACTGAGCATAAACCTAAAATCTCAGCTGGATTTGTTGTATTGATAGCTAATTGGTGTGTAAACTACAAACTAACCAACCAATTAAAATAGTTTTGCCTCTGTCCTTTATACATTGATTTATTGCATGTAGCGCTTCAGTTCTGTTAGGGGTACACCAAAATAGCCACTGTGAGACCCTTTGGTTTCCTACTGCAGCGTAGACTTGTATTTAGCATTTTTTGATTTGATAAAAAGACTTTTTGGAAACCACATAACATACCACACTGGAAATAACATAATAACTCAACATCTTTTAAACACAAACTATTTCACCTCTGTGGCTGTTAAACCATGCTGGGGTTAAAAACCTTGTTAATGTGTTCTAATAGCCCTGTTGGAGAAACACGGCTAGATGTAAGTACAAAGTGCATATTACCAAAACAAGTCAAAAACAAGATTTGCTCTGGAATTCAGTTCTAGATGCCTGTGGAAAATATGAAATGTTATATAGTCATAAATATGAAGATCATCTTAACCATTCGGACACTTAAGCTGTAACCATATGTTGCACTGTGGAAAACTGCTGTAGGCTTTACTGTAGGCTAGCGGCATATTACTCCATATATTACCCCATATTAATCAACTGATTTAATGATAAAAGGGAATAAAACATTGCACGTATGTATTATTTAATTATTATGTATAAAGCTGTTTTAAATAACACTAACCCCCTGTAGTTATCCATCAGTTCTCTTACCCAACACAGCAGTCATCCATACATGCAAACTTGTTGCCTTTTGACCACATTTACAATTTTGAATACACTATTCACTTGAATCATGACAGTTTAGATTTTAGGAAGTGGGGTCTGCTGCCAGGAAAGTAAAAATGCCTTCTCTCCCTGAAGACACACCACATCAGTTCATAACCCTAAAGATATTGCATTCAAGATATTACTATATCGCAAATATAGTATTTAAATTGCTTAAGTCAGTCAGAAATAAGATCACGGAAATGAGAACGTTGCTGTGGAAACGTAACCTCAACCATACTAAATTTACAGGGAATGAACAATACGTTCTTAATTTAGAGTGAACGTTGGCAGTTTTTTTTTTCAAGTAATGTTAACACATTGCCACTGGTCTGTTCTTCAATGAAATGCTATGCAGTGGTAGGGGTGGCTTAAGTTTTCAGAAATAGAAATAAAATGGAGCTACAGAGTGGACATCACAAGTGATAATCAGGGTCCAAGCACAATGGTCGCCGTAGAACATAGAAGCATGGACATAGGTTTTAGAATGACCTCTATTTCTCAAAAAGAAGATACCTGCTGCATTTTGTCCAAACTGAAAGTTTGGCATTGGTATGGTAAGAAATACTTTAAACAAATAAATAAACATACGGTATTTGGCTTAACAAGGCATGGATGTGCTAAAGTGCAAATCACACAGTTCTCATGTGTTCTCCCACTGTATTCCTGTGATGAATTCAGAGCGGTTCAGGCGAGCTTCAGAATTACAGCCTGCATATCTGTAAACGTGCCATCCTCCTGCTTGTCTTTCGTTATGTGTGACATTTCTTGGGTGTATGTTAGCAACCTCCGTTGCTGGAAGCATGCCTCAGAGGAACCCTCTCATCCTCCAATCCCTCACTACTACAGAGCAGCTCCCAGCACCCTGCACCCTCAATCTGAGCCTTCAGGAAGACACACATAACACTCACAAAGAAGCAGAGACTTTATCACCCCCTGCTTGTCGTTTTTCTTTCACACTAAATGAGGTTATGCTGGACTTGCTTGTGAGAGAGTTAGTGCTTGTGTGGCTTGCGGTTTTTTAAAAGTCAGATAGAGGGTAGAGTGGTGGATATTTTGTGGATAATTTCATGTATTCTTTCAACGAGAGTATTTTTTTGCTGCTGATATTCTTATTCTGACAGCAGAGAGAGTGAGAAAGAGAGCGCGAGAGCAGAAGAAAGCAGCGTTATTGCCCCGCTCGGCTGACTCCATCTCGTCATTACCATCGCTTATTTATTTTTGACTCAATTACTCTCGCTCAGTGCCATACCTCTTTTATGAATCTGCTCTGCAAAACACACGCATTCATTGCTTGATTGAATTAAACGTGATATTACCACTGTGGAAGCATGGGACGCGGGGACGAGAGGGAGAGGGAAAGTATGAGAGTATCACTGTTTAAAACACATGCTGACCTGACTCTTACGATTCGTGGAAGAAGAGCCTAGGCCCTCATTTGCATGCATTAATCCTCACACGCCCGCCCCACATCATCATCAGGTTGCCTTTGGTTAACCATTATTCTCCTCCTAACAAAAGAACACAGTTTGAGGAGGAGAAAGAGCTCAGTGCTGAAGATTGTGGGTGGGAATTGCTGGGTGAGGGTGTGTGTGAGTAGCAGGATGGGGGGTATATGTGTGAGGAAATATATTAATTCGCCTCTTGTCATTTTTGCTCGGGTAAATTCTAATGTTGTCATGGTAATTTGGGGCCGCGAGGCTGCGGGTCACTTTCCAAACAGAGACCTTGCACGGGGAGGCCGAATCCTTGTGAAGGGCTGATAAGGCTCCGTGTGTAGCCTTCAGCTGCATGATGAATCACCCGCTTATCTGCTTCAGCCCAGAGAGGCAGCCTGCCCTGCACGAGACTTATGCAGAGAGAGAGGGAGGGAGAGAGAGGGGGAAGAATCTGTCATTATTGGCGACCGAAGAAAAAAAAAAAACAGCACACTGTAACAAAACCCTTCGTACAATACCGGGCGAGTTCCCTGTGTAAGCCTTCATGAATGTGTGAATGCCATACTGTCATCTTTGGCCAATTGAGTAAATGCAGTACATTTTTAAATAAGGGATGCTGTTTCTCTCAGTAATGGTATTTAGCCTACAGATATGATCTCCAAAAAATCTAGGAGTTTGGTTAAAAATGTTTGGGGTGGCATTTTCACCTGGGTTTCCCTCCCCTAGTTTAGTAATTGACACCTAATAGGTCTAGCCAGGCCTCCCTCCAACTCTTGATGCTTCCAATTTGGGAAGGTCAAAGCTAGCACATGCTTCTTCTGAAACATGTGAATCCACAACGCCTACTCAAACTGCTATCACTCAACATGTTAAGTGCCAGTTCTTATCACACACTTAACATTTGATGTATGCAAACAACATCTAGATGAGCCAGAGGTATTTTTAAAACAGGTTTTCTAGATTGATGAACAAAAAGTACATTGCCAACTGATTTTGGTTTGTGATACGTGTTGTGTGGAAGCCAGTGTCCAGGTAGAATAGATTCTGCTAAATATCAGCAAATTCTCAAAGTCAATGTGAAACATAAAACAAAATCTACTATAAACTACTTTACGAAGTGCGAGCTGGAGCTTTGGAATGACCGTGGCAGCACCTTGATGCATTAAAAAGATTATGAGTAGGACTTGCATGCTGTGCATGTAAGGTGACTTTAAAAAATCCTAAAACAAGAAAAGAAAGAAGGTCGCTACTAAACGTGGTCATGTTTTCTGACAATAGTGGTTTTGCTAATTACTGATCTAGATTTTTGCACATTTATTTATTTATTTATTTATTTATTTATTTTGTTAAAGAGAACTTCTTAAAACTACGTTTTCAAATGACACTCAAGACCACTGAGGTGCTTTTATTATGTATTTGTATTTTTGCAGCACGTTTCTTATGAGACTTTATGATAAAATGCTTCAGTCAGCTGGAGCTTGGTCATACAGGGCTCTCACTGCTCATGCTTATTTGAACCATGCTTGCTGTGTAATGTAGGAGGTGGTAAGAGGTATTAGATGGGGTAGAAGAGCACATACACACACACACACACACACACACACACACACACACACACACACACACATGTATGCGCCTCCCACTGCTTGTCAGCCGTATAGGGGTCTTATTGCTAAACGGATGCATACTATGCTCGCACAAGGTGCCTTTAGGCTAGATCCCCCCCACCTGCCTCCTCTCTGTGCTGTGTGTGTGCCTGCTTTTAGCCCGTGGTGCAGGCCCAGCGCTAACAGCTGATGAAGTGTCTCAGCCTGTCTGGCATTTCTCACACATACTGAAAGTGATCTCATTATCAACCACTCCAGCCCTCTCTGTCCCACTATGTATGGGCCTGAACGAGATGTGGGGCAGCTTTACTATTAGCCACACCATTTCTCTGAGAAGGCCCTGTTTTATATTATAAGCGATGTCAGAATAAGAGGCAGAGCACGGAGTTGGGCGACATGACCATAATATCACCTATGTCATGGTATGTTCTTCAAAGCCTACTGTGGGTTCTTGTCAGTGCAGAAAGAACACTGATCAGCTGTAGAGCACCTTTGGGCTTTGTTTTCAGTTTGTTAGCCAGCTGGACTAGTGAAAGGTTTATTTCCATGTTTCGTTTTGTTTTGATGGAGTTTCAGATTTTGTAGCTAGTTCTTGCCTCCACGTTTTGCGTACAGTAGTGGTAAAAGCCGTATTTGCCTGGCCGTATTTTGACTAGAAAGTGTCTTCAGTGCGGAATCCCTACTGACAGAATCATTTTGTTTAGAACTGGGATAAATTTGTGTCTGAAAATTTGACAGTCTGTGTAAAATGGTTGTAGCGGGGGATGTATCTTTTTCAGCTGCTAATTGGAACGTGTGCGTGCAGTTTTTCGTTTCTTTAACAGTTAGTGCACTGCTTGTTCTCTGTCTGTACGCTGTAGGCCCCACCCTTTCTTCATTAGTGTAAGCTTTTGTACATTAAGAAAATGGAGGGAACCCAAACGGAAGCATAATAGATATTCATGAACTCATGAATCGGTGCGTATGCATGACTTAATGAACGTATAATTCAATTCAAACTTGCTGCTACTGATTCAATGCAACTGCTTAAAGCAATGAGAGAGAGAGAGAGAGAGAGAGAGAGAGAGAGAGAGAGAGACAGGAAGAGAGAGACTGAGAGAAAAGCCAAAATCTAATAAGGAAAGACAGAATTTCAATAAGTGTCAATAAAAAAAATCTACCGGCAAAGTTTTGGGACTCCTTTGTTCAGAATATTGAATACATTTTTTGGGACTTCTTTGAAGAATGTGAATTCTTTTTTTTGCCCAGGTCACTCACAACAATGTTATAATGCTATACCTTATGTCCTCATGCAGCTTATTCTGAAAGTCCCTTTTCAAACTGGAGAGCGCTGTATGGCTTAGGAATCCCATTCTGATGCATTCATTCATTATAACTCATTTCTGCCTCTGCGCTCCATCTGAAAAGAAGCTCTTTTGCCTGCTCAGTCCATTTCAGAAACATAATGGAACACCGACCAGAACAGCTGAGGTACGCATTTGTTCATCTTCAGCTCTCTCCCCCTCTCTCTTATTCTTTCTCTCTCTCTTCCTCTCTCCCTGCCCCTCTCTCTCTCTCCTTCTTTCTTTCTCTCTGTCTCTCTATCTCCCTCACGCTCTCTCTCTCCCTCCCTATTTTTCTCTCAGGCCTCCGGTATTTTCTTTGACCCAGATCTCCTTTTTACAACCTTGAGTCAATACATTTTCGCAGAATTAAAATGACTGGTGCTTTCCTAAAGCTGCTATAGTGCCGTGAAGATTTTGTCCCTGTCTGGTTTTCTGTATTTGTACTTGTTCAAAATTAATATGTTCCCTTCTTTTTGAAGTGAGTTGCAGTTATAGATGAGGGTAGTGTAGATGAAATCAGTCAAAGATAGGAGTGTTAAACTTGCATTTGTTTGAAATGCTATATATATGGTGGAAAAATATAAATATATACTTATGTTATATATATTTATATCTTTTTTCTCAGTGGTGTTTTGCTGTTTCTGTCTTTGATCCTGTATTAGCGCTAGCTTCACTCAGTTAGCTAAGTAAAGTGTTTTTGTTCTGTTTATATTGAGGCATTTCTATTCACTCATAGGCTCTATTTATATATTGGGCAGGAAAATTTGACAGAATTCATAATGCGCTCTCTCTTTCTCTCTTTCTCTCTTTCTCTCTTTCTCTCTTTCTCTCTCTCTCTTCTCTCTCTCTCTCTCTCTCTCTCACTTTTTCTCTCTCTCTCTTTTTCTCTCTCTTTCTCTCTCTCTCTCTCTCTCACTCTTTTTCTCTCTCTCTCTTTTTCTCTCTCTCTTTTTCTCTCTCTCTTTCTCTCTCTCTCTCTCTCTCTCTCTCTCTCTCTCTCTCTCTCTCTCTCTCTCTCTCTTTCTCTGAATAAGTTCTGGTCTTTCGGATGTGAGTTGTAGTAAGACTGTAAATAGATGTAGTTGGAGGAGGGTCTTCCAAACTTAAGCTAAGAGAACCAGAAAGATCTGTACAGATTTGTAACTATTTTTCTGTAATGCTAATATGAATAGATGCAGTCGCAACATCTACCGTTAGAAATGGTTACATATCAGCTTTGCCAGACATATACACTATCAAGCAAAAACAGATACATCAATACATAAATGACACAGGACAAGCTAAAAGTACCGTGGTTTTTAGTGATGGCTTTGTCTGGTTAGAGGCCAGATTTAAACTCTGTAGAGAATATATTTTGTCACACATTAAACACCATCTAACCTGGAAGTGTTTTAAGGGATTAAAACCATCACTGCAGAGTGCAACAGTTTTACTTTCCTTTTACTGTAAAAGACTAAACCTGTTGTTAGGATCATCAAAAGCTTAATGTTTTGCCATTTTTGAGCTTGACCCCGTTTTCCTGGAGTTTACATAACAGTTCCGGGTTTCAGCACCAACCTTTACTGTTACCTCCCTATTATCTCCATTCTGAGGTTCTGAGGTTGCCACAGTGTTGTTGGTGGCTGTAGCCTATGATGGTGACTGTAGCACTTGCTTTGAAATGTGAACTCACCTATGCTAGATTCCTTCCTGCACCTGCAAAGGAGAGAGCTGAGAGCAACCAGACCCCTTTCAGCCTTTCAAGATGACAAGATTTTTCATGCATAATTCCCTTCAAACTCATGTTCTTATTTAGTCTCAGCCTTTGCTTTTTCTCTCTTTGTTTTCCTGCTTCTCTGAAACCTTTAGACACTGTAACGATAAAAGAATAACCAAGTCCCTCAGCTCTCATGTGAAATTCCAGTCACGGAGGAGCTTACCAGGAACCAGCTTCAACAACATTTTGCTAGACACTCAGGTCCAAAGGTGCTTCTACTTTCAATGCACTACCTCACATAAACTCTTTACAGAAGATTCTCATTGCTGTCCTGCTGCCTGGCCTCGTTACTCGGTAGCCGTGGGCCTCTGGAGGCCTGCTGACCTGCTCCAGATGTTTGAACTCCTACTCATGTGGGATCGTGGGACCACCACTGCAGTTTCAGAGCTTACCTCAGCTGGGGCCCCATTTTCATGCATGTTCATGAGCGAAGGCACACTTTGGCCAGTCTTCTGTAACGTTTCGGGAACGTTTCTGAGAGATGGTGTCCAGAAGGACGGCCTGTAAGAGTCTAATGATAGCCAGGAGGTCAGTACTGAGAGCTTGAGGAGCACTTGGAGTTATGGCACAATAAGACGACAGTTATTCTCTGTTATTGCGGGTCACAGTCCTGAGCGTGAAGATAATCGATCTTTATTTGCTTTCTATCCAAGACATGAAAATTCCTTTTGAGAATTTGAAACAGTTGTAGAAGAATCTTGTCAGAATTTTATCTGCAGCCAGCAGGGTGCATTTAGGAGTGATGACTTTTATAATTAGCTCCCCCAGCACACAGGCAATAAAATTAACTGCTCATATACAGGACAAGACCTGAGAACTCAAGGGCACCTGTGGAAAGAAAGGAAAAATGAAGAGAGTATAACAAATATTGTATTTTTGCGGCGTGAAGGAAACGATCCTTGCTTGGTAGAAAAGTGAAAGTGTCTCATCTTCTCTCGCCATCAAGTCCGAGCGCTCTCTCTCCCCGCTGCCTTTGTTTTAATTCACTCGCAGCACTATCTCAAATAACACAGCTTTCATCTCTAGTGCCTCTCGCCCCTCCTCGCTCCCCTCACACTTTACAGTTCTACCTTTGTATTCACGCTTCAAATAAACCTCTTTTGTTCTGCTTTATAACACCAAGAAACCTGCATCGCTCAACTATATTAACTGTAGACTATTACTGTCGTACGGAACTGCTCCCTGTGCCGTTGTAAAGACTCCCTTGACAAAACTCCCTGTCATGTTAATTCAAGCTTTAATAAATAGAAGGATGTGTAACGTTATTCAAATCAGGCCCTGGTATTTCTGCCTGGAAAAAAGTGGCAAGTTATCAGAAAACGGGTGAAACGACAGCGTTTTACATTACAGAGACGTATTAGACTGGCGAGTTTTTCTTCTCTTTTTGTGGGTGAATGTCATGCTATTGAATATGCTTTATGAAGGCTTTAGCAACCACACCAAATAAAGAACCACAGGGGGTGAAGGCTTGGCAGGAGCTGTAATTGAAATGAACACTCTAATATAACCTCTAATGCATTTTATCAGCTTCATACATCTGCAGCTTGCATAATGGGATGCACATCAAACCTGCCATGCTTTGGGAAGATTGATATTTTGTTTATTGAAATCCAGGTGTTTTGATTTAGTCTTTATGGCCCTCGCTCTGCGGCATATTCATCTATCAGTTTCCCCGCTTTCATGAGCTTGCTTTCCTCCGTCTCTGGCAGATTTAACATTTTTCTACAGTATTGAAATGTACACAGGCACGTCTGTTATTTTTGGGTATGATTCCACACAGCAAGTGGCTAAGTGTGTCCTCAAGTGTGCGTGTTGGGGTGATGTTGGTGTCTCAGATGAGAGAGCCAGAAGTAAGCTCTCGACTGCTCTGAAGAACAAACAAAAATGTTTTTTTTTTCCCCATCACACTCAAAATGACGTTGCCCTTCTCCAAGAATGACTAGGATTCACCCCTGCTGCAGTTTCATCATCGATCCGAGGACTTGGAAGAATGAGGGAGTGGAAGAGAGAAAGGGAGAGGAAAGCAGTGAAGGAGGGGGTTAAGCCAGTACCTCGGCCACTGGCCCCGGGGTGTGTAGAGGCTTTGCCACAGTGAACTGCCCTGGTTGATTCCACTCCCAATTCATTTGGCATGGAACAACCTCCGCGCTGCTGTTATTTCCCCAGCCCACACTCCATTGCCTGCCCATCACATGTGCTGTAATGAAAACTGACAGCTTCATATTTATTCTTAAATTTGTGGATTTAGACAGCAGGCTCGCCAGTGTTCCAGAGTTCCTTATTTACAATCCAATTAGCAAACCTAATTCCTGAATTTTCAAGTGACTATTAAACTGCATATGAAAACTTAGAACGAACATCGTAATAGTAAAGTAATCATATCATAATAAAAGTATTAGCGGAAAAATCCATCAAATTCATTTAGTACTTTGAGATTCTACAGACTTTTGACCATTTTAAAACTGAATACATTATTTTTCTCCCAGTTGCAAGCTAACAGTGGTTGCTGTATCCTTAACCGTGTCTGCTACTTTACTTAGCGGAAGAATTTCTCAAGCCTCAACGTAAAATTCAACCACAATTAAAACATTTCTGGTTTTATTTCTGAAAAAACGCAAGAGAAACCTATGGGTCATATGTTATTGCAAATTACATCAAGACTGTCAAGATTAAAAACGCTCACTTTAGGCTTGTACTTGTGGCAATGTATCAGCAGCGATATTTGCGATAACATACTCTATTTTTGAGTTTCATTGCTTAAACAACGACATTAAACAGCTGGGAACATGTGGATGGGATTGCTAGCCTATTCAGCAGTATTCTGCTGACAATTACTAAACGATCCGTCTTATCCAATGAGAGCACAGCCAGTGTTCTCTTCCTGGTGCCTTAATCTCATAGAGCCCTGGCCGGCAATGGCATGTGACACCACTGGGACTTGAAATTGGACCCTAAAGCTGGGTCTCATCTTGGCTCTTTAGATTCCTCAGGCTTTAAGCTCATAATATAGTCTTCTTGTGGGGTACTTAGTTTCCCTGTCTCCCCGATCACAATTTCACATTTTGAAAACACTGCGTTTGGTTGGCCCCGCAGGAGGACCTTACTGTACACCACGCATGCTCCAAGCTATAATATATCCTGATGGAAAGCACAGCTGGCTCGACCAAAGCTGCGAAGAGGGGATCAGCATGGCTGGTTAGAGCCCCATAAATAAAGCGCCGCTGTAACCCGTTGCTCCCGAACAGCTTGCGAACAGAAATGGTTGAGAATTCATCACTGGACCCTCTGGTCAGTACCACACAATCTGGGGCGCGTGGATAAATCTTGTATGGGCTGCTTGTCACTGAGCCACGATGCTGTTCCAGTGCTGTGCCTTCAAGCTGAGTTTGGTAATGACTGGACGTAGTGTCAGCTGCTGCCCCCTCTCCAGGCCAGCCTCTCCTAATGTCGCCTGTCTCAGACCAGGGCCTTCTGGCCCACTTCACACTCTGGTTCTAGGCCATGGTGGGCTTTTGTGGATGGCTGTGGCCAAGAGATGAGGAACACACTGAGGGGCCATTGAGGAACTGTCGTGGAATGGGATTGGAGTACCCTTGTACAGGCTTTTCCCTGATCTTTGTAATTGTTCAGATAGCGAATATTTCCAGTTTACTGGAAGACTGTACTTGGTCCTCGTCCCAGTCCCCATTTTTTTAGGGCTGTCTCATGAGCTGTTCTGGCTCATTGTGATATTACTGGCTCACGGTTCCTTTAGGACAGAGGTCATAATCTTCTGTAGTCCTGTTTAGGATCTAAACAATGAGGCTACATCAGTCAGTGCTGGATAAAGCGTGATCTGATTTCCTTAAAGCTTGAATTAAAACCTGTGAAAGTATCATCTTAAGGGTACCATATGTTATATTCCGCATAAGATAATTTTTCTGCTACCTCTGAGTATTTAAGCCAAAGGGTGAGATTTCGTCCTCATTACCAGGGCCAGAAACAGGGGGGAGCTTTTTTTTGTTGCCTGATCAGATTATGTCACTCTCTGTGAAGGACAATAAGCCATCTTTTTTGGCGAGCTATAGCCACTCAAACCCAGAGAACATGAACCTCATTATGTAAACCAGACCCTGGGCCTGGACTCGTGAATAGAAGCAGTTTTTTTGGTTAATTATTCACGTGAAACAAGTTGGGAACTTTGAGCTCTAATTGGGCAGAACAAAAGAACCACGAGTGTGCTACGAATTCCTCCGGCCAAAGTACCTGGTGGTTATTCCCCTCAGTCAATCTTAAGAGAATCACTTGGGACTCTGGTAAGAGAACAGGATCTGAACAGGAACTGGTCACAGGTTAAGTACTAATGATCAAATTAATAACCTAAACCTAGTTAATAATTAAAAGTATGTATTAAAGTAGAATCATCCGTGCAAATAGACCTGTATGTGTGTCTCCACTGGCAGCCTATTATCTGCCCCTGAGTAAATCTAGTGAAAGCATTGTGTTGCAAATGTTTTTTTTATGATTGGTATCAGGTGCTCATGTTCTTTCGTAGTTTGTTTAAGCTAAATCCTCAGGTGAAAGAAAAAGGCCTTTTTTCTCACATGAATGAACATGCAGTGGCTTAAAACTCAATTCTCTGCAACTGATCAACTAGAGGGAAGTCACTTCAACAGCTGTGGTACAATGGTGGTGATTACTTTAAACATCAGCTGCTATTCTGAAGAGCCATTTTCTGTATCCTCTTTTATTACATGTTTGAATCAAAACTGTTAGCGATGGATTTCTTTTCTGTCCCTGTCTAATCAACAGCCAAGAAGTGTACACCGCGGTTGTCAATTTTGTGACAAAGGTTCCAAATGTGCTCCTTGTACATTTTTTTGGAAATGGCAGTTTAATTTGATCCGTGTTTGAACTGACCGTGTTATTAAGAGGCGGCACGATTTGCTTTTTCCAGAAATGACGTGGTATCTCAGGAAGCATCAGTTCAGACTTTTTCTCAAGGTTACACTACATCATTAGCGGCATATCGGCCGGCTGTCTTTTCGCCACACAATAATTAATGTCTTCAGAGCAAATGAATTCTGATTAATGTCTCCGTTTTTCCTCACAGATACTGACAGACAGAGCTACATGCCAGGATTTAGACAGGATTTCTCTCCAAAGCCCCTGTATGCAGTGTTCATATGCTATGGTGCCGATAATTAAACCTTTTAAGGGCATAAATGAGCTTATCGGGGGCTGCCTGCAAAAAAGCCATCCTCTGTACCTAATCTCATCTGTTCCTCATCTTTAGGCTGTCACTTAAGTGAGCGGATTTACATACATTTACATCTCGGCTCGTCTGGGTGACAACAGCGGCGGGGCGATGGCTCGATAACATGAGGAGTAATCCTTGGCGTGCGTGTCGCCCGCAGCTGTGTCCGGCCTGCGGCCTCTGTGGCTGGAATCCGCCTGCTCACCTCAGCCCTGAGCTGGAGGTGTTGCATTGCGGAAGCCTTTGTGTCGGCCTTCTGCCTTTCATGTAGATGCCGGCACCGCTAGAGCCGGGTGAATACAGATTTTCCACATGAGCGGAGAGCGCAGGCATCTCTGCCCATGCTGTTATAGAAGAAATGACCGCTTATCAACTCCTGCGAGAAAAGGGCAGTGAACCCGCGCCTTGGGCACCGCGGTGTTCTTTGTGTTTATTCAGAGTTGAAGCATACTGCACTATCTCTAAAACAAAGCCATCATTTCTGAATAACTTCTCTGTCATGAGGAGGAGAGATGATATTTTTATCAACGGAATATGAACCGAGCCTGAGAGTCTTTAGGCCCATATTCTCTCGCAGTTATCTGCTAGAATGCTACACTGTCTGAATCCAGAACGAGGGTTCTTAGATTATGTTCACATTTCCATTTATTGCTCAATTTTATTACCTTATTGCGTATTGCCTTCTTTCTGCTTTGATGGTTCATATTTGTCTGCAAGCGTCCTAAGTGTAAACGACCCACAAGTTCAGTTCATGTGAACGATCAGCATAATAACCAAAAACAAGGACAGCAAATGCGCAAACTAGTAGCACAGCCCTTTATCGCAAAGACAATTTTAACTCAAATGTTTATGCTTAAGATGAGAACAACAAGAGTACAAACCTGAGCTCATTCAGAGAGGCTCAAAGTGAGACTGCAAAGAACCTTAGCACCTAGATGTGTTTACAGTGGTAGTGATAGGAATCCCATTTCAATGCCCCATCCATGTCTACAACAAGATTTTAACCATTGGAGTTATTATCCACACGACCAATGACCCCATATGTGTTTTTGACTTATGTGTATGCAGACATTTACTTTTTTGCCTTATAACGCCCTGCATATACCTCCCTGCCAAATGTGCACCGAAACCTGATTTCGAAACGCGCATAAAGCAACTTCTCAGGCACAAGGCAGCATTTTGTGAAGGCATTTCATGTAACATTTTTCTTTGTTGTGGCTTTAAATGCTTCAGGCCGCTGCTGTGAGCAGTTCTCACTCAGTAAGTTTCTCCAGAATGGTGCACTTCACACAGAATCACTCTGAATGACTCTGTTTGCATCCTAACAATGTATTATGCTGGACTTTTGGAAAATCGGTAGAATTCCCAGTGTGCTTGTAAAGTGGAAAACAAACATGCATTCTGCTCTGACTGTTCAGTAAGGTCGTGTGACCCAGATAAGTGACTCAAATCTGATGTGAAAAGATTCAGTTTTTTTGAAAAAAATCAGTGGAACACACATATTTGTGCCACTTCAACCTGTAATGAAAGCATAACCTTAGACACAATGGGCGTCTGCTCTGTAGCAGTTATCTGCCAGGCCCTCGCTCTTTCTGAATCCAAAACGGCAGCTCCTCTAGCCTCAGAAAGTAAATGATGTGTGTAAGGATTCTGGTCAGTGCCTTGAAGCATAATGACCAATTTAAAAAACAAATATTCATTAAGAAATTCAATTGAGTGCAGTGATTTCTGCATGGAGGAGAATGTGATGTATGCTTTAGAGAGAGGAAAGGAATGGGTCACATTTACACTGGGGTGGACTTTTGCCTCCTCCCTCTGCTAATTAGATCCTGCTCATTCTCCTAGTTTCTAATAATAACCTCTTCCGTCATGACTTCCTCCTCGCTGTGATTCAGATAAATTTCATTTCTGACTACTGATCATGTTGTTATGTTGAAGTGCTGCTGCTGTCGAGAACACCCTGCTCAATATCTTTCTCCTCAGGTTGATTTTTAAGGGCTTTCTGTCTTTTTTTATTGTGTTGTTTTGATCCGCTGTACATTAATTGCATTGTTTTGTGCAGGGAGATGTATAGCCCAGAGCTGCATGTTTAATCGCCAGTGCTAAAAGTGAATGGAGCGTGCATTCCAGACATGGCCACAAGCGATCGCTGTGGCCAGATTGGGATGAAATGACGCCAAAAAGAGAGACCAAAACTAGCAAGAGAGAGAGAGAGTCACCAGATCCATCATCCTTGTAAAAAACGAGGGAGGCCAGGTCCCTTAGCATTGATTTTTTTTTTCCCCTCACTGAAAGAAAGAGAGATTGAAAACGGGCAGAAAGGGTCATGGGCTACAAGGTGTGTTTGTGGGGGTGGTGCGGTGGGTGGGCTGGGGTGTGGGATAGTGGAGTGTGTGCCTTACGCTAGCAGTCTCTTCCAATTCTGGTATGCAAATAAACGTCTCCCCTCCTTCCAGCCAGCCCCACTGCCAAATGAGACCTGCCTTTGAATATCCATTTCCACCTCAGCCACTGTTTGGATTTGATTGCTGCGTTTATTTGCTCTCTTTCTCTCTCACGCTTTCTCACACAGACACACGCGCGTGATGAATGTCGGAGATGCGCTCAGACTTCTTTCTCATGGCTAATCAAGCCATCGATCCGGAGTGTCTCGCACACCCTGTCAAATACAAAAGAGGCGTTTACTTTTTTATCTCTTTCTTTGTGCTTGTGGACAGACTGACGTTCCGTCAATAATTTTGTATTTGTTGTTCAAGAACATTTTTAAACTGAAATGGCATGCAGTGTTATCCTTTTTATATTCTGTCATTAAAAAAGCATGTAGCATGTGCATTATCTTGATATAGAATTGCATCTTTATTTTTGCTAATACCTTAAAATGTGCTGCACACGTGAAAAGGCAACCCTCAGAAAACAGAAAAAACACACATCACATTCTTGCACATATGTAAAATGTGTGTTTGCATGTGGAAAGACATGTAATCAACTGTAAAAAAAATATTATATATATATATATATATATATATATATATATATATATATATATATATACATATTCTTCTCTGTTCTTCTCTTTATATTTTTCTTTGAGGTCGTAGTTCTCGTACAGATCCCTGGGGCTCATTTGACAGTCTACATTTGTGTTGCAGGTTAGGTTGCAGTAACAATTTAGCCCTTTCAGAGTAGGGTTCTTCAGTTGTCACTGTTCTTGTTATATCATAGAAGCCGTTTTATCAGATACTTTATTGATCCCGAAGAAAATTTAGCAGCCAGTAGCAGTTTTTACAATACAGCACTAGACATACCAAAGAAGGTTGTATAAATTATGACGTGTGTTTGATTATGACGTTTTTTTTCTACATCCAAACATTTTTCATTCATTCCTTCTTTTTCGTGAGCTAAGTGAATAGCTATGCAAAACATGCAACAGGTTCTCCACTGTGAAGATGATATATAAGAGCACCGAATTGGCCCTTTGAGTTAGGGGTGGGCAATATAATGACTCGCTTTCATGAAATGACATGTCCTGAGAATCTTCAGATTTACACAATGTAAAAACAGCCTGAGAACATTAACCCGTAAATGGTAACCAGACCTCAGCAAAACTGAATGGCCTGATTTATTTCACGTATGGTCTAAATGTATGTACGTTTTGCCCTTCCCTTCATTATGTTGGGTTTATCATGGTTCTGTACATATAACTGCTGCATTCACTAAAGAACCCTTAAAGAGCCCCCTCCCCTTTTAGGTGGGGAATTCTTGTCCTGTCTTGTCTTGTTTTGACAAATGCAAACTTGCGCGGCTCTCATGTATCAAATATAAGTGATTAGAATGCAGTTAAACTACTGTCACTCTGCATAAATGCATCTGTTAAATCAGAGACTCTCTTGTGCTCTCTCTCTCTCTCTCTCTCTCTCTCTCTCTCTATCGCTCTCTCTTGCTCTCTCTCTCTCTCTCTCTCTCTCTCTCTTTCTCTTACTCTTTCTCTTACTCTTTCTCTCTCTCTCTCTCTCTCTCTTTCTCTCTCTCGCTCTCTCTTTCTCTCTCTTTCTCTCTCTCTCTCTCTCTCTCTCTCTCTCTCTCTCTCTCTCTCTCTCTCTCTCTCTCTCTCTCTCTCTCTCTCTCTCTCTCTCTCTCTCTCTCTCTCTCTCTGTCTCTCTCTCTCTCTCTGTCTCCTCTCCCTCTCGGTCTGAAAAACGTTTCCCCATCTTACAGCATATTGATGCATTTGTCCCCTGATAAATAATTCAAAGTGTCTGATTAAAATTTCGCACTGGTGTGTTTTGGTAGGATTCTGCCTTGGCGTGACGGCCCGCCTGTATTTGTCTGACATCAGGAGAAGGCGGGCCGCTGCTTTTCTCTCCAGAATGCGGGGGATTTAGCGTGAGCGGCCGTGGCAGGAGGTAGATTCCTCTCCCTGGTGGCCGAGCGAATTTAACCAAGTGTTGGATTGCCTCCTCTCCTTCCGTCGCCTGCATGTAAACACAATCTCCCTGCGTCTGACTGCGCTGCTGCTGCCACCTCGTATTCCCCCCCGTCCGCTCGCTGATACGTTTTGCAGTTCATAAAAAAAGAAAGAAAGCGGCCCCGCTGAATTTCCAATTATATTCCCAGACTTAAATGAAAACACGTTGTCAGATACAGTAATTCTGGCGAGCTGTCAGACAGGGATTGGTGAGGGGGAGTGATAGCAAAGGCTGTGATCCTGTAAAAATTAGTGACACCTGGAACTGGCCATTTAGCCGCTCAGGTATAATGAGTTACCCACTTTAATTTCTTTAGTTTTCAGTTTACTTTTCCAGTCTGTTATAGTGTTGGATAACACATCCTAATACTGTAGCATGCTGTTTATAAGGCTACATGACACTTATATAAGCATATAATGACTCTCTAATGACTCTCTATATAAGCTCTACATACACATTTATAAAGGTTTATTCAAATATACGTTTCCAATATTTATCAAAGTTAGTCTCTCAGACAGAAGATGCTTATTGTTTATAGTGTTTCTAATTCTTAACAGATTTTGTCAATTGTCATGACAATCTTGTGTAGGTGCCAAGTGGCTTTATAAATGAATGTACATGGCATAATCTGTGTTAAACCATCCATGTAAAAATACCAAGTATTGGAACTTCTTGAGCTAGTGCATGGATTTATTCAAATTCCTCAACACCACTCCTGATAACATAGCAAACTACTAAATTAAAGTGTCCATAAGTCACTACTTTTGCATTCATCATAAGTGCTAAGTGTAATTAGTCTAAACAAACAATGAAGTAACTTTTTAAGTATGATTGCTCCAGTTCCTAAAGGTTGTAGAATAAATTTGCATAATTGCACAATCATTACATAGTTGTGCAACAAAGCTGAGCAAAAATCGTAAAAATGGTGCTTCTTTCCACAACACAAGACTGAGCACAACATTTGTCTTGTGAAATCGTGATAAAATATTGGTATATTGGTAACACTTGTTTTGGAAGTTGTCCTTATTACCATTTACTGCTGACTGCAATGATGTAATGAGATGCTGCAGCATTTGATATTTTGATAGTTTATGTTAAGTTTATGCAGTCAAACATCTTCATGACAATTACCAGTAATGCTAACACGAGATATTGTACAAGGTAGCACATGACAGCATATGACTTCTTCCATGAGATGTTTACGGCTTAGCTATGCCGATGTTATATAGCAGGTTCAGATACAGTGTTAGCAAAGAATCTTCTTTTCTACTTTCACATTGATTGAAAGTTAGAATCCGCAATTTGACGGACGTTCACTGCTTGTTTCTGAGAGCTACTAGTGAGTAATAATTAACAGAAATGTAAGATGTGTTCAAGGTATTCCTGAAGGGCCTAGAAGGAATAATGCATGCTCTTTGTTCATCATTTTAGAAACCGTTTTAACAAACAATTAGGTTCCATCCAAACACTTAAAGCATTTTTCTTGTTTTCAGTGTTATTTTTTTTATTATTATTATTTTAGATCACTTGTTGGTGCTGTGTTTGTCTGGATGGAGCTTTACCTCATAACAGTCCCACTCTAAGAGCCCATAAAGGGCTGTATCTTGGAGGGTAAATGTGCAGCCCACTGCTAATAAGACACATAAATTTCAGGCCAAGAGAGACCTCCGTTTCACAAACTACGTTTAAAGGCAGTTTTATCGCTGCTTGGGCAGGACCTGCCCCGTCTCTGTCCGCCATAAAAGAGGCATTATGATGAGACTGCACCGCAGTGTCCCGTCATATGCCTTGTATTAGACATCAGCCGAGGCGCCACTTGCTTGGTCTATTAATGGTAATGGTGTTTAATGGTGAAGTAGCTTGACCACCATAGGGGCTTTTAATGATGTTGTCTGCCTGGGCCTGCAGAGTGGGGGAGCATTCGTGCCTCCTGTACTGGCCCCAGCTCTCCCACTCGCTGTCCATCCACTCAGCTCAGCTAATTAATTCCTCACCACATCTGAATGCTTTAAGGGAGCTCAGCGTGGCAGCTTGGCGCAAATGCCGACTAAAGTGGTGTTTCGCATCGATCGGCGTGCCACGGGTCCCGGGCCTGACCCCCCGCAGCCCCCTCCCGGCTCTGGGCACCAGCACAAGAGCTAACAACTAAAGGTCAGGGCCATTTCGAATGCGACACTATCGCGCCTGCTAGCTCCATTAGCATCCTAGCCCTTCTGGCACCATCCACAAGCCGTTTCCATCCCTAAAAAGAAGCTTTCCATGGATACTTGGACAGGAAGAAGGTTTCTGAGCTTTCCAAGAATGTAGTCAACCCTTCCCTCTCTTTCTTGTCCCTTTATTCTTGTTCACTCTCTCTGTATATAGAAAAGCAAAGCTATTATCTGTCAGAGGTGCTTGGCCCCCTTACATACTAAAGAGGACAGTCTTTATCCTTGAGGCTGTTTTCTTACACAAGTGGGAGAGAGGGGGCAGAGATTACGTTCTGTGTTCACCTTTGTGCCCAGCGTGTGAGTCTATGCGTGTGTGCAGAAGCGTGTCCTGAAGCGCTTCTTATCCGGCTATCTGATGGACGCTAGAAGGCAGAGTCCACCTCCGATGAATGCTGGCCTTTGAGAGGCCTTGAATGGCGGTCTAAATGCGGCAGCAGAGGAAGAGAAGTGTGATGTGTGCGCTTCTGAGTGCATTCAAGCCACCAAGCATAACTAATGAAGCCTCTGAGTAAAACAGGGGTTGCACTTTATATAGGCAATGTTGCAGGCGATATCATGTGATATACTTTCTATAGATTTTCATAACTCAGTGAGATGTCACCAGTACCAACCGTTTACCATACCTAATGAAATCAGGGGTTTTTGTAGCCTTCAAAACGTTTGAAAACTAAAGACTTAGTCTTAGGTGCTGGTAATGTGTTTCTAAGACAAATATAAATAACAAAGTTAATGCTGTACTGTTCAAAGGTTTTGGAGTCATTTAGAATAATAATAATAATAATAATAATAATAATAATCTATGTAATGTATTGAATAATATTTCACAATATTAATTCATATTAATTATTAATTAATTTTCTTCATTTAGTTTTAGAAAATTCTGTGACATCCACTGAGAAATATGTGACACACAGCTTCTACGTCTTTCTACTAGAGTCTAGATTATCCAAAGCATTGGAGATGTATAACTGTGTGTCACCACCATAGACAAAAGCAGAGGCCCTAAAACGGACCCCTGTGGTACTCCACAATAAATGTTTTTGATGAGTGATTTCCCAGTGAAACCAGGAACAGCCTGTTTGTTACATATGATTTAAACCATTCTAAAACTGTGCCACAGTGAGGCACACCCAGTGTTCAAGACGGTGGATTCAAATCTTATTCAAAATTCAAATGCAAGGTCCAATAAGACCAGAATAGAAGGATTCTGTACATCAGCACTGAGCCTAAGGTCATTGACAACACGAGCTAACGCTGTCTCAGTACTATGGTTTGAACAAAGCTTGACTGAAACTTCTTTTTTAACTTGCTGGATATTAGATAATCATTGAATTATTTGAAAACAATATTTTCTAAGACTTTACTGACGAATGGAAGGTTTGAAATTGGTCTAAAATGATTTAGAACAGTTGGATCCATGTTACTCTTCTTTAGTAGAGGCTTTACCAAGGCAGTCTTAAACGTGTCTGGAAAAACACCTGTAGACAGAGAACTGTTGACAATGCTTACAAAATCTTTCTGAACACAGTCAGACACCATCTTAAAGAATGAAGTAGGAACAGGATCAAGATCACATGTGAATAACCCTAATGTGTTTATAACAGCTGTAAGATCCTGATAACTGATAGTAGAGAAACATGTCATTACTGATGTAGGTGGCTTGTCAGGAAGGTTATTTAAACCTGCTCCAGCTTGCTGAGCTATGCTTTGTCTTATCATTGCTATTTCATTTTCAAAATGAATCGCAAACTCTTTACTGGCTTCCGAAGACAAGTCCCAATAAGACCCGTTAGCAGAAACATTAGGATTAATTAGTCGGCCTATGGTGGAGAAGAGGACTTTGGTATTATCTTTGTGTTTGTTAATTACACCAGAGAGTTATGACTGTCTGGATATTTTCATGGCATTATTGTAGGTGGAGATCTGCTCTCTGAGGATATCATAGTGGACCTTCTGTTGTTTACTTCCATAACCGCTCAGATTTACCACAAATGCATGGATTTTTCAGAATATGTGTGTTTCTTTCATTTTACTGGTGCGACACTTTCAGGAGCTTCCTTTAATCTAGAGTTTAGATCAGAGGCCAGATCACTAAATGAGGAGGTCAGCGCTGTATTTAATGCACTGTTATAAATATTTCTAGGTTTCTCAGGTGGTTCTGACTCACTGTGACATTTCTAAAGTATCTTTCAGGTGCCTTCTTCTTTACATCTATCTTGTCCTGAAAGAATACACAGAGATGGTCTGACAGTAAGACAGCAGATATGAGGGGCACTTTGTATTTAAACCGTTAGTGATTACTATATCTAGGATGTGACCTAGTTTGTCGGTGGAGTTGCCCACATGCTGCTTCAAGTCCAATGTTTCTAGTACTCTAATAAACTCTAATGCATTACTGTCTGATGGATTATCAACATGCAAGTTAAAATCCCCAGCGAGGAGAATCTCAGTATAACGTGTGGATACAATTGAAAGTAATTCTGAAATTTGTGTCACTAAAGAGGCTGATTGCAACATATTTGAAAGACATGAATTCACCAACAGTGGTATTTTTACAGTTAAAGTTACTATTATACTTGCAGGCCACGCCTCCTCCTCTCCTGCCCCGTCTTACTGTATGAAAGAAACTGTGATTTTCAGAAGCAGCTTCAAGTAATGTTGCTGTACCATTTCCATCCAACCAAAGTCAAGCTTATGCTCTTTAATACAAATTTTATTATTTTAAATACAATAATAATGCATATAATGTAAACTTAAAGGGCCCATATCCTACATTTAATATGTCATTATGTCATATAATATGTCATATGTATTTAATATGAACAGTTAATTTTACATAACCATCTTCCAGCCTGTCTTTATGCCATAGAATGAAACAGGCTGTAAGTTGTGCCTTTACAATTGATATGAGATACATTTGCTCTGTTCTGATTGGCTGGGCTGTATTGAGCCTCATTCAGAACAACACCCAGAGCTGAAACAGTCCTTAGAATTAGTAGCTTATAGAAAGTATTATACATCATTCACATATACATGTATCTGTATTACTTTGTAGTGTTTAAATGATTCATTTTTAGTAGTTGAATTTTCTATTCATTTTTCTCCCTTTTCTTTTTTTTTTTTTAAATGACACCTAAACTGTTATCAGCCAATGAGTGCTAGAAAATCATCCTCATAAAGCGTCTCATGAAGTACAAACTGAAGGGCAACTGAAGGGTTAATACTGTCATATGTTACCACTGCATATACAGCATATACTTTAAAAAGAGAGATGGAGAAGAAACTTGGGCAACTGCACATGTCCTGTCATATTTGACATCGTGCAGGAGGCAGGTAAACAGACGGAGGAGGAAATACACAGTCGTTGCAGTAATATTTGTTTCTATTCACCGCGTGACACAGTGACAGGTGACACGGTGTTGCCCTGAACCAGAACCAGAGAGAGTGAGAGAAAGAGAGAGAGAGTGAGAAAGACTGTATATGTTATGTGGACGGACAGTTACATATGAGCCTGGCTCTGGTGCTGTCTCTTCCCATCATGCAATAGTGCAGCTACGGTCACAAGTGTCTCCGCTCCAACAAGACCAACGAGGATGTAGCTAGCTCTGGACCTGTTACCTAGCGACCATCACTAGGGGCGGTGTCCTGGGGGAGCCTACACACATCACCGTAGTTGGACCTGCTGAGCTTCACTGCGAGGTGGGAATTATAGTAATAGTTTAGCGAATCGTATTTACACAGTCAAATGTGTAAATTTAGTTTATCAATCAGTCTACACAAATATATATATATATCAGATATTAGCATAGCATGCTGTTAACAGAAGAAGGCACACACCGGCACCATGGTACAAGACACGCACCAGCGACATGCTTCCATGGTGCAAGAAAAAGCTGGCATCAATGAGAGAGCCAATCAGAGTGACTCTTATAGAGACAGACTGAGGTTGATGGGCAGTGTTAATACCGAGAGTTGTGTTTCTCTTGTATTCTCTTCTTTTGGTCTAGGGCTCTTTTAACTACTGATTGTACTGATAATTAAGTACTTTACCAAGCTTTTAGTTTTTTTGTGAAAAGTGAAAGCTCTGTTGTCAGAAGAGTGGGTTTGGTTCCCACAGTACTCTGTGGCCTGGTGTCCAAGAGAATGTGACTGGCCCTCCCTTTCCTCCCATCGCAATGCTAGCCAGGCCAGGCATCTGATGTAATAGAATTAACAATTGGTGTCCTCCTCCAAGCATGTTGAGCTGTCCAATCCTGTTGCCTTACTGACAGTTCAAAAAGAGGCAGTCACTGGAGGAGCTGAGGTCTGCTGGCACTTTACTAAACCTGTCCCTGCTGAAACAACACCAAAACAAGTTCTGGAGGTGTAGCCTTCAACGATTTCAAAATACTTTGTTTCACTCTCTCTCTCTCTCTCTCTCTCTCTCTCTCTCTCTCTCTCTCTCTCTCTCTCTGTCATATATGTATGTGTGTGTATATATATATATATATATATATATATATATACACTTTAGTTTGTTTATTTATTTATTTTTTGAGTAATTGTGACAGCACTACAGTCAGGGGTTTGCTTGTGTGCTAATGTGATCTGTGTGTGTGTGTGTGTGTGTGTGTGTGTGTGTGTTAGTTATGCTTGGGCGTGCACACTGGTGTGTCCTTGCAGACAGACCTTTCTGTCAGGATCAGTAGGCCTTTCTCAGGGTCAGCCTGTTTCTCACCCTTGGGCTGTTTGAAGCTGTATTACTGTGTACAGAACACAAGGACTATGTGTGTGGGAGATGGTGTATATGAGATGGCGAGCGCGTGTTAACATGTGCAGTCGCATGTTAAATTTTAACCACCGCTAGTCAAATGATATTTAGTTGATAGATTTGTTGATGTTCTAAACACATCTTACATAAAGCACGGTTTTTCATTTGCTAAGGGAATCTAGTTGGGGAGAAAAAGTGAAACATGAAATTAAAAAATCTTCTGTAACTTCAGCATATGCCACATTTTTGTGTCTGTGGGTTAAATGGAACAAATAAACAGGAATTGTGTATTAACGTGTAAAAGTGTGATTTTCAATAAAACATGCCCTTCGACCAAGACCACCCAGACTGTTGCGTGTGTGTAGATATGGAAGATTTAACTTGTATTATAAAACATTTCACTCATTGGTCGCTGTTTTTCTTCTTTTGCAGGTAGAGGATGCCATGCTTATGTTTGATAAAACCACAAATAGACATAGAGGTAAGAAGCTGTTAAACCTTTTTCTGTGTGTATGTGTGTGTATGTGTGTGTGCCTGTGAGAGAGAGAGCCTGCCGTCACTATGTCTCCATATACCCCTCTGTTATCGTGAAAAGGAAAAGACTTGCTAGGATTGTAACTCATGGCTCTGTGTTAAACACACTGAAGCTATTGTTTTCCTCTAAGAATACTCTAAGCACTGTATACTACATTATGGCATTTTATCTTCAAGGACGTTTAGGCCCTGAAGGTCAAGGCTAATGTGGTCCAATAAAAGCCCAGCATTCTCACTGTAACCAATCCATCGCTTGTATTTGATTAGGCCGACATTTACCTGCGGATGTACAGGAAAGAATGTCTCCTCAACCCAGTACACTCATGCCTACAGGCCTCTTAGTAATATACAGTACCTTCACTTGCCACTGCACTTTCCTTTATTGGGCAGCCCTGCTATATATCTGTATTTCCTCCAAAGGAATGAAAAAGGCTCATATTGCGAGTTTGTTTTCAGGTCTGGCTCAGCACAGTTGTGTGTGTGGTCTTGCAGAAGCATTTACACAATTTCACCCCTACCTCGACTTTAGTCACTTAGTCATGAAATGTTTAGTTTCCCTCTTTAGAGCTGCGTACAGTTACTGACTGTGTTATAGATTTTAAAGTGTGCTGTATTTACAGAGAGGCCATTATGCCTGCATAAATGTTTTTGCCATAATGTTGCCATATTAGTATGTCTAGTATGCATGTAGTACTTTGGGCTATGGCATAAACATAGCTATTGAATGTAAACAGCCCACTACTCAGAAGTTACTTGAAGGGAAAAAAAAAGGTATGACTGTGTTTTCCCTATGAGCTGTAGCCCATCAGTAAGATCATACTGCAGTAGCATGTATATAAAATCATATATCATGTATTATATAATGTAATTAAACTTGCGTAAAGGCTTTTTAAAAGGATCTCTCCGATTACATACACTACAGATTTTTACAGACACACACGAGTAATTATATGTTCTGTGATACATCTGTTACAGTGGATACAACAGCAGCTGTTGTAGTTACATTGTTTTGCATGCATTAACATTTAGTAAAGACACTTAATATAAAGTGGGCTATGACATGAACGTTTATCTTACAGCATAAGATAAAAGAGGCCAGCTTAGCCTATTAATGAAATACATATTTTGACAAGCAGTTGCACACTTCAGTTTCCCTTTAAGTTGAATGTGGCGAACCTTCTGTAAACCTTGTGAAACTTGTTTTAGTCTGCGCTGAGTTAAATACAGTATCCCACAAAAGTGAGTACACCTTACGTTTTTGTAAATATTTGATTATATCTTTTCATGGGAGAACACTGAAGATATGATACTTTGATACAGTGTAATATAGTCAGTGTCCAGCTTATGTAACAGTGTAAATTTGCTGTGCCCTCAAAATAATTCAACATGCAGCTATTAATGTCTTAACTGCTGGCAACGAAAGTGAGTACATCCCTAAGTGAAAATGGCCAAACTGTGCCCAAAGTGTCAATATTTTGTGTGGCCACCATTATTTTCCAGAACTGCCTAAACTCTCTTGGCTGTGAAAGTTACGAGAGCTTTACAGGTTGCCCCTGGAATCCTCTTCCATTCCTCCATGACGACATCATAGCACCTGTACCCTCAGTTTCAAGTCATTGGTCGTCTTGGAGGTGTGTTTGGGGTCGTTATCATGAAGGGAGGGGATCATGCTCTGCTTCAGTATGTCACAGTACATGTTGGCATCCATAGTTCCCTCAATAAACTGTAGCTCCCCTGGCCAGCAGCACACATGCAGCCTCAAACCACGACACTCCATGCTTGACTGTAGGCAAGACATACTTGTCTTTGTACTCCTCACTTGGTTGCCGCCACACATGCCTGACAGCATCTGAACCAAATAAGTTTTTCTTGGTCTCATCAGACCACAGGGCATGGTCCCAGTATGTCCTTAGTCTGCTTGTCTTCAGCAAACTGTTTACGGGCTTTCTCGTGCACCATCTATAGAAGAGGCATCCTTCGGAGACGACAGCCATGCAGACCAATTTAATACAGTCTGTGGTGTATGGACTGAGCTCTGACAGGCTGACCCCCCACCCCTTTAACCTCTGGAGCAATCCTGGCAGCACTCCTATCTAATTTCAAAAGACAGCCTCTGGATATGACGCTGAGCATGTGCACTCAACTTCTTTGGTCAGCCATGGCGAAAACCGTTCTAAGTGGAGCCTGTCCTGTTAAACCGCTGTATGGTTTTTGTCACTGTGCTGCCGCTCAGTTTTAGGGTGTTGGCAGTCATATAGCCTAGACCATCGAACAACACTTCTTTTTTCAGATCCTCAGAGAGTTCTTTACCATGAGGGGCTATGTTGAACTTCCAGTGATCAGTATTAGAGAGTGTGAGAGCGATAACACATGCTCCCCATTCACACTTGAGACCTTGTGACACATGGTCATGGGAGGGAACATGGCTAATTGGGCACAATTTGGCCATTATCACTTAGGGATGTACTCACTTTTGATGGCAGCGGTTTAGACTTGGCTGTGTTGAGTTATTATGAAGGCACAGCAAACTTACACTGTAATGTAAGCCTCACACTGACTACTTTACTCTACTTTATTACACTGAAGTCAGGTCCTAAGATACTTTGAAGATGCACTGTTGCCTTTAGAACTGTGATGCTACTTAGCAATGTACTGTAATTGAGACATTGACTTTCACGCTATGAATAGTCCTTAAATGGGAATTCCACCCATTTTCCCAAAAGTTATAATATAAAGCCGCTCTGAGTGATTTGAGGTAAAATGTTGGTAGCGATAGTAATAAAATGTCCAACAGGTAATCTGACTGATGTATGTGACAAAGGTTTGAAACTGTTTTTAACATAAGATTTTTTGCCTTAAAACACACGTGTGTGTATATATATATATATATATATATATATATATATATATATATAATTATTTATGCATAGATTCATGGCAGTGAGGTCCACTAGAGTTACTGTAAGACGAAATTGTCCCAAACATTTTTTTTTTTTCAACTTTCAGATTTACCACTATTGTGCGCTTGTCATTATGACATATCACTGCTGTCTAAAGTAAAAGAACCATTCAGAGAAGAAGACAGTTCTTTACTTTCCAAGCTATATTGGAGGTTTTCTATTAATAAAATAAGAAATGGTTGCTGTACACATTGTGACCTCTAGTTCCTATCACCGCTGTAAAGAACAAACAAACAACTCATAAGGATTCTGTTTACATCACATGCTGCAGATATCTGTGGAATTCCTCTTTGAGATAAAAGACAACTACTGACCGTCTGTTTTTACATCTGCTAACATTAGTAGCCTAGTCCCATCACATGTTACCGCTCACCTTTTAGTTACCAGTTAGGTGGTAAGTAATGCAACAAACTCACAAAAGGGTGAAAGTTTAGTGGTAGAGTGTAAAATGTGCTATATGTTTATAAATGTGCTATAGTGGCAAACTCTCCTACATGGCGCCATAGACCCTCTGTTTGCATAGAGTTCCTGTTTGGTGTGCGGTGGGCTTTAGTTGACTGCAATAGTCTTTCTGTGCTTCCTTCTTCTGAAAAAACTTCTGACCAAATGTGGAAGTTTTGTTAAAGAGAAGTTACTTTGCATCAACAATCCTGACTTGCTGTTCAAACTACAATTAGCATATTTCAGAGCTTGGCCACTACCATGCAGTGTGTGTGTGTGTATCTTTTACTGTGGTGATGCTCACGTAACTGACACACCATGTCGCTGTTTCGGTGTCTTCACAACAGGCTGATCAGACAGGTGGAAGTGTCCCCTTTTCCCTGATTAATAGCTGAGCTTTTCCAAGCCTTGTTAAAAATGAGATGCAGGTGTTGCAGCCTGATAGTGTGTTTTCCCCCCACACTGTTTAAAACATTTGGCACCGCAGACATTCTGATTCTGACTTCCTCTCGAAATGTCAAGTTCAAGTTCACCTTATAACTCTGGGTGCGAACAAAGGGAAGTGCTCTTCAGAGCGTTTTCATGACTTCAGTACATTAGTATATGCAGATCAGTGAGGGATTTGCACAGTGTGCGTTTTCTTTATGGCAGAGCCCGTCAGTAGTTCAGCTGGCTTTTGTACTCTGCGTCCAGGGTGGAGAAGTCATCCCCGAGGGGCTCTGTCTCCATGCCGTCTCTTGTAAACACTCCCTTAGGACGAGGTGTCGGTATCTATGGGAACAGCAGGCATGTTTTTTATTCCTTTCCGAGGAAGCCCTGTCCTCCGGAGATCTGGAGAGTGGTGAGAGGGGACGACTTCAGGTCAGAGCGAGTGTGAAGGGCCTGTTTAGCCTGATGGAAACGCAGAGAGAGGGGAGATAAAACTACTATTATTTTGTGAATCCTCAGGAGAGGAGCCGGAGCTGCAGGTCAGAAATGAGACTGGCCGCTATTAAACGTGCGGCTGGTAAACAGTGAGCGGACAATGCGGGCGGAGACGAGCCATTTCCATTACAGACCCTCTTCGCACGTCTTTCAAAGAGGAAGCCCCCCAACAATAGGCGGCCGACAATCGGCCGAGTTTCACTTTTTGTAACTTGGCATTTGGAAATATGTGTGATTGTGTCTTTGTTTAGCCGCGCGGCCTCGTTAAATCCTCCCTCCCGTCAGCGCCGGCGGCTAAACGAGGTTCGCTAAGGTCACCATTTTTAATAGCCTCTCAGCAATTACTGTACATGGCTGGAGCCTCCAGTGAATTAACTGGCCTACTGGATTGTGATGGTGAAGGGGGGAGTTGGCTGAGAGAGCCATTAAAACCAGTGTTTGAAGATAACGCTTGACTGGATGTGTTTTTCTCGCAGGTAAACAGAGCCTTGATGAGAGAAAGCAAATAATAAGTCGTGGAAATTAGAAAAAAGGGCCACATTTCCTCATTCCTGCCCTCTGAAAAGGCATGCTGCTCTCGCCGCCTTCGTTTTAGCTGTGCAATTTTCATTGGAATAAGAAGAGACGGGCGCTAATCCTCTGCAGTCTGTCTGTCCGTCTGTCTGTCTGTCTGTCTGCCGCGCCGCTATTCAGCACTGTCCTTCAGGCTTGAGGTGACGGGTGAGCTAAACTGCTAAAAGGCTGTTTCTCTCTCTCTGCTCTGTGAAAGAAGAACACTGGCGGAGTCTGAATGAGAGGAC
The DNA here is from genome assembly GCA_024036415.1 of Prochilodus magdalenae. NCBI lineage: Eukaryota > Metazoa > Chordata > Actinopteri > Characiformes > Prochilodontidae > Prochilodus > Prochilodus magdalenae. The sequence continues at coordinate 898,849 of JAMWET010002088.1, forward strand.
ACTGGCCAAGGTCTCTCGCCGAGCGAGCGAGAATGAGAATGGCAGGCTTTGAAATGGAGCTGCTCGCTTCGTTTTGCTGAGCGCTCAGACTCTCTTGTGAGGTGGCTAAAGCCAGAGGGTCACGCTGGTGGATGAACACACAAGCTCAGAGAGCCGTCAGCGTTTTGCTGAGCCATCTACACACCTGATTTCAACTTAACATGCTAATGTACTAGGCCTACCTACCTCTCTCTCTCTCTCTCTCTCTCTCTCTCTCTCCCTCTCCCCCTCCCCTACATCCTCTCTCTGTTTTCCCCTTTATGCCTCTTTTGATCTCTCACCTTTTCTCTCTCACTTTTAGCCTCTCACCTTTTATTCTCTCTGGCTCCCTCTCTCCTTCTCTCTCTTTCTCTCTCTGTCTCCTCTCTCATTTTCTCTCTCAATCTATTTCATTCTCTGTCCTCTATCTCCCTGTAACTCTCTTTTATTCTCTATCACCCTTATACACTCTCATACATACTTTTTTACTCCTTCTCTTTTGTATTTTTTCCTCTTGATCTTTCTATTTTTCTCTTCTACTCTTTATTTCTCATGTTCTTTTTTGTCATCTTAACAGAAACTCTTTACTTACCCTAATCTCTCACTTTTACTCTTTTTCTTTCTCTCACATTCTTTTTACCCCTTTTTCCACTCGTTCTCACTCTTTTTTCTCTCCCTCTATTTTACTGTTTCTAACACATTTACTTTCAAACTCTCTTTTTTACTGTCTGTCTTACCCTAACCATCTCTCCCCCTCTCTCCCTCTCACATCTCCTGGCTTTCTTCTCGGCTGCTGGTTGAGTCTCGAGTGAATATTCTTACATCTGTGCTCCATGAAAGGAGGAATAAAGCCGCTGTGGGGTTGATGTGTATCGGCCTGCTTTTTTAAACACGTTAACAGAACTCTGCTCTGATAGGCCCCTGTTTCATTCATTCGTTTTTTAACAGCAACAAGCAGCTTCTGCTGAATGGCAAAGAAGCTCTAAAGGCTGCTGTACGTGTCTGTGTGTATGTGTGTGTGTGGGCCTTTTCACTGCCTCTGTGAATTCAGCAGTAGTCTCAAATAGTCTTAATTTGCTCTACGGATGCTTTTTAAAAGCTTGCGTGAAATAAAAAATGAGAGGCTTTAGCTGTAGAAACTTTTGTTGGCATGAAATAGTGCTACCGTAGCATTTCCAGAAAGAGATCAGTGGTCGGTTCATTAGCCTTGTAGCTAGATAACGATGCCCCTCATTGTCATTTAATAGGCTGTTCAACAGATGTACCTCAGATGTACCGCAAATGTTAGTATTTCTGCATAGCTGACCAAAGCAGTGGTGTGTGTGTGTGTGTGTGTTAGACATACGTGATATAATTTCATCAATGCAGCATTTCCTATTATTTGGACAAGCTTGATATGATATAACATGATTTATTATGATTTTTATACAATAGGCTTCAATAGACAGGTTTACCATATAGATGCATTTTGTAGTTACAGATTGTAGTACGTTTGATTGTGGTTTGTTGCTGCTGGAGATTTTAAACACCGTTTCCACTAACTGTCTGCTCTATTAGATGATCCTACCTTGTTGGTCCATCTTGCAGATGTAAAGTCAGAAAAGAAAGCTCATCTGGTACTAAACAGCTTATGCTGGTCATCCTCCTTCATCAGTGGTCACAGAACGCTGTCCACAGGACACTGTCAGCTGGATGTTGCTGTATGGTGGACTATTCTCAGTTCAACAGTGACACTGAGGTGTTTATAAACTCCAGGTGCACTGCTGTTTCTGATCCACTTATACTAGCACAACAAACTAAAACACCACTGTTACATCAGTGACACTGAATGCCACCTGCTCTGCCTGCTCTAAGTCGGCCCTTTGGAGTTCCTGACCATTCTTTAACATGGTAAAGGTAGAATGACAACATGTGTAGACAAATAGATGGACTACAGTCTCTCTGTCTGAGCGACTTACAAGGTTAATCATATTACAGGTAGGTCAATGTAGTGTTAGGAGTCTTGCCCAGGGACTCTTATTGGTGTAGCATAGCTTAGACACCCAGACCAGTAACTGAACCCCAATCTCCCACATGTTTTGGTAGCTCAGTGAGAAGTGGTGCTATCCGTTGCCCCACACTAACCACCATTATTTTCACTGGTATACCAGCATTCTAGGGTTTGTTTGACTTTGTTGTGGAGAGTTTTTTGATAAGAGTCAGTTAGTGGGAAGCATGGGACCAGGCTCCTCATCTGAGGTGTCCATATTGTTGGTGTCATAATCATGTGATCAAAATCTTGTTGACATCAGACTTAGTGTCATCTCTGAGCAGTATAATCTACTTAGACCAATTAAGTATGTGCCGCCCCCAGTTGTTAACTGTATGCCCCCCAGTACTAGTCTCTGTATATGTCTACATAGACATACAATATGTTTTTGTTGACATGGTGCACCAGCGTATGTATGATTTTTCTGAATGTTAATGGAATAACATGAGGATGCGTGTGTGTGTGTCATTGCACTACATAATTTGACATCCTTCACAACCCATGAGTAGATTTCCGCATCTATGAATGTTTCAGCATCAGCTAATAATGAATGATGTGATGAAATCGGCTGAAAGAGTGGCGTCTGGGAGTGAGAGAGTGTGTGAGAGAGAGGGAGAGGTGTGGAATTGCATTTGAAGATCAATATCAAAAGATAACTATTTTCAAGGTAATTCAGGCTGTGCACTGTGGAAAGCGGTTCTTAAGCACATACAGTACTTTTGATCTATGCTGACGATGAGAAAATGCTGAAAGATATCAGAATCCATTTACAAACGGTCACTGAGAGATCACATCAAAGAATTTCATACAGCGACGCATCAGTTACTACTTAAATACACTAGCTGTTCTTTGAGCAGCACTGAATCTGTTGTTGATAAAGTCTGGTTTTCTTAAAAGCTGGAAGTCTTGAAGCGCAGCCAGTATGTGTGTATTGTATCATTGCTGTTGTATCAAAGTCTTGTCTCCATGTAATACCAGCAGATACGACAGCGACAAACAAAATATTCTAGATAATGCTTCGTAATTAGAGGTTTCTTTGATTGCCAGGATTTAAACTTTTGATCTTCCAATTACCGCTTAAAACCTTGAGCTGTTGCACCATTTAAGAGCCTTTGCTACATCACAGTAATTCTGACTGAAATTTGACCACATAAGGCCACCAAAATAACATCAGATTGTACCATGTTATGACTGCTGTAATGTTTATAGCGTTGTTTAAAGCTGTATGTGCCCCGTAAAGCCTGAAATATCATTTACCAGTTAGAGGGTTTGACGGATTTTGGTTCAAAAGCTATATGAACATTACACTGATGAGGATACCCTGACAGTAGTTGATGATTTACTTACATACTTGGAAAACATAGCTTTCACCAAGTTTTGAGTGAGTTCTCTTTATGTGGGGGCTCAAAGTGTAATAATAATAACATATTTCCACCAGAGAGGTCTACAAATCCGACAGTGTCACTTAAATACTGTGAGATTTAAGTATTTATTTGAAAGAAATGTAATAATGGAAAAATAATTACGTCTGTTAGTGGAACACTGTTTCACTACAACTATATAAAGATAAAAAAATGAATCAAAAACTAAACATGTACCATATATGTTAATTCTTGATTTATTTATTTTTAATTCAACCAGCAAAAGCAATAACCTTTATTGTGTTTTAGATGTATATTATTTCCCCAGATAAATGCTTAATGAGTTTAACAACCCAATTCTTACTTTACTGCTGGTAACACTTTTTGATAAGAACATTCATGAGCTTCTTGTTCTGATTTTCTAGTTCCACCTTAAAACCGTCTGTGGGTACATTCAGGCTTCTGAGGCTTTATAATAACTGCTGCACCATTTAAGGTAGAACAGGAACACTTGAACAAGAAGCTGGGGAATAAGAAGCTGAACTTTAGTTTTGTAGTTTTAATGCTGGTGGTATTTTTGATTAAGGAGATTTAAACTATTAAAATTTCCCACCTGGGAAATCTGGTGATGTAGTGCCACTAACTTCAAGCTACTGCTTCAGCATGAAAATGTGAAAGGTGCTCTCTATACCCAGTGTCCATTATGGGGTACTGTAGATACATGGGTACTGATTGTTTTCCCCGTGGTGGATGGGATCCAGCAAGGTGCAGGATTCCACAGGGTTAGAAATGTCTGTCATTGGTTGGAAGAGCATGACCAAGACCATGACTCCCTAGACTTTAACCCAATAAAGGTTAACAGAACAGGTAATTATGCATTAATGAAATCATTAATATATTCCTTTTCTGCTAATAGGTCCTACATCTTACACACTGCTCCTTCAACATTAAAATTATTGTGCAAATGAAGTTCTCTGTTTTGCATAGAAAGTGTATGCAGTGTATTTATGAAGTTGACAACATGCAACAAGAGAGAAACCCCAGATGCCCTTGATGAAAAAATAAAGATGATGCTAGTGGTGAGGAAGGGCAGGCCTTTGTGTTTGGACTCTGGGACACTGTCTGTTTGTATTGGAGGATGTGTTTGAATGCACAAAAGGAGGAGGTTTTGTTGGAGGGGGGGCATGGAGGCCTTTATTGTTTGGCTGTAATCTGCTTAGCTGGAATGGGCTGCTGGGAGACAAACCTATCCAGCTACCATCGACAGCAAGGCCTGAGCCAATGTCACTGCGTCACTGATAAAACCACTGTGTGCATGTCTGTGGGTGTGTGTTGAGTCTTATGGAGTTAAAGCCAGCATTGTTGGTGTGCAGTACTTTGTCAAGTTTGATTTTCCTGCATGCCATTTTATCAGATTTTATAGCAGGATGCTTTCGGTGATGGCGGTCACAGTTAGACTGCTAGTTGTCTGTAGGAAGTGAACAGTACAGACTGAGGTTCAGTCATACAACAGTGCACATTATAAACAGTGTTTTAGAAGGCTGATTAAATTTTACTGTTGTCATATAAAAACAGTATACATTTTGCACGGGTTCCTTTAAATGTCTATTTAATAACTGAAGCTGTTTTGCCTTGTATGTAAACTTGCAAGACATTCCTCACAACTTGTGACCTATAGATGGTTTAAATGGTAAAGTCTTTACTCTGCAGTGCAGTGTGTTTACCTCATTAAGCAGGTGGGGTGCTCTGACGGGGAGACTGGGCTGAAGAAGAGGTCTATCAGGATGAGTTTAGAGGCGATTGCTGGGTCTTTGTTTTTTTCTGTTTCTTTCTCTCTCAGTCTCTTTCTTTTTCCTCTACTTTTCTTCCTTTTCTTCATAGTGTCTATCTTGTTCTCTATGTCTGTCTCTCTCACTCTTTGTCTGTCTCTATTTACTTTCTTTTGACACTTCTATCTTAGTCTCTCTATCTCTACCTCTGTCTGTCTTTCTGTCTCTCTGTCTCTGTCTCTGTCTCTCTCTGTCTCTGTATCTGTCTCTGTATCTCTCTTTCTTTCTCTCTCTCTCTCTCTCTCTCTCTCTCTCTCTCTCTCTCTCTCTCTCTCTCTCTCTCTCTCTCTCTCTCTCTCTCTCTCTCTGCGTTAGGGAACACTCTGCCCTTCACTCTTCAGCTCCCCCCCTCGGCAATTAGAGCTCGATTAGTCGCAGCACAGCAAAACATTTCAGGAGCAGAGGAGGAGAGGAGGAATTGGTTGCCGTTCACTCTGGTTGACCTTGAAGACTCTGAGCGTTTGTTGCCTCTAATTTGAGTTTTTTTCTGTGTAAGCCGAGTGTGTTTTTCACTAATTCCCCATACTAAGTGCTAGCAGTGCAGTAGACACTGTATACATGGCAGTGTTATTATGTACAGCTATTCTCAGGACAGGTATCGCAGGACATCTTGTGTTGAGTTTCAGTTCTTTTTCTAAGAACGGGAATCATTTCTTGTGTGCGTGTTTCAGATGCTGCAGATGGGTATTAGGTTAAAAAACTCCAGACGTTTCCACCTCTGGGGGGCTATTTAGTACAGACTAGTAGCACTTTACAGGAGGGGGTGGCACCCTTTGACCCTCTGACTCCGCTGACTGCACAAATGCCTCCCTCCCACCAGCACACGCTATGGACAGTACACCACCATTACATACTGTGCTTCTTGCTTATTGGGGTTTAAGACCTGCATGTCCTGTAAGCACTCAATGAAAGTATAATGCCCTGTTTGTTTGCGGCCGGCCCCTCCGAAGGACATGCTGTGAGACATGGAAGGGAGTGCCTGTGAATCAGCTGCCCTTAATCTCTCCTTCTCGCCTCTCCGCAGTATCCATTTTCTGCTGACGGCGAGGCGGAAGTATAGCAATAATGTAGCAGAGAGTGTGTAAACAATATAAGCAGTGTTGATCCGCAGAAGCTCCTTTAGAGCCCACGAAGGTTAGCCGAGTTTGCTTTGGCCTTTTCGCGACGTAATGGCAGCAATTTCCACTGGCTTCACGTTCGGCACGTCTCTCTGTCACAGATCCCTGAGTAAACCTAATTAGATATACCTTCACCTTTCCTGGCGTGCCTTCAAAAAGGGGCCATGCCATTCTCTTACATTAGCGTTTAATATCTTCTCCCCTTGTAGGATCCTGTGGGCAATGTTAGTGATTAGCGTGGAATGTCATTGAAATATCATAGCTAATCACATATGTTTTTCCTGAGTGCCTTGTTTAATTGGAGGCTCCTTTGTGGCTGCTATCATGGTTAGGAGGAAATAATGTGTTGGGTAATCATGACGGAGTGTGCTGGGTCTGGACGACTCTGAGGACAGGAGATAGAATCTTTTTAAGCTTGCAGGGAGGTTTTGTTTTCTGCAAGTCATATTGCCACACCTGCTAGGAGCCAGACCCCCTGTCTCCAACAGCCGGACCCTGTGTCTCTAAGAGCCTCCAGGCTACTTGTCCTTGAGTCGCAGCCAACAATGCCATAGAGAGCATCTAAAGCTCATTACCTGGGTCCAGGGTATTGTCCTCCAATCGTACTTTTTTGTCTGCTGTTGTAGAAAGTTTTACCTTGAAGTTTTCAGAAGGCTGCAGGTGTGCTGGATGCTTAGTAGTGGTGAAGAATGGCACAGCTGAGGGGTCAGGACAGGTCTGGGCAGGAGAGGACAGCTGGGTAAGCAGAGACAATGCTAAGAAACTGGACTCTCTCGCTGAACCATTTGTGGTATGTGCTTCATGAGGACTGGCCACAAAAGAAGAGAGAAGAGTGAAAAGGACAAGTCATTTAATGGGTGAAAGTGTCTCTTTAACCTTTATTTAACTTGTTATGAGACAGTCCCCTTTTGAATTCATTTAGCTGACCTTTCTGCACAGTTTCACATAGCTGGAAATCCAGGATCTCTGTGAGGAGTTACCGTGTACTAATACTGAGAGGATTTTAGGAACTTTGCTATTAGTTTCTCAGTTTCAGCCACAATGCTAACTCTTTGGGTGAAGTACTGCCAGGTTCCTTTGTTCCATCAAAGGAAGGCATTTACCACCAAATTGTTTATGTTTCATGGTGTGAGCGAAGATCTACAGCAAGCAGGAACCGGCTGTGACTTCCACTAAATAAATTAACCATCTTATTGTAATATCTCCTACATCTCTTATTCATATTCATATTCCTCCCTATGACTCCCAAACCAACTTCCTTTTGAAATCAGATATTAACAGAGCCTATTTAAGCCGGAATGAGCTGATAGCGATGCCCGAATGCTGCGTCGTGGAGAGAAGAACATCTGCAGGAAATGAGCGGCTAGCTCTAAATTGTCATTGTGCAGAGAATTACTGACCTTTTAAATGCTGGCGGCTTCTCCATTTGTAACCTTGTGGCGCGCTCCACTCGGAAAGAGCAAATCCTATATGAGCGTGGCAGGGAGGGAGCAGCGCTCCGCAGCATATCAGCATTCATAGAGTCCTGAATGCTGCCTTTTCCAGAGGTTAAGCACTGCGGGGGTTTGCCACGCGTGCTCAGAAAGGAGAAACGTGTGTGATGATGCCGTCGAGTTTTATGCTCCGGATAATGTCCGCCGCATTATGCAGTCTCACTGTGCTGGTGAAGGAGAGCTGACAGATCGCTGTGTTTCATTTCATGTCAGATGGGTTTCTTTTCACATGAGTGGATTTTTTTGGTGGGATTTTTGTTCCTTTTGTTTTTTTTTTTTTCTTTTTTGTTTTTTTTTTTTCTTTTTTGCTTACACTTGTCTTAAATGGCCTCATAAATCACTGCCTGACATTAGTGGGTAATAATCTCTGCATTATTAACCTGGAGAAGTGCTTCCTTCTCATTTAGGATCAATAATCTAGGCATGCTTGAGAGCACTCCATGGCACGGGCCTCGCTGGTGTGCTGCCTAACTGCTACGTAAACAACGGTTTTCGTTATGGCAAACAAAACAATGACAATATCATTCAGTAACCCTCATTTACTAATTATTATAATAGCTGCTGACCACTCTTTAGTTTGATTCTAACTGAGCTGGTATCCAGGCTAACAGACAGCCTGCCCTCCCTTCTTTCTTTCTTGTCATCTTTCTTTCCTTTTTGCTTTCTTTTTTCTTTCTTTCTTCCTTGAACAAATTAGAGCTTCCCTGTGCCCTCCAGACCCTGAAGACATGCCTCTTGTACACAGTGAGGAAAAGGGCAAACATTAGACTTGGAAATGGGCCTTTATTGGCTTGCGTCTCCCTCTCCCTGCTTCTTTGACTTACTCCAGTAGCGCCTCTGAGCTCCAGTCACACGCAGCGCCTGATAAATGTGTAATGCGTAATTATCATTAATTATCATTAACCAAAAGAACGCAGCCCCAAGCTCGGAGGCATTCAGAGCAAGTGTTTGCGAAAGTGCCCTCTTCTAAGAACTGTGTGGTGTTCGATTCTCAACTGAAAACTAGTAAGAGTTGACTTTGTTTGTTGGGCCGTTATCAGATTGCATGGTATTTCCTTCAGTATGCCTTGGTAAATAAAAATAATGATTGTTTTGGGGCTTCAGCTAAAATGACAGCCTGGCAGGAAGGACTGGGACGCATATGTTCTGAAGCATCAGTTATATTATCAGGTCTTCCTTGCTTTTGGTGTATGGATATGCCACAAATAAGAGCATAATATGGGAAATACACAAAGTGCATTTCTAACAGGTTTCAAATGAAAAAGAAGTGCAGCAGACCCTCAGTCACCTCCCGCTCTGTAATTCATTGTATCTAAAATAGTTCACTTTGACAAGGAATGACCACCCTATTTAGCCCAACCCCCCCTCTATTAACTCCACCTGCTATAGGCGCCAGAGGCGTCCCCACATTGGCAGCCCTTTTAGAGTATGATTTCTCATATCACCTGAGAAGCAGGATAACTTGGTTATTTGTAGTTTGGGACAAACAAAGCAGAACATTGATAGAAGCAGCTCTTAAAACATTTGATTGTGTGATGTCCTTTGCTTTAATGGATTTAACACTTTTAGTTACAAGTTAGATACTTATCCGAAATATCAGAGTTTTAATTGAAACTCGTGCCAGGAAGCTGGGCTTTGCTATATTCGGAGGCTGATATTGAGGTGAGCGGAACCCAGCACAGTTTTCCTCTCTGCTCAGAAGGAATTAACCACAGGCGTTAGACCTTGCACACCATGTTTTCTAATTGTCAGACCGAAATACCCAGAAAAAATGGTGCGTATTGTACCTGACTAAAGGGCGCTTTCCAAGAGCCCTAAAGCCACCAGAGTGTCTGACTGCATACCTTCAAATTTATAGGTGTCCCCACTCAAGTAGTTAAGAGCCTGGCCTTGTATTGGAAATAAGTGCCTATAAGGATTTTGGCTGTGTTCATGTTTATCGACAGTGATGGTACTTTTTAGGGAAATGACAGCGAGGACAGAGAACTCTGAGCTGATGGATGGAAGGTGTACATTATGTGTTGTTTTTGCTACAGATCACTGTCCTCTCTGAAGCCTTCAGTCTAAGCACTGACTCCTTCACTAACCCACAATAAAGTTCTCAATCTTCTCAAAACAGCCTTGACTGATTGACACCTCTGACCTTTTGGTCTGACCATTGGCTGGGTAAAAAAGCCCTTCCCTCCAGTGATTGGGTGGCTGCTTTGTGATTGCCTTTAACTGATTGGCAGGGAGTGTGATTGGCGGGGGGTCTGTGGCTGACTCTGCAGGGGGGCCGGTGGGGAGCAGCTGCAGCACCAGACTGGGCCCTTTGGATGTGAAATGGTTTTGATAAATAATAAAACAGTGGTAATAACCAGCTGCTTTGGAGGTCACGTGACCTTCCGCCACAACCATCATGCAAATAATGACTTTATGGTGATCTGATTGGCTCATGCATTATTTAGCCCAACCCCCCTCTGTTAACTCCACCAGCTAAAGGCGCCAGAGGTGTCTTCACATGGGCAGCCAAATATCATTCTCTTTCATTTGTTCTTTGCCCTCTCTTTTTAATTCCGTCTCTTGCTCTGCGACTCCCTGTGGGAATAAAAGGTGGCAGGTTATTGTATCCACTAGAGAAAGCTTGACTCTGACTGTGGACTATGATAATTTGTCTTGTGCAGCTAATGAGGTTGCATGTGTGTGTGTGTGTGTGTGTGTGTGTGTGTGTGTGTGTGACTGTGGATGGACAGATAAAAGATGATTCAAACAAATGTAGATGCTTATGAGGGAGCTTGTGTGCGTGAAGTATATTTATACCTCACAAATGTGTAAGGGTGGCTCTATAGCACTTTTCACATTTTCAGTACCAATACTAATACCACAACGTTGAGTGTCTGTCGATATTGATACCGATCAGATACAGTGCAGTGTTTTTCCCGCTCTTATACGGCTAAGAAGTTCAGTTTGCTTATCAATCAATCAATCAATGTTTATTTGTATGGCTTTTTACAACCAACGTTGTCTCAAAGCAGCTTCACAGAAAATCAGTTTGTTGTATATAAGAAAAGGAAAGAAAAAAACCCACAAAGTACAGACATTTGAGGGTGGGGGGGTGGGGAAAACCCGGTCCAAGCCCCTCTTGAGCAAGCCAGAGGCAACAGTGGCGAGGAAAAACTCCCATGAGAAGGAAGAAACCTCGAGAGGAACCAGGCTCAAGGGTGGAACCCAACCTCCTTATCTAACACTCCTCTTTCCTAAAACAAGAAATATGAACGACCTTGTTCTTATGTTCTACAATGAGGACATAAGTGTTCTTATTGTAGACATGTATAACACTGGGACACAACTGAACCCGTAACAAAGAACAACAGCAGAAAAGAAGATAAGGTGACAACAGTGCAGAATTCCAAAAATACAATACTGACAATAAACTCTGCCCAACACTATTAAACTATATACACTGTGTAATAACTATACAAAACTAAAGTAAACAGGTGTAATAGAGTGCACTGGGTATGAAGAAGAAAGCTGTCACAGCCCAGTGTAGAGATGGCACAAAACCTACTACTGTTCCAATACCAACCGTTACTTTAACCTAGATTGGTTGATTCTGATCTGATCAATTTAAAAGGGGGTGTTTTTATATCAGATATCATCTCACTACTAGTACCCCCGGATCCTGATATGCCAGCTCTGAAGGGCCGTTGAGGAGATCTGTTTAGTAGCCTGACACCATGTTCAGAACTTTGATGGATTCATGGATGCTGATGTTCTGCGCTGTTACTGTGTCGTAATAAATGGATCAGCTGCTGGATGAAAGGCATTCTAACACATACCTGTCTACAGAGCTGCAGTCAGTTAGAAATTGGCTCTATCTACAGTATGGATTCTTCTATTGAAGTTTATTCTCAAGGTGTGTCTACCACTTCACCCCATTGATTCCTCTGCTGTGTGTGCAGCACAGTATTTTACAGTAACATTGCTACACACTCTTCAGCAAAGAAGTGGAAGATCAGTGCAGCTATTCTTTACGGAAATGTCTCCTCTTATACCTGTGATCTTTTTCCTCTTCTACAACAGATCTAGTTCACACACTACACAAAGGCAGACACCCGTGTTGATTATGTCTTGAGAAAAAAGTACGGAGTGAGTGAATCGGCTCAGTCCTTTTTTTGCTTTAAGGGCAATCCTGGAAATCCACATGCATACTGGCTGAGCACTCCTAAGTTGCTGTCCGGCCATCATCTTTTAGGACCCTCTGTTGGAAGTTTTCATGTCTTTGTTGCAGCTTTTGTGTAACTGAACACTTACACACCCACTACGTGATAAGCAAATGTTCAGTGTTTATGTGAAGAGTAGTATGTGTTATAGATGGGGAGGGCTATGCAATGTTATCAGGACTACATTATGTACGGGTACAATTTTGATCAGGTTGTGTTGTGTTTTTTTTTTGTATTATTTTCAAATTAGTTTAATTGTGGAAGGAAATTACAATGCAGTAGACACATTAGATGTTTAAAAGAATTATGCTATATCTAAACCCAAGGCATTTGTTAAGATAATAATGAACCTAAAACCTAGTCATTGCACCTAGCTGAGCTGGGGAATCCTATCCAGAGAAAAAAAGTTTAGCATTAATTTGCTAGAATACATCTGTTGTACAGTACTTATTGTGGTGCATTGTGGGATTGTTTGTGTCTGAGACATTGGCTGTATTCGAAATGGCATACTATATGATTCTTGTGTACTAAATCTAATGTGAGGTAACTGGTCATGTGACTGTATTAGTATTCTACATAGTATGTCAAAACTTGATCCTGTACTGCATACTACACAAAAGGGACAGTATACAGTCTGGAGCACATACTACAGTAGCATGCAGCATAGTAGTGTGCCAATTTGAATATAGCCAGTGTGTTTTCAGACATCATTGCACAATGTCAGAGCCCCAGAATCGTGCACTAGATAATGAATAGGATATCGTTTACATATGACTATAAGACTTCTATTTCTGTAGCTGTGGATTTTAGAATCATGAGGCGTAATTCAAATATTGCAATACATCATGCATTGTAAAAAATTCATACAAGTATTAGATACTGGCCTTTTAAGCTTTTGTTAGGGTATTTTTACATCAAGCCCAAGGTCCTTACGCTGAGTTGAGTATCTGATGCTGGTTCTGGAACTGCTTTTGTAAATCAGTCCTTGGGCACTTTTTACCTTAGTGTAGCTGAATGATCCAGAGTTTGAAAAATGCTTCTAATCTTACCAGGAGTGAAAGCACCTTTAGAGAGGAGAAAGAAACCTAAAAAAGCATGGTCTGAGCTAAGGAGGAATAAAAGCAGCCCTCTTTCCCTTTTTCCTTTGTTCTCTGTTGGAAGCATTTGTTAGCTGAAGGTGTACAGAGGGTTTGTTCTTAAAGCTCTCTGAGTGTGAAAGTTATTCGGACGCCCCAGCAGACCAGTACAGTGTCTTTCTGGCTGTCGCTGCTACTGATGCACCACACTCGCTCTTTTTTTCACTTCCTCTAGCTCTTTGAAATGAGTGTACCTCTAGCCTTGAACAGTCTGTACACCTCCAACACCTTATGTTTGAACTTTTTTATCCTCTTCCTCCTTCAATTTATTTTTAATCAACTAACCACCACCTTCCCTCTCCAACCAATGTTTTACATCCCTGCCCAAACCCCAACCCCCCACCCACCACCACCAAAGCCCCCATCGGAGGCTTTATTCAGATGAAAGCGACAGGCCCCAGTGGAGAAGAATGAAGAACGTGGAACAGCACGAGACAATCCTGTGGCATTAAACAGCCTTGCCACTTTGTGTTTGAGATGTTCAATCAAAATGCTAATGGCTCATGCAGCAAGGGAGCAATATTATTGTTACACTAATTGATAAGAGAAGAAAGATGGAAGGGCCCAACGCTGGCAGCCTGCGCCGTTCGCACAACTCTCAGGCACTCTGTTTTAATTACAATTACAGAAATGAAAGGGAACAAATTACTCCAATGGCTCAAGCAGCAACAGTTTGTTGTTTGTTGCTTTTCCCACAGTGTATTAAATGCTATACATTATTTATTCAAATTATACATCATTTATTTCATATGTAATCTTCAATGGCAGACACTACAGATATAGTAGCAGACCACACTGTGGCTTGGTAAAGTTTGCATTGTTTAGCTGTCTCTATTGCTCAGGGGGCAAAAAAACTGAAAATGCACCTTCTTAAAGAACTGCAGTTGATTAGTTGTCAATTTGCATAATAATAATGCATATATTAAATTCTTCTGATGGCCTGTCATACAGTAAGTGTGAGAGCCCGATGGGCCAAGTTTTTTCCTAGTAAGTTTTTCCCAGTATTCGTGCTTAATCTTTTGGAATGTTTAACAGGCTGTCTATAGTTTGTTGTGGTCCATTTAAGTTGTTTGGCTTTTTAAATTGATTGCTTGATTAATGGTATAAATCAGGGGTGACGGTGTTTATGGTGGGCTGAGGGCCAAATAAACAGAAAATAAAAAAGAATACTTGAGAATATATTTATGAAAAATAATATATTTTATAATTGAACGTTTTGTTACTGAAATACTGCAACTACTGAGTGGTCAAATTTAATTACTGAACTTTGACCTTTCAAGCCATCTATAGTTCCAGCCCCAGGCCCAGCTGCTCATATGTGTTTTGCTATGATTCTATAACTGTCACTATCTCATTCAAACACAGCTAATGAAGAGCAGCAAGCTGTCTGACAGTTAGCGCTGTCTGTCTGTTTGGCAAGAAAGCCAAAAGGGGAAAATCAACAGGGTTATTTTAAAGTAGTAAAATTTATTGTTGTGTGTTTTTGTTGTAGTTTCTGAAACACCATTTATTGTTGCCAACTTGATTTTAATGTGTATAATTTTAAAATGTAGATGAGGCAAAGACACAGGCTAGTTTGTTAGCATGTATACTTCTTATTTTTTTTTTACACATTCATAGCAAAATTGAAAAAAAAAAAGAAATTACTTCATGTTTAAATGTGGACTGTGTTTATTTGTGCATCACTTCAAGATCAGCTAACCCCCCCTTAGCCCCTCAGCCTCACAGCACGACAGAAAACAGCACAAATACTACTCAATATCTGAACCACCTCACTCCTGTCAACAAATGTGTAAACAAGCTGAAATAACTCTCTGCGATTATTTTACAACCGGTCCAAACATGAAAACAGAGAGAGATTATCAACATCAGGTTCATGCAGTAGTGAATGGAGGTGATGACTGTTGGAGTCAGGGGGAAGAATATTCCAAAATCTCACTGGTTAGTATATTACGTTGTAATAATGCAATCAAATCGAAACTCCGTTTATATGTACATTTATGGAGAATGAAAGATTTTGTCTTTTGAATTATATGATCCAATGCACTGCGCTAAGTGTGACTGAAAACATGGAATAACAGATAACAAAAAAGATTTATTTTGATGTTTGCCAGCCAGTCAGAACATTAACATTACATATCAAAAATATAGTTGCTCCTAGAAGCAGGTGTCAGATGGCAGTACTATTGGGAAGAAACTGATATGAAATGAAACTGATATTTATAAAACATTTATGAAATACACATACAAAATGCAACTTGCCAGGTGTCTCTGCATGATGGAGTTGTAGAGGTTCCTAATGGTGTCCTGTGATAATCCATTCCATGCATCTTTCTGGATTTGTGATCCCATGTCAGCAAACTTCTTGGCACAGCCCGTGGTGCCTCCACACATGGATTCTTTGGTCATCTCAATCTGGTGTTGATTACTCCAGCATAGCATGCCTTCAGCAGACTACACAGCAGTTCTCGCGAGACAGCTGAAGATTTATTAACAACTAGCAGGTCAAGAATAGTAGTATATTGTCATATTATAGAAGTTGTTCATTCATTCATTTATTGAGCATCTAAACTGCTTGTCCCTCTGGGTCTTTGGGGCTGCTGGAACCTATCTTGGTGCTATTTGGGAAGATAGCAGAGGATGGGACTTGTCGCCAGTCCATCACAGTGTGATATAATATTAAACATGGTTGTTTTTTTCATTAGGTTAGAAAGTGAGGTAAGGGACTTTTATTTGGACATCACAGACTAGATTTGGTCCATGGGCCACACATTGGACATACCTCTTTGCTCTGTAACTACATAATGGATGGTAACACCACCAAGTGCTTGTGTATTGCATGAAAAATGCATTTTCTTCATACCACTATTTTTTTTGTTTTTGACCTTGCTGTGAGTGACAAAACAGTTCCACGTCTCCCCTGTCTTTTGCTCTGAACTTTGACTCTACACATAAATCCCTTCCCCTTCCCACAATAACCTTGAAGTAACCTATTTGCCGGAAACAAGTTGCGATTGACTTGCTGTCATCTGCGCACGCTGACACGTTAGCCGCCCATAAGCAGTGGACGGGAGTATTGATGTTTTTGTTTTTTTTTCTTGTCAGGCATCTAATTGCAGGCTTTGGTGTGAACTTTCTCCATGAATCTTTGAGGGGAAGTATTCTTCCATTTGTAGATGTACAAGGCCCTGTTTCAACTCAGAGCAGAGTGGATGGAGGTAATTAATAGGCAATAGTGTTATTTTCTCCCTGTCAGTGTGTCCATCTGGGAGTGATGCTCCTGTCTAGAACGTTCCCTGGAGGTCTGGCCTGTCTTATTAAGTTGTCCAGTGGTTGGAATGTGTGTGTGTGTGAAGTGGAGACAGATATTTGCAGGTCAACTTGTATTCGAAAGGCGTGTTTACCAGGCTGTTACAGTTTCTGACAGCGAGAGGCCTTTTATAGAGGACCTCTGTATCTAGCAAGATGATGCAAATGTTTTTGTCTGGCTCTGTTTGTTCTTCATTTTTTTTCTTTTTCTCCATCTCAGCTATTTATTAGTGCCCTTCGTTGTGTTCTGGGACTATTTCAGCCCGCTTAAGTGTGTGTGTGTGTGTGTGTGTGTGTGTGTGTGTGTGTGTGTGTGTATGTGTGCATATATATATGTATGCGTGTGTTTGTTTTAGGGCCTGACAGATATATTTGTTGATTGCTAATTTCCCAATCAGGTATACCCTATGCCTTGCTAATCACTTTACCAGAAAGGTGTCATGTTTGAGAAACTAGACTTGATGGCAAAGCAAGGATTTATTGCTAACAATGCAGCAGTGTATTTTAACAAGAGAATCCCAGCAAACATAACAAAAGGAGTCATAAAACCAAATGAACAGGCAAGAGTACATCCTACTCACCCACACACAATCTCCCTATCAGAAAAAAAAAGGGTAGAGGACAGGTATAGGATGGAATAAAAGCAAATCTAATAATATTAACAACAACAATAATAATAACAATAAAAATATAGCGGCACACGGCTTAACACAGTTTGGACCTTGTTTACAGACAGAGAGGCAAAACCTAAAGGAAGTGGAAGTTTATTAAAAAGCCTTCATTTGGCATACATAATGAGTGGTGGGCTTTTAACAATATATAGGCTGAGGCTTATGCAGGCCCTTATAGCATAAGGAGTCATAGTGGCACATAGAAGTGAGGTTAAATGTCTTAGAATATGTCTGAAACAATCCAAGTGTTTAGGTTATTGACCATTTCCCATAATATATGAAAATAATTATTTAACATTATGTAGGCTGCTGTGTATGTGTACAGAAAATTAGAGCATGGATTAAAGTGTAAATGTAAATTTATGTAAGTACATGATATTATATGACAAACAGTTCACTTTCTGAAACAGCTATATTAGCAGCGTTGTTTGGTTCTCAAAGTATAACCCTTTGATATGCATGCCATAGATTATTGATCAGGGGCCTTAAGAGCCTTATTGCAAGTTTTATTAAGATTGACCTTTTGACCTTGGTTTTATGAACTTAAAACCTGACCTAGATTTTTCACAGAGTAATTATAAACCAATTTTGTTAAAAAGTAAGGGTCAAAACTCAGGTCAAAATTGCAGTTTTCAAGCAGTTAAAGACAGGACTAAAAACTATTACTAAAACTATTTATTTTAATGCACTTCTAATTAGAAGACTGCACTATATAGTACTAAATCAGTTTTGTTACCACAAGTAGAAATATGTGTAAATAATGTGTAATAAACACTTTGTCAGGAATAGCGCCCACAACTGGCCAAATCGGATGAAACTTTACTGTTTGTTAAAAATGTATGCCTATAGACAAATCCTTCAAGTTTCATGATGATTGGTTAATGTTAAGTCTGTCAAATACCTACTTTTTTTACAATACCTGCTGATTGGCAAATGGTGTCCATAAATTTTGATGTATCTAGTTGTCTTTAGAGATTCACTTATAGCCTGTCTCAAGACTAGGTCAGACTTACGGTTGTTGAGAAACAGTTATGTAGCCTTTATAGCGCCCCCTATCGATGCAAACGGACCAAATTTGATGGCCTCCCAAGTTTCAATTTTTTTGGAAGAAGGGAGTTATATAATTTTTTATTAATTATCTATTTTCTTAGAATGGTTAATTTGCATATGGCAGCCATACTCTTTACAAAAGTTAAAATGTTTTTGACAATTATTGGGGTTCAGGGTCTGGAGGATTTTTTTAGAATTTGTTTTCAGAATTTTTGTACTTAAACTGGTTGTTAAGTTCGCAAAAGTAGGTTTTGCACATTATGCAAATTAGAAAAAGAGGCAGAGCTTAATGGTCCAGATTAGTTTTTGGATTTGTTTTGACCCAAGCAATGGGAAAAGTGCAATTTTGCCTGGTAAAATTTTGGTTTAGGAGTTATAAGCCAAAACGTGTTTTGGTTTGCTATAGCACCCCCCTTTGGCCAATCAGACCCATATTTTGTCATTTCACACCTTCTGTACCTTCATGCCAAGTTTGGTGTTTGTGTACCTTGTGGTCTTTGCTCTATGATGAGGTTCAGCTGTGAAAAAGGAGAAGGAGAAGAAGAAAAATCTTAACAAATACAATAAGGTCCCTTCACTACGTGCTAGGACCCTAATAATAATCAAGAACTAAATGGTATTAAACACAAACAGCCCACCACTAAAAGGGCAGACAGCTGAGAATCAGGGCAGATAACACAGACAGATGAGATGTAACAGACAGCCCAAAGGCCTTTACAATATGAAGGCAAGAAGCATGTAAGAGAAAGATACAGAAATTCAAGAAAATAAAAGCTTTAAAGGAAAGGGAGTAAAAGATAAGTAAGCTGTAAATAGAAATGAGAGAACATATGCCAAACAGAAGTGATGATACAAAGTGAATAAACAAAAGTTTGCATTTTTCCTTAGCTTCTCTGAGATAAGTGACTTATTTCCGTTTGTTTTCTGAAGATCTTGAGATATTTATGATGGCGTCACGTCACAACATGATTGACAAAATAATGTTCGGTATGTTGTGATAATGATATAAATAACTCAACACACATAAACACTAAAATAAACATCAAATGACTCATTATTAAAAAGAGCCAGAGTAAAAATAACACACGCACACAAAACCATGATCTTTTAGGGCTTCTGTGCTTAACACACAATACACACAGAATATATAAATGACCCCCATCCTGACACTGTATGAAAGCCTACCTGTGTGTGGTTGTTCTAGTGTAATTGCATCACTTTTAGCTGAAGGGCAGCTTAGTCCGTTTTCCTGCTTAAACTAAGATCCCAGTGCACTCCGAGGGAAGAGATGCTGAACTTGATTTGCTGAATTTGAAATGTGAAAAGAGAGGAGGAGAACATGCTCCAGCATTTTTACCGCTAAAAGGAGTGGTAGGAGGAGAAACAGGGCCCGGCCGGTTTTGGATCTAGCAGTAAGCACGGCAAGCATGTGAAAAGAATCGATCTGACACGGGAGGTGAATTTTTCTGCCTTTAAACGGTGCCGAGCACAGGCGCAGAAGGTTAATGAGAACAGCTCTCCTGGGTGGCACTCGCTGGAGGCAGACAGCAGCTCAGAATGAGCAGCACAAGAAGAAGAAGAAGAAGAGCGAGGAGGAGGACAGGGTGGAGTCTGAGAAGCACAGAGCCAAACCGACTTTTTGGAAGCTCCGTTTGAGATACTTAGAGGGCCCAACAGGCACACACACACACACAGACACGCACACACACAGACAAGCACACACACACACACACACACACACAGACACAGACACACACACACAGACACAAACACACACACACACACACACACACACACACACACACACACACGCACACACACACGCACATACGCCCACAGACACGCACACACAGACACACGCACCCACACACACACATACACACAAACACACACACACACAGAGACACACGCACACAGACCCACACAGACACACACACAGATACACACCCACACAGACACACGCACAGACACACACACACCCACACAGACACACGCACAGACACACACACAAACACACACACACACACACACACATATACACACAGACACACACGCACATCCGCACACACACACACACATACACACAAACACACAAACACACACACACACAGAGACACACACACAGACACACACCCACACACACAGACACACAAGCACACACACACACACACACAGACACATGCACACACACACGCACACACACTCACACAGACACACACACAATGTAAAGGAAGTTTGATGTATGATGTAATTAACGTATCAATCCTTGTAGTTCCCTGTACATAGAAAAAGTTCTACATAACACAAAAAGTTTTTTTTAGTAAAAATACTAAAATTTACCACAATTTAGATGCAAGAATAGACTACAGCACTTTAGCCCTGCACATTCACTTCAAAGTTATAAATGGCACTTCAGACTATTCTGCCATTCGAATTATGCATACTACAGAGCAACTAATCAAGACAAACCTCTTTTATATATGTCTGTTTTAAAGGACCAGTAACGAAAACCGCTTGTTTAATTGTTATTGGTGAACAGAAGTGACTTTTTTTTTTTTTCATATAAGCCCATACAAACGTCCTACATAAGTCCACTGAGAATAAAAATCGGATATGGGCCCTTTAAAGGTGAAAGCGAGCGAGCAATTCCTCGTGTGATGGCCACGTGGCACGCTGTGCTGTCTTCCTGCGCCTGTCCTCCAGCTCTGTGGGGACCTAATTGGCGCTCCGACTGCTGCGTTTGGCGGGATTATGGGAAAACAAAACCTTTGAGTTGTGTGCGAGGTGGAGATACTGGAATGTCCGGCGGTGGTCAGCTTGAAAAGAACAGGGTGAGAGAGAGGGAGGTGGTCAACCTGGGCTTTTCTCTCAGCATGCCTATTTTCTCCTGTCCTTCTGACAGATAAGCTCACAGAGAGAGGGAATGGAGAGAGGAAGAGAGCGAGGGAGAGAGAGAATTGGCTCTTTCAGCCTTTAGATTTCATTTCAGTGAGTTCTATCTCTTCAGAACAATGCCAGTGGAAAAGCTTATCGGGAGCGGTCTGAGGCACAGAGGCCCCAGAGCAATGTGGGGCGATCTCACGCAACACACCCACACACGCGTGCCCGTCCTTTATTTGTCTGCTCCTACATGGCCTGTTAAGAGTGTTTACTTCTGGCAGTCACATTATATGGACAGGAACATATAGGAACTTCTTTGCTTCTATCGAGATTAGCTCGTTGTAAGGAAGGGAAGAAAGGTGTCACTTCTTCTATGCTAGCTAGCCTCTGCAGATGCTGAGGGGATACGTAATGAATTTACTGAAAAACCTTACCTTTCAGATTCATAACAAAACCTGTTTCCAAATTGCTGATTTTATCTGTGATGGAAAAGCATTCTTGAAAGATGATCAGAGTGTTTCTATTATCATTATTAATAATTTTGCTTAACTGTTTCTATAATTTTATTGTTAGTGTGTAAAACATACAGTGTAGATTAAAGTACTTTAACTTTTAGTTATTCTGGTGTGTTTTTATTTAATACTTATTGGAGGAACAGCAAGAATGATATGTAATATGCCATTATTGTCTATTTATATAAATTCTCTTTTTAATAATTATCTGCCTCAAAATTTGGTCACCACTTTCATATATATATATATAGGAATGTCTACCAGCAATTCTGTGCATATGCTACTAGCAAAGCAAATATATATATATATATATAAGTAAACAATACCACCAACTAATTTCCTAAGCGATAAGAACACTGATACGTCAACAAGCCCATGGCTGCAGCCAAGCCTAGATTACTTTCTTTGTTTTGCTAGCAAATAATCACCATATCTGCACATATGAAATAGTTTTCATGGTGTTTACCAGGCCTTTATTTCTCGCAGTGTCACTTTCAATAAGGAGAAGAATATAGCACAGAGCTCACATATCCCCCCTCCTTCACATTCAGGCTTCCCCCTCTGCTCATAATGATGAGAATCCAGGTGCCGCTGATGCTGGAGCTGAGTGAGATTAATGGGGAAAGGAGGGACGCGGGTGACGGCTGGTGCCAAGCAAGATTTACATTGACACATTCATGAATTTTGGCTCTGTTTGGAGGCTGTAATAGCCTTCAAATGAATGGGTATATCTCAGGATAGTAATGGTTAGTATTAGTTGTGCCGAAACACAAAAACATGATCTTATGAGGAAGACGAAGTGAAAGCATCACTGGCATGGCAAAATGAAAATGCATCATAAGGGGCGTGATATGCAACCACGCTTTGTGGATATACTGAAGTAATAGTTTGACATAGTTAACATTTTGCCTCCCATACCCCAAATATAGTTAATCAGCCCAGCAGTCCTGTTCAAATTCCTTGCTTTGTTGCAGCAAACAGATTTAGTGCACTTCTGCACTGCAGTTTCTGTGTATTTGCTGAATAAACATGGCTTTATCTATAAAAATGAGCAAAGCTACAAGCTACACCATTCGTCATCAGAAGTAACAGGAGTTTGAGGCAAGTATGCGCTGATATAGAAAGGTTTTGCATGTTGCTAAGTGCTGTGGTACTAACATCCAGTACTTAATAGTTTTATAGGAGTTTTGTGTTTGGCAAACTATTCCTTTAACAGTTGAATTCATTTTTCACACAGCTCGCTGTTCTGAAAGAGCTTCACAATCAGGCTAAAGTAATATGCAAATTGAGGGCTCTGTAAAATGTGGAAAATGAATGCTGCAGTTGGAGAACTGGAGAAGTTTGGCTTTTTTTTTTTTGGCTTTGAACGCTCCTGGTGGAAGAGGAGATAGAGGCTTCTGGCAGAACGCTCACCACTCTTACTCTGATAAAGACGTCCCGGGCTGAGTGACAACGCCGGGCGGTAGCCATGGCAACGGAGTGTGGTGAATGGCAACAAGCAGCCCTAATGAAGGGCCTCGTTAACAGGCACGGAGATAAGAGCTCCTTCAGCTCTGAAACAATCACACACGCATGCAGAGAAAGCCCCTGATAACCGGTGCCTTTGCTGAATGGAACAAAGAGATTTGTTTTGCCAGCTTCGTTTACTGATATGTTGTGTCGTGTCTTGATGTATATATCATGTGCTGTGCTCTGAGGGACTTCTGAAAGGCCAGCTATGGGCAGACTGTGGAGTTCAGGGTTCAGCCATCCACTATTGCTTTCTATGAAGGAATAACCTTAAACAGTAATGCTGCTTATCAAAATCAAGACGATGATCGCACACCATAATATGCATTTAAGGTAACAATAACAATTCAGTTGACTTAGATCTTAGATAACAGCAAAGCCTAGAACTCCAGTATACTAGGGGGCACTGTGAGTTAGCTAGCTGCAAAATAACACAGAGTAAAAAAGACCATGATTCAAGAAAAACTGCCTGAAACAAGAATAGGTTGTGACTAGAAAAAAAAACACAACACACAGTGTGGAGATTGTTTGGTATGAACAACAATGATATATATTAAACAATGTGAAAAACATTAATCTAATTATTTTCTGTAGTCAGCAGTTATCAGTGTCAAGTGAGAGCAGCATTTATATTTAAAGGTAGTAGTTTAAAACATTCCAGAATCGCATATAAACAGAATGTGAAGAATCGTCAGTTCAGTGTTGTGCAAAGGATATCTGTGTTGTGTTGTAGAAATATCTACTAACTATTGGTCATTTCTGATGGTAACATCTTGTCAGCCATGTTAAAGGTTCCGACCCCAGCTAGATCATTTAAGGACAGGTAGCTAGTGAAAAGAAGAGTAAACATATCATAGCTGAAGCTTTTAGCAAGCAACCATTATATTAACCATTGCAGCCTACTCACATCAAGAAACCATGTTGACAGCAAACCAAAGAAGTGACACAAATTAAAAGAAGTTAACGGTAGCTTTGCTTTCCACTTTTCAAAATGCTCTTGATAAGGAAACACATGGAGTTGATGAACTTTTCTTCTGGACCGGAATAAAAAAGGTTGAGCATTTTCTGGAGTTGTCCCCTATTGTTCGGAGTTTGATTTGGACAGGTTGTGTCATCTTACACACTGCTCCTCAATGGATAATTATGTATGTATTTGGGGGGTGCCAAAAGGAATTAGACTTTTCCCATGTAGTTGTTGCTTTTGTTAGCTTTTGCTGGTTGTTGATTTATCTGTAGTCCTTCAGAGAGCGCTATCCAGTGTAGTCTGTTAAAAGTATCCCTGTATTTGATTGTGATTGGTGCAACTTCATTATACAGCGTGGCAAGCAGCTGGGTTTTAGCCTCCACTACCATGGATGGTTTAAAGAGCCATGGTTGAATAATCTGTTAACGTTGTTAAAAATAAATGCGTTATTAATCATTTATTGTGTCATTAATATGTTAACTTTGACAGCCCTAATATATATAATGCATTATATACCTTGCATCTGGAGAGCACTCCAAGTATAGTGCTGAAAGCATTGCTGCTGTATGATAAGGTCTCTAATTCTCTAATAGCTATGCAGGCTCCGTCAGATCAGGTGAGTCAGACGGTTTCAAGGGATGAGCTGATTTTCCGAGAAAACAGTTTATGCACACTTGCACTTTGCATGCAGTTCTCTATACACCGTTTCCCATAGATTGCTGCAGAAGAAGCACCACCTTGCCTGCTTAGTCCTCTGAATCAGAGTAGCCCTCTGCAGCAGAGCCCCTATCACAAGCATCCCTCTCACTCAGCTCCTCGGCCCTCTCCCCAGGACCCACTACCTGTTGCTGCTTTGTTCTTGAAAGCTCCGACAATCTGCCTGGACTTTGGAGAGGATCAGAGTGCTCCCGGGCAGGCAAAATCCCTGCTGGGGCTGAGTGAGAGAATAAGAGTGAGAGAAGGTGATAGTGTTCCTCTTATTCTTTCTGAGGTGGATAGAGTAAAGCCAAACCCTGACTCGGTTTCATTAAGCTTTGTGTACTTTGCTATGGGGACCAGGCTGGTGTAGTGGGAATGAAGCATTTTTGTTTGTCTTGTTTTGTTTGTGTATGCCAGATAATCTCACATCAGTGATTTAGAAGGAAAAATGGTGAAGGCTGATTCGACAGAATAAGACTGTCAAGATCAGACAGCTCCGTTACTGGAGCTCTGTCACAATAGAACATGGCTTCAGCACTTGCAGTTTGCTTGCTTGGTTTTACCTTTCAAAAAGACAGTTTGATTTGGATTGGTCTATTATGGATGCTTTGCAGATGTTAAACTTGCTAAATATCTGTTCGTCTCTCTACACAAATAAAGTAACCTCCAAATACTGCCACTGTTTTTACATTGACAGAAAATGATCTAAAACAAAATCGTTTCAGAGAAAACAGACAATGCATAAGATATTTTGGACTGCAGGCATCTCGTATCATTTCTTTTACTGTAATTGAGCAAATGTTTTTAACATAAAAAAATCAGTTTTGTGATCCAAACGTATGTTTATGCTTTTTCAAAAAGTGCCTCAGTCCTTGGGACACATCTGATAAGTCACTTTACTCAGTGGAAAGCGTTTTCTGCCCTCCTATGGAAAATCTACGGATTTAGACAGGTGTTTTATGCAAATGCGTTACAGAAGTCCTGCAACAGTGCCCAGTGAAACCGGTTAATTAATACTAGAAATTTTCTTAATGATGGTAAAAATGTGTAGAAATGCTTTCTGTTATTCTGCCACACAGTATTTTACATGAATAGCTAGATTAACCGTTAATATAGCTGCAAATGAAATCTTTTCATGAAAAGTAATAGCAGCTCAAGAGCTTTATCATATCATTCAGGAGCTGAAGCTTTCAGTGCTACCAAATATAGGTCAGATGTCTGTAGCCCAGTTTGAGCCCCAGTTCCAGCTGCTTTTGGAGAAGTTAACTCTATAGGTGACAAAATGGAAAATACGTTTTTTGACATTTAGTCAAAAAAATTGTAGCCTTTTTGAAAAACAGCCGATCCATCAACCTGATTATTACCGTGCTAACGGCAGAGACGGCTGTGATTGGAGTTTGTCACCTGTGAAAGTTTACAAAAAACGAACAGATGGTGGATAAATGAATGTTGCATTTTCAGTGTCCAAAAAAAATCAGATTTGCCACACAAGATATTGCTGGTTACACACCTGTTGTAATTAACTTCTCATTGTTCAAATAAATCAGACTCAGTGTGTCATGCTCTTAATGCTACCAATCACCTCAGTTTCAGGCTAATTTCTACTCCTAACATTAATGCTGTTTCTAATCCTCCCTCTAAGCCTTCCACTGTAGAGAATCAACTGATTTTCTCCAGATAGTCTTTTAATAATTTGAGCATCAGTAGATAATATGTAGAGGGCTATCCAAATGACAGGGGACTGCACTTACAGCTGGTCAGTCTGCTTTTCTTTACGTCCTTCTAAGAGTAGCCAGTGATGATGCATGGGCACCAGGGGGAGCATTAAGTGAATGCAGGGCAGATATGTCATCGTTTTCTGTAGACGCCATGAGGGTGCTTAAGTAATCAAAGATCTGTCTGACTGAGTGTGGTCTTGCGGAGCAGTGTGAGTCTTCCAAGATGGAGGTTATAATGTTGTATTAAAAGCTTCTCATTTACTGTGGAGGGGAAAAAAAACACCACCTTCGCCAAGGAGACTATGTGTCTCGATTTTGGACGTTTTGCCTCTCGCACATGGCTTGAAAGCAGTCCTTCTCAACGCTGCGAAAGCAACCCCATGTCTTCTGGTTGAAAAGGTCAATAAAAGAAATATGTACATGAGACGACATGAAAATTGCAGTAAGAGGAAATTGGAAGGAAAAGCTTTTGAGCGCGGAGTGTTAAAGCAAAGTAGGAGGGGGGAAAAGGGGTGGGGAAGCTGGAGATATCATTAAAATTCCATTTCCTTCCTTCTTGTACTTCTAAAGGGTTATTAAAGGAAATTGTAGGGAGAATATGTACAATGATCTGTTTAACCTCCAGCGGCTCCTGGACGGCTTTTTGACTCCTGCAGCCTATGAGGCATAAGTAGATTTCTGACAACGTATAAATCAAATTATAAAAATGACAACGAGTGACATTTTCTAGTGAGCGATCCCCATATGCACACGAGGCAAGAGGCAGAGAGAGCTGGGCGGTAGGTTGTGAGAGGGGTGCATTGGAGAGTGCCTTTCAAACTGTGTTTGTGTAGGCCTATTGCTTTATCTAGCTTCCACTGATCGGTAGGGGAGACAAAAAAGGCTGGCCAGACATCCGTGGGCTCAGCACCATTGTGTGGCTAGTCTCTGAGGAGAACGGACAGCTGGAGGTTGTCCAGCACCTCGGGCTCTAGTGAAGGTCAGGGGAGTCTGTCCGATTTAGATTTGCTCTTTAAATTAAACTGAAACGATAAGACGCGCACGCACACACTCGCACTCACTCACTCACTCACTCAAACAGCAAACACAAGCGAATGTTTTAAAATAGTGATGCTTGCAAGTGTGGGAGTCTTTCTTTGTATTGTTTCATCATACGTACACATGCACAAATGGCATAATGTCCACACACTGCTTGCATCATCTTGCACTTGGATTCTCCAGTGTACCCCCCCAGCCCCCCTCACCCCCACCCCACAGACCGCAAGGACAAAGCTCAGTGTCAGAAGGACGAGCATCAGTAAAACAAAATTACTCATATATTCAAAACAAGGGCTGAACTGTATCTGTAGTTTGTTATTATTACAGTCCTGGCCTTTGTGATGCTGATAATGTGTCAAGTTGTAATGCAAATAAACTCCCTAACCAATCACACTGTTTTTACTGTGTGTGGTGAGGGTCTTGACCACAGTCAATCACTGTTCCTGACCTTCATAGGGAAAGTCATGCAAATAGCCAATCACAGAACATTTACCACATGTATGCAACAAAACAAGGTGGGCAAACATGCAACGGTGGTTTACTTGCAGCCTTCAAAAAATAAGCGAAACTTCCTAAAACTGGATTCAGTGGATCGCTGCTGGTTTCACAGTTATTTCCCTGTTCCCTAGTTCTGGAAGACTTACTGTTGTTTAGACAAGATTTGTAATAAGCATTTTTTAGAAATTAAACAGGCCTTCTAACAGTCTGTGTATTATGGTGGTGGGTGTAGTGCCTTACTCCATCATCATCATCATCATCATTATCATAATCATCATTACTCATCATCTACACCGCTTCTCCTTCTGTGTCATGGCGGTAAGTGTCTGCTGCGAGAACTGGAAAAATACAAAACTCTCTTCATCAGTGTATATTGTATAGCTTAAAACGCTTCTACTGCAAGCCCAGGAACATTATAGAAACCCAAAAAATAAAACCCAAGACTCCAAGATTTTGATGAACTTCTATGAAGCATTGACGGCGGGGTCTCAAAATACAGTAAACACTAAACATAGAACAGCCCTTGTTCCTTTTTCTGTCAAACTTTCCGACATTTTTATTTTTTGGGCTGAAACCTGAAAGTATCATTTCTGGCTATTTTTGAGCATTTTTGCAGAATATGTTCATAGCAGAATTTGGTGCATCCCTAGAGTGTGTCCAGACGCAAGCACAGATCCACCAGATGCCCAGCTTTCCATCGAAGCTGTTGACAGGACAGCAAAAGCCCTACGCACATACACTCAGAGTGCATAGCGTAGAGGCAGAGAGCGCGGCCGTGTAGAAATATAAAATGGCTATGTATGTTAGGATGCGGACTGCGGGGTATCATCAGCCTCCATTCTGCAGCCCTATCTCCAGCCAGGCAATTTCTGCCTGAACCACTCTGAATTACAGCAGGGCCCCCTGATTATGTACAAGGGATCCTCTATTACGGACAGCGCCCTGCTATCTTTGATAGATTATTAAGCATCAGCTTTCAGCTACATTAAGCCTTGTTAAGAGCAGCGTCGTGGTCGAGGATTACAAGGACATGCTAACAGGGAGGGCACACCAGATTACGAGGAGGGCTATCTATTAATGAAGGTGTAATTTGCTCCTTGT
The DNA here is from genome assembly GCA_024036415.1 of Prochilodus magdalenae. Classification (NCBI taxonomy): domain Eukaryota; kingdom Metazoa; phylum Chordata; class Actinopteri; order Characiformes; family Prochilodontidae; genus Prochilodus; species Prochilodus magdalenae. The sequence goes on from JAMWET010002088.1 coordinate 927,984, forward strand.
GCTCTCCAGACCTTCGCCTGGACACACTGCCAGGGCGAGGGCCTAAGGATATGTGTGTGTGCCAGAGAGAGAGTGAGAGAGCAAGAGAGAAGATATGAATGTGAACATGTGTGGGAAGAGGCTCTTTGAAAGCTAGCCTCCTAGGATCCATCTGAAGTGGCTCTTTGGCCCTCATACATACCCAGGGAACTCGCTAATGCAGGCCCACTTGCATGCCATCAAAACCTAAAGAGAAAGCACTCTCTTAACTTTTTTCCTCAACCCTCACGCTCCTTCTTGATGGACAGTTCTGATGACTGAGGTGTTGAGCTTCTGACAGTTTTCTTCTGATGGAGTGCATCAAGACACTATTCCTTTTTAAAGAGGTATGTATTTGTATGGATGTATTTTGGAATATTTAAATTTTCCAAAATTAGTGCATTGTGTATAGTGCCATACCAATTTTAGTTCTTTTGAAGGAGCCCTTTGAATGGTTTAATAAGATAATGATTCTATACCAATTTTTGCAGTTTCACATTTAAAATAGGTGGAGGTCTCAATTACAAACATGGCCCTGTTTGGCAGTGTGCAGAGAGGCTCTATTTGTTGACCTAATCATTGCATTGGGACGTCTTTTAGAGCATGTGCATGTGTTAATGCATTAAGACATATTACACAGTCTGGAAACACCCCCTCACCCCCAACAAAAATCAGACCGGATGTAGTAGTGCTACTTGTTTCAATTTCATCTAAAAGCTTTGAAGTATCTGTGCTGTTGTATGTGAGGGTTTTATAGTATGACTTTGGTATAAAACTGGACAGTATGGCAAAATGATGTTATGCTCTGTAATCAAGTTGGACGGAATGCACCAGAAAGAATTGGTCAAAGTAAATAAGATATTTACATATTTTATTAATTGAAAGTGACATAGCTGAGGTCCGATCAGGTTGTTGCTTACAGGCAGTGATATAATCAGTCTTTTTAATGATACAACACTGGCAATATCCATCATAAAGTCATTTGTCACAATAATGAAAGCATCATCATATTACCCATCTGTACTTTGGGTAATATCACAGCATACTCAGAGAAACATATTGCAGTTTAATTATTATGATAATGTTAATATCATTTTGCACATCTCTGCTTTGATACAGATAAAAACTGTAATATACTGTATACTCAGTATACTGAACACTTTACACAGTTGTCATACTAGGGCTGTGATTGTAGGAGTTTAACATTGCAGTTTAACAGTTAGCCACCTTCCCAACAGCCCTTTCAACACCTGTGAGAATTAGCTTTTGATGTACCTTATGTCATTGTCATGAAAAGTGTATGTAGGTGTCACATTGCTGCCTGTCAGAATTAGTTTCACTCAGCTATGAGCACCGGACTCTATGTCCTGTATATACCCTGCATCTCTCATCTACCTCAGCCTTACCATAGTGCTATATGGTAATATGTACATCTACATACATCATAGTTTTTATTCATAACTTTTATTCATAACTGTAAATCAGTGTAAACAGAGATTTTAGTGGTTAGTATTGTATATATTTATTGCCTAATTTATATGTTTGTATTGAAGTACTGTAAGGGACTATGCACCTACATTTTTTGCTCACCTTCACACCTGTGAAAATGTGATGTGACAATAAAAGTGATTTGATTTGAGGACTGCAGCATTTGTGTTGTGCTGATTTTATGGCTGCATGTGTGTTCATATCCATCCGTGTGTGCATGTGTCCACTGGTTGTTCCTTCACTCTGACCTCCACTAAGTGCCTGAGTGCAATGATAACAGCTGGCTATATTTTAGCTTCATTATTGGCCATTGCTGTGAACCCCTCAAATGTCTTCAGGAGAAAAGGCAGTTCAGGGGGACCGTGCACTGTCCAGTCTATCTGAATAACCTTTAGATGAATTAGAGGCGTCTGGGCCAGCTGTGAGACCCCTCGGAGTGCATCTTCAAAGGTTGGCTAATAGTAGCGCGCAGCTGGGAGCCAGACCATCAGATTGATCAGGCCCATCTCAAAGGGCAATTAAAGAGGGATAAAACGCCTCGAGCAAAAATGTAGTTAATAAAAACGCAAGCCTTTAGCCTTTTCCTCTTCCTCCTTTTCATGGTGCCTGCGAATACTGATCAGAGACTGACTTACCAGCCTTGTGTTGAACTTCAGTCTTCAATATTTGGTCTGTTTATACAGGCTATATATTATATATTGTCGTTGCATGGCATTGCATTAGGCTGTGTTAGAGGCAGTTATCATTTGCTGTTAATTCAGTACTATTAGGCCATTTCTGTCTGCTTTGTGCCGACTAAGTCAACCTGAGCACAAACAGCAGCATTTAATGTTTTAGAGTGTAAAATGTAATGAGTCATGACACTTTTGATTCACTTAAATCTTTCCTCTCTCTAAATGATGTCTTTATGATGCACATTCCGCCGCAGCTGCTTGAGTTGTTACTACATTCTGGAGCTAAATGTAAAGATTTAATGGCTTAAGTGAAGGCCTTTTAGCATTGGACCCTGAAAGAAGTGTTTAACCTTTAGAATACTATAGTCCACATAATTACGTTCTTAGATACATAATGAAGTACTTTCATTGAATTTGCATTAGCCTTCAGCCGATCTGAACATTTTATTTTTTACGGAGCTAAGCATTCTGGAAAATAGTAATATCAGCTAATGCAATTTAATTTGGTAAAAAACTTTAAACTCAAAATGTTCCGTCACTTTAACTCACTGATATGACTGTCACTTGCCAACCTTGTCAAACATCTTAGTATTGATCATGATGCTGTTTTATCTTTAGATTTACCAGGTCCAGGCTGTAAACACAACTATTTTTTCAGTGAGCTTCTGAACTAAGTATTAGAAGAGCAATTTTAAGGTCTACAGTCTTGAGCAAAAATGTGGAATCCCCAATCAAGTTGTTATTTGTTTTTCAAAGTTTTTTGTTTGTTATAGCTATTTGATTTTTAGCTATTTGCTATAGCTGTTTAATTTATGTAACACACACAGGGTGTGTACTTACGTCATTTGCAGAAGTTAATTCAAATGATGTGCCTTGTTGATTTTCTGAGTGTTAATTTTAAAATTCAACAAAAATGTGGTTTGACTGGGGGTATTTAAACTTTTGCATATGACTGTATTTGCTATGGGGACCTAGGGGGCTTAAATGACGTCTTAATCTCTCTTTTGGTGGCCTCATTACATCTCATTCAGTGTTTCTCTTGTGTATCTTCTGGGCTGCACTGCTGGTCTTTCTCTGAATGTTCCTGAAAGACTGCCTGTCTCTTCTGTCTCCGCCTAATGCTGTGTTCTGGCTGCAATCCTCACTTGGCATCTTCGCTCATGGAGATGGTGCTCTTAAATCTCAACCGGTATGAATGCCTGAGTGTGTGTGTGTGTGTGTGGAGAAATCCTCAGCACAAAGACACAGGCCAAGCCGGCAGACCAACAAGGAGCAGAAAGACAGCAGCGAGTGTAAGGCACTCCATGCAGCGGAGCTTTTAATTTCTGCTAATTCACCTTGGCGTCGTCCCAGGTGCAGTGATTAAAAGACTGGAGATGTGCTGGAATGGCTCTATAATGTACATTTTCACATTTGATTATACAAGCAATTATGCTGCACTTAATAAAATTTAAAGTGTGCTCAGGAGGCTGAGAACAGAACGCTATGCATATGCAATGTATGCTGATGGGGAAGCCCCTCCTACGTAGCCTTTGACCTCCCGCTAAATTCCCTAGCCTTCTAGCTGTTCTCTACCTGTAGTAGTGTTCTAGCTTTAGACTTTTAGGGCTGCAGTATATTTTATTTGAACTCTGTGTGTCTGTGTGTAAGACAGCTGTCGCACATGCCCTTCGTTAGTCTGAAGCATTTGTGTCATTGGTAATGATTATAGAGTGTCTGTGTAATGGAACACCAGTATAAACCATGAAGGCAACAATGATTTTAGCAACAGACTGTGCAAATCATCACAACATCCACTAGTCCTCTTAGATAATGCCATCTCTGTGAGATCCATAGTAGGGGGTTGTCCCAAACAAATAATCATAATTATTGTATAAGACATGATATTACCAATGGTATTCTTGTATGTTTTTTGGTTGTGTTTTTGTTTTTTCCAAATAAAACCATTTTGTGCATCATTCTGGTGTGTCCCTACGCTCCTATTGAGAACCTTATTTAACAGAAGTAAATTATTATTAGCTGATAACTCATCCTCTCTACTCCAAGAATACAGCATTGTCCTGCAGCAACCTGGCTTAGCAAGGCACGTGCGAAGAAAGTCCTAGGCGTTAACCCCAAGAACCAGCTTTTCCTTTCACTCTCTTCCTCCTATGGACTAAACATTGCATTCAGATGTCTACTGTTTTGTCAACCACATGGACTACTAAAGGGACTATGTCATTACTGCTGCTCACTACATAGATTTTAATGCCTTGTTAATCCCACAGTGGGAAAATTTAGTCTCCGCATTTAACCCATCCGTGAAGTGAAACATCCACAAACACACTCACTAGTGAACACACACACTAGGGGGCAGTGAGCGCACTTACCCGGAGCGGTGGGCAGCCCTATCCACGGCGCCCGGGGAGCAGTTGGGGGTTAGGTGCCTTGCTCTCAGTCGTTACTATCAGTTCAGGGAATCGAACCGGTGACCCTCCGGTCACAAGGCTGGTTCCCTAACCTCCAGCACATGACTGCCCCCATAGGACACACCATGCACTGCATGTACAATATATTATCTGTGTTTATTACCTTGTGTACCAGATGAAGCTGCAAATTGCCCACTACTAAATTACAATGTCATTTCATTACTGACCGTTGTTGTGCAAAACCAGAAGTAGTAAAGTAGGGAATTCCCTGACCTGCACCCTATTGCACTTTTTATAATCCTTTAAAGAGACAAAGCATACCAGTTATCTCAGCAATGGTGACAACGTAGTCACAACATACACATATGCTCAGTGGTAAACGTCAAGTATACCTTGTCCATATGCTTAGATGGGCAGAGGACGACTATGACAATCGAAAATGAATCTGAATGAACAACATAGCTGCAGAAACCAACTCGTCACATAAGAAATCAGGTTGCCGTGCCTTCCTAACAAAAAATCATATTTTAGTGTTTCTGTTGTTGTGGAAGAGTTTCAGGAAGCGGCAGGTTAATTAAATACATTTACTACACAGCACAGTGTTCTTTCAGCTGCCATCATTCCTAAAAGAAATGACTGGTCATAGGGTTTAAGACACTAATTCTCGGGGGTGAGTTGCCAGATCATTTTAAGGGGTTGGGAGAGGATTATTATAAGTAAATAAATATATATAGGCCTTGGTTTTTCACAGTACTCACTCAGAACTGTACCAAAGAATGGCATCTACAGAACACTGTAGCAGCGCTTAGTCAGGGAGCTAACTCTACTTTTTTATGTAGCTCAAGCAGTCAGAATGCAAAATGTTCTAAAACTTCTAGTTTTAAAGTGTCTAAAGTGACTAATCAGGTTGTTTTTGTACTGTGCCTTAAATCTCACTTCTGTTCTGATTGGCTGCCTTGTGTTTACTGTTGACTAAATGTCATCATGGGGTGTGTAAATGTGTAAGGTTTTAATACGTCACAAAAAAAGGAATGGGGAGGAAATTACACGTTTTCCAAGAAAAAAATTTTTTAGTTTTAAAGGAGCTTTAAAACTAAATACAGATTAGAAATCGATGTTTATTTATAGTAAGCAATGCCAGCACATATGCATGATGATGTTACTAACACCTGGTCTGAAACAAAGCAGCTTCTAACAGTGTTTCACTGCTATGAAGCCCATGTTAGAATGAGGCCAATCTATGCTGTAGTGATATGAGTAATGATATCTGTGAGCTCTTACCGTATTGGGTTCTCTCAGTTCTGTAGCTTCAGCTGTGAGAATACAGACACCTCTTCTTGGGGAGATTTGTTTTGCTTTGTAATACGTCAGTGGCATGTGTGCATATGTGCCTTATTTGTTTTGATGGAGATAGGCATAAATGTGAAACATATGTTATGTGTCCGCGTGGATGCAGGAGACAGAATGACACTGGAAAACTGACTACACCTTCTGTGTGTGCATGTTGCTAATTAGGGAAGAGTTAATCGTTGATCTCTTTCAATGTACCATATGTGCTCAAACATTAAAAATCTGGGCAGAGTCATAGAGAGCGGCTCAATTACATTCTATTAGAGTATAGATGAATTACAAAGATGAGTTTTTCTCATTCTCTCTCTTTCTCCTTATCTCTATCCATAAACATGTTGAATCAGCTGATTTTAATCTGTCATGCTCCTTCAGCCATGTGTTAACATTATGCAGTTAATGTGGTGTGTGATTACCCACAGGAAGACTATACTGCAGATGTAAAAGTAAACTTTACTTGAATGTGTTGCGCAAAGTTGTTGCCTTGATTGATTCATTCAAGATAATGAGTCTACAAAATGTTGGAGACATATTTCATTTTACCCTGTATTTTATACTCTGAGAAATGTAATCCCCAAAAATCAGTGACTGTTTGTTTTAGTTTTTTTTTCTTCCTTTCATACATGCATCCATTTATTTATTAATGAACTCTATACCTGTTTTTTCAAACTCTATGAGTTTGTTCGTTTATCCAGTCATTCATTCTTTATGTGCCGTTCCTTCTTTCAGCAGCTGTCCTTGGAATGAAATCGTTTGTTCTGGAATAGCATATGTGTATTTAGGTTATTTTTGTGGTCACAGCTTGTATTATTTTGTTTTCTCTCTTTATTAATATACTGAGGTGAAGGTCATATTCCCCTCTGTGTATTGATAAGAGATCAACTATAAAGGCAATTGAAAACAAGTCTTTAGAGCTTAGCCTCATTTGCCGTGCTTGGTTTGCCGAGGCCTTGTGGAACGTATTTCTGGTAGTTCTTTAAAGTTATTCCAATAAAACTGGGCTCTATCAGTTCTACCAGATGCATGCTCATTTGTGCTGCTAGCTTTGTGTGCTACAGATTAATGAAACAGGAACTTTCAACTCACCAAGGGCAGGCGAATTTAGGCTACTCTAAGTGGCTTTCCCATAGATAAGATCAGAGCCTGCATTCTTTTTATTTGTGAGCACTCTAAATTGGATTTGTCTATGCATAGCGTGGCTTATCACAAGAACTCAGTTCTTGGTGTATAGATTATTAGGTTCTTGTTTTATTTTTTCGCTTTTGCTTTTTAAATCGTGTTACTACAGTGCACCAGTTCCTCAGCGCAGACGATGAAGTATTGGGTAGATGCAGGGAAGGAGGGATGTGGTGGGCTTCTCTTGGTGCTTTGAGTGAAAAATTCCCAAGCGACCCACGTGTTTTTCAAGACGTAAAAACTGGCCCAATGCTGCTAGGTGACCTACATATTTAAGATCCCTGGAACACAGGACAGTACGGCACACAACACATTGATGGATGTTTTCAAAATTTTGCCCAATGCTGCTCTAACATAGGTGACAGTCCCTACATGTATACAGTATTTCAGCTCAGCATCACATTCAGGAACAAAGAACCCGGCTGCAATGAATGTATACAGCATGCCTTACAATAATGCAGTATGGTATGTAACATCCAGACAGTCTGAGACACTTGGGAGGTATGGTTCGATAAAAACAAACCCTGTTGTGATTGTTCTGATTGTGTGGTTGTTTAGACCAGGTGAGACTGCTGCCATGTGCTTCCTGGCGCGTGCTTAATAAGTGAATCGAGACCCCCTGAGAAGAAGGGTCAAATGGACTATGGTGCAGTCAGGTTGAAATATGAACACAAAAAGGGACCAAATAAATGTTGTTTTCTCTACACACCTGCTTTGGTTTGTGCAACAGGCGAGTTTCTGTAGATGTTTTGACTCATGGATATGTTTTATTACCTCTCTGTGAGCTTCAAATGGAAAATTATATATATATAAAAAAAAGCCTATTAAGAAATGGCACATGGCCTGACACATTTGACTATGCACATCAATTATGTATTATGTAATAATGTGCCAAGTTTTCAATGCTTTATAATCGATAATCCCCTCAAGGTGCTGTAGTGATTCCACCCCACCTTACAACATAAAAAACGACAGTAACCTTGCACAGCCTCTCACGGATAATTACTTCAGAATATCACAAGGCATAAATAAAACAAGCCACACATCACAATCTGCAAGCCCAACTGGAGATATTGCTCCAATGCAGTCATGCCAAATGCACATCATAAAACCTGGCCAGACATCTTGTTTACAGATATATGATTGCTGTTGCTGAGCTAAAGTACGACCGTGAATCATCTTCTGCTTTGGCCTGGACAATGAGAGCTGAATTAAAAGTGTTACAAGAGTTCATTTAAAGGGCCTAAAACTGTATTTCCCTTACTTTATTTAGTGTTTGAGTTTGATATAGGCAAAATACTCAAACAATCCATATAGTCAGTATAACAAAGCTTCTAAAACAGCCCGCTTTGAATGCGTTGTTTCTGTGTTGTCATAAGAACCAATTCACCAGCTCCAGCTATTCATGCTGACGTTTAGAGGACGCTGTTGAAGCACAACTGGAGAATCACTTGGCGTAAATGTGTCAAAGTGTGATTTTTATGTTCTGATTTTGCACAAAATGATTTCTATTACTTAAATACGTAATTATAAATACATAATTACAAATAAGGAATGGTTTTAAAAACATTACCATAAGCTGTAAACCACACCTTAAATGCACTGTGATCTCTGATGACGAGTTTTGATTACTGGCAGCAGTTTTCAGAAAGGAAGGCAAACAAGAGAAATGGCTCTTCATTGGGGATACAGTTTTACATGTTGACACTGTTTTAAACACTGTGTGTGTGTGTATGTGTGTATGTTTGTATGTGTGTGTGTGTGTGTGTGTGTGTGTGTGTGTGTGTGTTTCTCTAGGGCTTTAGCATCACAGTTTGTAAAAGGAAGAGAGGCAGATAGTGAAGAAGTCCGATAATGAGATCTATTGGTTTAGGTGTTAAAAAGTTGACGTTGCTGAGACACTTTGGAAAGGCTAATTAGACGTAATGATTGAGTGCTGGTGCCCCGTGTGAGGGCTAAGAAAGATGAGGTGAAAAGATCCGAATGCATTATTCAGTAGCAGATTATGGTGATGCTCTGTCACTTTTATGGTTGTTTACACTGCTGGGGATTAGGTAAACCACAACGAGGTTCTAACTTACCATGGTATCAGTGCATTTACTGAACTTTAGCCACGCCCCTAGGCTACAGATTAGCCTCATATTTATATGTGTGTTTTCTGACAAAGATAAATCTCAACAGACTTAACACTTCCTGAAACGTGAACAATTAGTTGTGAGTGCACGGTTAAGAGAGAGACACTGTGGTTAAAAATGAAGGCCTTGGTTTATTTATTTTTTTTTATGATCTGTCTCTGTGACAGATAAGCAAAGGCGTAGGAGGTCCCGCAGTCCTAGCCCTGGCTGCCACCACTGGCATTTATGCAACAAACATCATGTTATCAAAAAAGATTTTTTATTTATTATTTTTTTTGATCCTCTCTTAATTTGTCATGCCAATTGCTTCCTTTGAGAAATTCCTATCATGGCTCTCGCCTTGATGTGTCTTCTGTAATTAAGGCCCAAATTGTTTTGATGCTAGTGTAATCACATTAGCCTTTGCAGAGGAGAAGGGTGAAATTGGACTTGTTGCTCCAGTGCCTGTGAGAAGGCGGCAGCCTGTGTGGAGTTTATGGATTATGAAACAAAGAACTGTCAGAATGCATCGTGCTCAAAGCTCCCTCCCATATGGCGCTCCATTACTGGGCCTGTCAGAGTCGAACACATAGCCACAGACACAATCAAGTCGTCTTTCACATAGTTAAAGACAAGAATGAGATAAATGTTGGGGTGTGATATGGGAAAAATGGCTGGGTCGTAGTTGGAATGTGCTGTTTGTGTTGGCTTCGCTTGTTGATGTTCTCTTAGTTCTCTCAATAGTGCCAAGAACAGTTGAATTAAATGAGTTGGTATAATCTTGAAAGACATTGTGTAGTATTAAACTAGATGGAATAAGTTTCTATTTAACTCACTTAACTCACTTTTTTAATGTATATTGACTGACTAACCCATACAAGAATCCAGATATTGGGACAACCATCTAAGCATGGTGCCTGTCATTGCGCAGATCGCAAATTCAGTCCCTGGAGATGACATGGACATCTGTAGTTCGGAGTCCAGGACAGCGTAACTGGCCTCAATTTCTCTGGTTGTGTCTCTTTTGCATCACTTTCCAATGCAAGTGTCTGTTGGCTAACATAACAGAATGGCAGTTAGCGCTCTCCTCCATACATGTTCAGCTATCCAGTAACATTGCCTCAGCAGCAGAAAGATCTGGTGACACTTACTAGAGTTCACTTTCCCAGGTTGGTAGCACTGTGTGATTACCTGGCTAGTGTGTAGAACTGGCAATGTCTGAATTAGAGAGCAAAAAAAAATAACTCTCTGATATATAGTTTTAGTTTTCTCAGACACATTTTAGTCCTTGTATGTTTTTCTTTTTACATTTTTGTATATTAAACATAAACAATGATTTTAGTATTTTTATAGCAAATTGCTTTAACATACCAAAATGGCAACTACCTAAATACACTATGCTGCATTCCATTTTTTATGTATTAGTTATCAAATTCATTAAATATTGTGGGTTACTCTTTGCCAACCTAATATGCTGTTGTCCTGCTTAAAAACACCATATTTGCAGTATGTAGTCAATATTATTAAACTTTTCTTTTCTTATCTCCTCCCCTGGTAAATTATTTCCTAAATGATCCTATATATGCTGCTCTACCACTTGCATATACAGACTAACGTGTATATATCACAGTTAATGGTGGAGAGAAGATGGAATTTGCTTTATCTGTGTGTCAGGGTCTTCACTATTACCCCTATTGCTCTTCACAGTGCGCTTCTCAACATTTTCTGTAGATGGGCCCTGCTGACTCTGCACACCTAGCACCATCCTATTCATCTGTCTTCTTTAATGAGGAAGGATGGACTTAGATCATTAGCCATTAGAAAAAAAAAAGCCTTCCTCTGAAGTGGCTGGTATTTGGGGGTTTGAGGTGGCTCTGGAGCACATAATGTTGCTATAAATCTTGTATAGCTGTGCGCGTGTAAGCAGAAGGCAGCGGCTTTCATCATGTTAATATTATTATTATTTTTGTGAAAGTTGGGATCTGTGTCTTCAGCTGGAACATCTGTGCACTTGTTTCCAACCATTTGGATTTCAGTGCTTTGAAGATGTTAAAGTAAAACAGCACCATAGTTGATAAGATCATACACTGATTGTAAGGTTTGATTTATGGGTGGTGCAGGATGTCCACTGTTAATGGTGTGGAGGGTCAGTGTGGTGGGAGCTCTGGCTCTAGTTCTGCATCTGCCTCTTCAAATCTCAGAAAAGTTAAAGGTCTGTAGAAACAGTGAAATGCAACATTCGGTTAAGCATAATGATGGGTCAGTAGTGATATGTCATGATACCTGAATCATATTTGCATCAGAGAGATGTTTAAATTTGACTTATATTTCAGTCCAGCGTTTGAGTAGGTGTTTTAATCGTACTGTGCAAAGACAGAATGTTTAGCTAAGCTGGGCTAGTGTGCAGCAGTATCTGCAATTTATTCATTTAACTTAACTGTAAAGCTACATCAATTAAATTCTACACAATTATAATCTCTAAAATTGTGCCTAGTCCAGATTTCACCACTTTATAAATGCTTATATATCGGTTTGTTTTCTGCCTCAGCAGATATGTACATGGAAAGTATTGGATTTTGATGCCAGCACACAATACCCATATCAGTGCGTCCTTATTGATGGGAGATTGTGCTGAAGTGACCACATCACAGGAAACTGGATTTTCGTGCCTTTTTTGCATATTAAGAGTTTGATGTCGTTTCAGAATGTGCCATTCACATATATGCATCCATAGCAACCCATTTTTATTAATTAACTGTTTTTGTGATGTCTGAATTACGCACCTGCCCCGTTATTCAGACAGCATTGTAGCTCTCCTATTCCTAAATTGTAAAGACTTTTGAATCAGGTAATACAATAAGGCTTATATATCAGGTACAGAATGAAAATCATAGATAAAAGCAACAAAGAATTGTTTTGACACACAAACCCCTATAAATACAAGTAGGATTAAAATGAATATATAAAAAAATGTAGTCCTTTATATTTTTAAGCCATCAGTTTGCAGATGCCTTTCAATGCTCTTATTTAGTAATTAAGTAATTCTGTTATTTTGATAGTATCAACCGCCAGAGTGGATGAAATCCCACAGCGTGGCTGCTACGTAAAGGTTGTCGTTGAGGTTGTGGTGCTAATAAAGATTGAACCGCTTCTCTCTTTAGTGTCTTCAGTGTTAAACTGCTTGATGTTGTCCAAGGTTTAAGGAACGGTCTGGGGTGAAATGTGCAAAGTGAACAAACAACTTTGAATTGAAGTTGTCCAGGATCTTGTTAACGATGTGGAAGCTGAAGTCAGCTTGATTTGCAAAGTTTCTGGTACACCTTAAATAGTGCCATAGCTGCATTCTGGTGCCTGTACAAGATGTAGCTTTTAAGGTGGAACAAAACATTCTATTAAGAAGGTGGCAAATACTTTACATATCACCATCTATGCATATTAACAGTTTGCTTTCTTGGAAATGTATATTGCATATATATTGCAGGAATATTAAGGAGTCAAGACTGTTACGCCACAGACAGGGGTCTACACATCCAGGCCTTGAATCCAGTTTCCAGTCTTGTACTCCTCTAATTCTTGCACTATTAAATAAACATCTTGTTTGGTGAAGAATCTGTCCTTTTCACCTTAAACCTTTGACTACTAAAAGGAGCTTTGTACTCTTTCTGCTGCTATTATAACATCCACAGCACCACAAGAGCTATTCTAATGCAGAGTGTTGTCCATTCAGATTTACTTTATTGCCCTTGCCAATCCATTTCGCACCCCAATGCGTGTACTTTGATACATGCATTCCGCTCATATACATGCACAGATGCACACGCAACAGATTTATAGAGTGTCTGTCAGTAACAGCAGCTTCTTTCCCAACAACCATTCTTTCATAGGCTCTTTTACACTTCTTTTTCGGCCTTCTCTTGTTTCTGGGCGAGCTGCTTCTCACCCAAGTCATTATAATGTAGCGGGACGGCTGCTACTACAATCGATTCCGCTGTCTACTCTCATTTAGTTTACAAGGGTTCCAAGTTCCAAAGAGCTTACAGAGAGGCTATTTTTCTCTGCGCCCGTCTCCTTTTTGATTAAGAGGATGTGTAAATAAGGCCGCAAACTCCCATCAATGCATGCCAATCTATTTATTGACTGTTAAGGATCATTCTCACCGTTCCCCGTGGACCTCTCTCCTTAGTGCTGGAGAACAGAGCCTCGCCCATCACACATACACTCCAGTGCAGCAGAGAGGCCGACTGGCTGTCTGGCAGGGTAAAAAATGAAGTCCACTGACAGATTTTCTTGTGCTACTTTCTGCGCTCATTATTAATGGATGAGGATGTGAGCCCATTTATCAGAGTAAGAAGAGATTAATTGACACTGGCTTTCTGATTTTATTGTGTCACTTCATGTCTCTGGATATCACTATATATTTCTTAGCTGCAGAAATTTGACTGTATGATGTAAGGATTCTCAGGAAAAGCAGCCAAACATCTGCACATGTGTCCATGACTATATGTACTGTACATGTAACTATGCACATGCATTATAACATGTTACACATGTCCTTTAAGCTGAACGCGCATATTGAATGTGCAGAGGGCTGCAAGGTTGTCAGTTTAACCCAACACCATCTGCATGCTGTGCTTTGCAGACCATTAGTTTATCCTCCAATCTAGTATTACCATTTATGCACAGATCTGTAATGTAATCTTTAGTCACATGTAGAACATGTATTGGTGTGCAATATATAAGCTTGGTAGTTCAAAAAATTCCACTATTAACTAAAATGATTAACAAATTGTGAAGAAATACCAGTTTTAACATGCTAACCAGCATACTAACCAGCTAAGCCTGGCTTGTCTTGTTTCGTAATAACACTTTGTACTTCAAGAGGTGATAGTGAGTCACTGTAGCATTGTCTTTCATCAGTCCAACATGAAAGGATAAAGCAGGAGCACTGCTGCCCCGATGGCATATTCTAACCTCTGGTCAATAATGTTTAGTTCTGTAAAGTTCTGTTCCTGGTTAGATCATTTAAGGACACGTAGACAATGAAAGGATCAGTAAGCACAACAATGGATAAAGTTCTTGGTTATCAGAGATAATCACCACCATCTCCCGCTCTCAACAACAAACCATGTTTCTCAGTAAGCAAAAGAAGTGATATCAGAATCGAAATCAATTTATTTTGCCATGTGAATTGCACATATTAAAAATTTGACTGGGAGAGTCACACATGTATGACATGTAACATGCTTAACAGACCAGACAAGCTAATAACATATTTGAACTAAGAAAAATAAAATAAAATACAATATAAAAGTCAAAGTAAAAACAAATCCATTAAAAAGCTATTATACACAGAATATTACAACATGTAAAACACTGCAATATCTAACATCTGCACAGGTGTACAATATAATATAGTAAAAGCCAAACACGAGTTGTAATACAAAACATGAGGTTCACCTATTGAGGGATGAAATCTGATGCTGCCTGATGCGGAACTCTAGACTCTGGACAAGGGACAGTGTTCCTTATGATGGGGACATAATCTTTTACATATATCAGATAAAAAAGCAGCATAACAAACAGTAGTAGCTGAAAAGGAGATGAAGAATGACAATAAGCAGCATGTGATTCCATCCCAACTGTAATGCAGGCTTCATTTGCATGTACATAAAAGGGTTTTAAAAGTCTTACAGCATGTAGTTCAGTTTGTTTTGGGGTATCCGTGGAAAGTAACAGTAGGACAGTTGTGACAGTTATCACTTTGCATTCATGTTTGAGTTAAATAATGAAATAGACGGATAAGATGTTGGCCATTTCCCCTGCATACATTCGTGTAACTGAGTTTGCATGTGTTCTTTTGAGAGAAAGGCTGTGGGCGGTTGGATGGGAAAAAACAGGCTTTTTCCATGTTTAATATGCAACATGCAATCTACGTCCCATCTCTCATCTGGAAAGGATACGCCGCATTGGTAATAATATCTGATTTGGTTGTGTACCTCTTCCCTTCAAATACATCGAACTGCTCCAGGCACCCTCAGCTGTTTAAGCAAAGGTCAGTGGAAGACTCATTGATTTAGCATTTTAATTTTATTTGTGCTGGGCTCCGAGGGGGACTGGCATTAAGCGTGGCGGAGCCTCTTTGTTTTGTAAGAGGCTGTGAACGCCTCAGTGTCTGTGGAGACCGGGCCTGCCTTGCTCTCTGCCTAATAAGTGTGAGATGCTGCCTAGACGCCTTCGTAATAGCCACTAACACTTATTATCCTTCCTGAGATTGGAAATCCATGTGTTGTCATTGAGGGATCTCAAAAAAAACCCAGAAAGTTAAAGAAGAGAAAAATGGAGCTGAGAAAAAAAATGCTGTCCTATGAAATACACTTTGTTACCTTCTTTCACAAGCACGCTGGTTGGGCAGGTACAGCAGAAATGGCTCCACAAGATTCTAACAGCTTGGTAACTCTAAACCAATAGTCAGCACACTTTGGCAGGTCAGGGTATAAAAGGCCTGAGATTTCAGTGCTGGTGCGGAATCAGATTATATGTCCCTTCTCCTTTGACTGACTTTGAAGTAACTGCATATCGGCTCTCTCCTTATAAGATCATGTTAGCCGCCATGCTAGTCAGCCTTGTCATTAAGCACCCTGGAGCAGCTTTGATTTGCTGCCTCCTCCAATGGTGGGCTGGGAGCTCACTCTGCCAATACTGCCCTGAACTCTGACACAGAGGGCTGGCTAGATCGTTACTTGATCCCTCTCACAGAGTTTTTAGACCATGTGAGCTCACTAACTAAGACAGAACAAGGAAGCAATTGTTCAGAGAAGCATTTAGTACATTTTAAATGAGCTTGCATGAGCTGTGCTGATCACTGGCGTTACCAACAGTGTGTTTCTGTGATTATTCGTTTATGATCTTCTAGGTATGTGGTCTAACAGAGACATATATCATTGTATATTATGCAGCACTTTGAAAAGTAACATCCAGTCATAGCAGCAAATTTATTTTTTTCAGAAAATCACAGCAGCGTCATTAACAATACGTCGACAATAAGTCATCTTTACTTGTCAGTAGTTTCCACGCGTTCAGCTTCCAGCCTTTCAGTCTTTTCTGAAAATTCCGGAAACATATTCAGTGATGTTGAGGTCCGGCCTTCTGGGTGTTTAGTCAGTTGGTTAGGGAGTCTCGGCAGCTTGTTTCTTTCACTTGCACATTCTTAGTTAGCCCTTTAGACAGCTACACATCCCTTCAGACCCAAATCATTGTCTTACAGAAGAAGCATGGACAGAAACACCCCTTCTTTCTTTTGACTTTCTTTATACATGTTTTTTATCCTGTATCTAATCTCCTCAGAAACATCTCCTGAAACAAGAATAATTTGTACCTGATGGCCAATTTGACTGTAAGTGAAATATATATGAGTGGGCTCTGAGTTTTGCGCAGTACTGTATT
Source organism: Prochilodus magdalenae (assembly GCA_024036415.1). Taxonomy (NCBI): domain Eukaryota; kingdom Metazoa; phylum Chordata; class Actinopteri; order Characiformes; family Prochilodontidae; genus Prochilodus; species Prochilodus magdalenae. The sequence continues at coordinate 944,652 of JAMWET010002088.1, forward strand.
TTGACAGATATGCCAGTCACACCAGTAATGAAATGGGTGGTGTGCTATTTGTTCACTCGTCTTTCAGTATAGATTATTTTATATTACCTATTTCAGAGCTGAAGCATACAAATGGCCCTAATTTTGCTTGTTTGCTTTTGTGATGTTGGTTGTGTTTGTTGCTGTGCATGAGCTGTGGGAGTTTTCTGTGGGGGTACAGGTACATGGGCTCCCAGCAGCCCCCCCACCCCACTCCAGCTGCCTCCCTCCTGCCTGCTGAGAAATTGCTCCTGACAGCTGATTTGTTGGTTGTCAGAAGTGGTCGCTGTGCGGCTGATAAGGGTGCGGAGGCCTGAGATGGAAAACTAACTGCTTCTCATGATTTCAAAGGCGGGCCCATCACGGCACAGCCCCGCAGACACATGTAAATGTCTCCCAGCAGAAAAGGGACGTTTTCCCTTGCATTGGTTTCACTCTCTTGTGACTTTAGCTCACAGTCTGCTTGCATATAAGAGTTATCATTTTGGGTGAAAAGCACCTGGACTACAGTCTTTAATCTTTCTTGTTATTTCATGCTTATTTATTTGTTTGTTTGTTTGTTTGTGCATTTGGTTATTGCCTTTCCGGCAAAGTGTCTACATTTTTAGGCGAGCACTACTGATTCCTTTTAACAAGGAACAAAGAAAGAAGAAAGGGTAAAGGCAAGGCCATAAGGCAGGATAATCAGCCCCGGAGAGAGCGTGAGTGGAGCTACAGATAGGAAACAGTGACATCTTTTCTGATTAGCTGACGCAGCAGGCCGGCTCCGCAGTGTTTAAGGGTATAAAAGCAGTGGATGTGGAAATGGCCCCAGGCCGGCTGGGCCTCAGACAGGCAGATCTGTCAAATGGAGCGAATGAGCGAGGTAGAGAAAGACAGACAGAGAGAGAGAGAGAGAGAGAGAGAGGGAGAGAGGAAAGATATGGAGGCATCACAGACTCTATACCTTTGGCCCACATCCCCTGTCACCCCAGGGGCTTGCCAGGACAGGTAGAGCAGGAAGAGGAGGAGAGGAGAACAGGACAGATCCAAGGATTATATATCGGAGCCGGGAGCACAGAGTGGGACCCAATCCAGCCTGCAGCTGAGCGTCAGCCCCAGGCAGCAACAGGATGCCCTAATGGGCTCATACAGGAAGCCATCGTGAGAGGAGAGGTCACTGAGTAATTGGCTGCAAATTCCGCTCCAGCATCCGCCCATGAGAACGCAAGGCAGCAGCCCCAATAACTCACATTATCTTCAGGATGGCAGCTGTGGTTAGAGACACTACCTCACCCTGGGGGCAAGAGTTGTGGGGTTATGGGTGGGAGTGGCTCCATCTTATTCAAAGTGGAATTTGCATGAGTGACAAATTAAGGTAATGACCGTGAATCACCTCCTCGTCCAGACATACAATAAATGACCTCAATTAACCTTTGCTGTGTCTGAACATGATGGGCTTGTATGGTTACAGTGTGACTCATGGCATGGATACTGTTGCATAGCTGCAGTGGTCTTGCTAGCCAGAATCTTGACTATTGTTAGATAGCTTTGGGATTTTCATCATTCAGCATGGCCTACATCGATAATAGTTGCGTATCATTTTCTCTGATGGCCTTAGACTTTCCCACAATACTACATATATTAGACAATCCATATACCTCTGTGGGCAGAACACCTGAAACTGAGACTAGGGCAACAGCGACTTCTTGCTGTTTCCACAGCATGCTGTTCACCTTTGACAAATTTCAGTGTTTACCCTAAAGGAAAGAGATTTGTAAGGCACTTGATGGTACTAGGCTATGAAGTCAAGGAGCACATACAGCAGTAAATGTTCTCCTCCCCAAACAAAGACCACTGTACTTATAATCACTCAGAGGTCACGTGGGGTCAGACCGAGGGTTGGCAGTTTGTTTATCTGTCGCTTTCTTATCTGCCCTCATGCTCTTTTTATCTGCTTTTATCACAGCGGGCATGAAGAGAGCTCCGCCGCTTCCTCTTTCAGGCTCTCTGTTGACTGCAGTGACCTGTTGACCCTCAGGGCTTATCTCTCACTTTCTTAAAAGCCCAGAAGCCATGTCTGAATGCAGCAGGGTGCTAGAGTTAGGTTACGATGTTCTTCTACTCCTTTCAGCCTTCTCTTGCTTCCTCTGTGTTTGTTGAGAGCGTGTACTGATTAACCTACAGGGTAGGCTCTGTCTGAGCCAGAATGGAACTGGTGGGCATGTGGGTATGTGTTTGTGGGTGTGTGTGTGTGTGTTTGAAATATACGGTGCAGGGCAAAATTTCAAATGTAAGAAAGTCCACTTCAGTATGGAAGAGGAAAGTCAAAGCAAAAATCAGTGGGAAAAACAGCAATTTGAAGAAACAAATGAGTAAAGGAAACAGAAAAACAAGACCTACACAAAACTGTCACCACCAGGTAAACAGGACTTTCACCTTGGATAGAAACCCATCCACAGATGTTTCTGCCCATCTGTCCACTGTGAGAAGACAACTTGATGCTACTCGACGATCACCTAAAAGGATGTAAAGCTGTTAAGAAAAGGAAATAGACAAAGACGACAAACACTTACTAATCAAGCAAAGAAATAACTGGTGTTTGTTAGATCACAACATCATCATGATTTTGGGATTTGTTTTGGGATTAAACGAAACCAACTTTAGAATTTTCTTCCGGAAGGAATGAATGCTGTAATAAAGGCAAAGGTGGACACACTAAACACTAAAACTGTTAATTCTCTGTTAAATAGGATAGTTTTTCAGCACATGGTACCGTCTCTACATAACCATACTAACCCTTTTGGCCTTCCATTAGATGAACTTTGTACCTGGTATTATTTTTGTTCTATCTTGGTCAAAATTCCAAGCAGGAGTAGATTTCCGAAAGTGATATACTTAATAGCAGTTTTGGCTGGAAATCTCTGATTTGCAATGCATCTATCTCAGGAGAAAAATCAGAGTAGGAAATCAGAGAATCAACCAACTACTTGGTAAAATGAGAGTATGGCATGACAAATAGATATCATACGGTTACTATAATATACACATGTTGTTGCTGTTTACATGCTCACTATAATTGATCTGCTGTTTTTTCAAATGTGCAGTTAAAGTATTGACCCACACCTTATATATGGGTATGTATACCCATACCTTATATATCTTTATCATTTATACCATGATAAAGATAATATTATAACATTGTTTAACACGTAAACAATAATAGATCACCGTGCTGCCCACCTTTGTGTGTGGATTTGTGTATCTGGAACAGTATCTGAAGTTTGAATGGCCTGTATTCGTCCTATTGCAAGCTGTAGATTTTTTTAGATGACTGGCTCACTCTCAATAGATTTGAAATCTCTTTTGTTATTCACTAGATCCATTTCTTACTCACCGCAATAGTGGGATTTGTGCCAGTGTTTTCAATACGGTTGAAAACCTTCTTAGCCGAGACACTTAGGAGTATGGAAAATAGTGTGTCATGCATTGAAACGCCAGCCCAGAAACACCAAATATTTAGTAATGGGATTCAGATGCAGGGCTGGCTCTATGAATCTCATTAAACTGGCTTTGAGCTTCCTCTCTCTCGGTGGAACAGACTCATAGCTATTTTAATAATGCCCAGGTCTTCATCACTTTAACAGCAAAAGAGCCCCTGCGCTGAACTAGATACATAATTTGCACGTCATTAGGAGCCAATAAAGTGTAGATTGCTGCATGACTCAATGACTCATTTATGTCTGCACCATGCAATATTAGCAATCACCAGATATTTGTTGCTTTTCCTGTTCATTTAACTGCTTCTGTGTTGGTTCACTTCAGTCATGTGCTTCTTTTTTCTCTCCTCTCTTTCTGTCTCTCCTTTTTGCCTCTCTTCTTCCTGTTCCTCCTTGCTTTTTCTCTTCCTCTCTGCAGGATTTGGCTTTGTAACTTTCGAGAATGAGGATGTGGTGGAGAAAGTCTGTGAGATTCATTTTCACGAAATCAATAATAAAATGGTAAGTCAGTTTTCACCTCAATTTTTCAGTCCGGGGGCAGGTTTAATATTTGATAGCAGAAGCCAAGGTGGTCCTTGTAATGGCCGGAGAGCAGCTGGGGTGGCCCAGAAACAGGTGAAGCAGGGAGTCTTCCCCATTCACTGACATCCTGGGTGTGGGCCATGCCATGTTATTGCTGTGCACTGGCCACAAAGCATGAAATTGTGTCTTGGAGCCCTGTCCACCGGACTGGGCGAAGCAACCTGCCCGTGCCTTCAGTCGCAATTCCCTCAGCCAAGGAGGGCTGCAAGAGGACCTGGCAATCATTTTGGGGGCCTTGTTAAAAGTGTATGATGGAAAGATTGCGAAGAGATTTAAAAATCATAGCCTTGGCAACGCAAGCCGTGCCCTACCTGACACCCTGCTTACTGTTTTATACTTTCTGCTGAATTTTTTATTCAGTGTCCTGCCTGAGTTTTTCGAAGGAAGGGTGCATGAGGGACAGAGTTGCGACCCTGAGGCTAAGACAGTAAGGACACTGTTTTGACTAGAAAAGTATTCCCTCGGCTTGCACTGTGTAGCATTAAATGCAGCACAAGGATGAGCGCTTCTTTCCTCTGCTACTTTATCACCAACCAGCAGAATTGCTGATGAAGGCCACCACAGAAGTCCTTAAAGTCTAAAGCACTTACGGGCTTCAGATATCAAACGTCAAGTTTTGTCACAGCAACTGACTTGCAGATGAAGTATAACCGCTCTAAGAGAGGAACCATTGGTGGCTTTTGTTAAACAACGTGTCTCTGCATTTCTGACGAAACAGGGTGACACATGGAGTCTGGCCATGTCCTGAATACTGCCTAAAAAACTCCAACAGACATGCTACTAGCACGCTATTGATTTTTATATAATATTGCATCAAATGCTCTCATTGTTCAGGGAGCGCCAAGCTCTTTTTTTGGGTGGGGGGGGGGTTTCGATCTCTGTAAGCAGGACACTGGATATCCATCGACTGCCAGCATTAAATTGGGCCATGGGGGGATTGCATGCATCGTTAGGACCAGTAGGGGAGGTTAAGGAAAAAAAGAATATGGTTGGGGGAGGTGGGCCAGAAGATTGAACCGCAATGTCCATTATTGGCTTTCTTCCCCCTAAAAATGACAACTATGTTGTGTTCTTACGGTTCAGGTTTAACAATACTTATGGAACCAATAATGTGGTCAAGGAGCTTTTTTGTTTTCTTTTGAAGCGATGCAAAAGCAGATCCCACTGTTCCGCTCTGTTTTTCTCTTCTCCTAGCAGTATCAAATGCTGTCGTTGAGTTGCTTTTGCCAAAAAGATCAAAGTAGTCTCTGAAGCATCATCTGCTCATAAGCTCTGTGTGGATATTTGACTTGCTAATTCATCCATGGTAATATTGTTATTATGTTGAATATTTTGTAAAACGGCAGTAATGATCTCCCTCTGCTAGTGAAATCGCCAGCTCAATGCGTGCATTGCCTAGCTGGTCTGAAGCCATCTTCAGAAGCACCATCTGTGACCCCTTAGCCCTGGGCTTTGGGAGAGTGGAGGAGCTCTTTTTAGAGAGCCTCTGATGACCCGGAGAGGCCACTCAAAAGCTGTCGGGCTCTGGAGGGCCTTAAATGGCTCTGAATGGTTCCAGGCCCTGGAAAAGATGGAACATCCCAGACCCCAGGCCTGCTGATCACTTCGTTTGATATCTGGCCTGGATGTGCATGCCACCATTAAACATTCAAGAGATACCTCTTCTGCTCCACAAGAGGCCTTGACCTGCTCCAGTTAAGCCCTGTTGCATGTGCTTGCTCTGATCTGAATACAGGTAAAATAGAATGGAAGCAGAAATAGAAAAAGTTTGAGCTGGTCAGGATATCAGTGATCAATTCCTAAACCTATCAGAACTGACCTGGCGCCATTTTATGTAAACCATTTCCCACTTCGGTACTCACTGGGAAAAAAAAGGCAGAGACGTTTTGTAAAGGGAATAAAAGCTACAGGTGAGAAGTTCACAACCTTAACATATAGGGAGTGTAGTTTAAAGAGACTGTCCGGGCATCTGTTGCAGCATGCCTACTCTCATCCTACAGCCATGCAGCAGGTTCTGCTTTAAAGACTATGAAGAAACCTTCCTGGTGATACACCTTTAAGGTGGGAGGATAGTAGTAGGCACTGTTAGTTTTGGTAATTGCAAAAGAAAACTGAATATCAATATCAATATAATATAACATAATAATAATTAATATTAATAATAATAATTAATAATACTTCAATATTCTAGCATTTAATAATACAATTCATAGCCACGCCTCCCATGCTCCCTCAGCAGTGTGGCCAGTGATGGATACCTCAATGTTTTCATCATAATCAATCATCACAATATAGTGGAGAATTGATTACTTGAAAGACAGGTGAGGAGAACCACAGCCATCGAAGGCTAATGTTAGGGTAGCTGACCCGACTGTACTTTAGATACTTTAGCTTAGTAATGCTAGCTTGACCGTACGTATTACCCTGTAGAGGTAGCTAGGCTAGCAGTCTAGATGTATGATGTATTTGCGGAATGCATGCTGGGTTCTGTAGTAAGGATCAATAAATGAAACACAGATTATGAATTATGGAAAATTGATAACACTGAGGGGAGCAATGCTGTGTTACAAATAAATAACAAATAACACTGAACTGTAGTTTTAGGTCAGAATGGCCATGTACCAACCCCATCCTTTTCTTCTGTGTCATCGTTTATTGAGCTTGCAGTGAATTATCCAGATATTCCTCTGAATTATGCTGTAACTATTATGAAACTAATACTTAAAGCATGTCAGTTATGAGAGTATGAAACTGAAGTCTGGACACACCAGAAGCTCTTTAGAGTTTAAAAGAGCTAAAAATTACAATTTGAATACTCAAAACAAAATGCGACTCCATAGCCTATTTCACCAGCACATTAAGTTACACACTGGAACTAATATGCGGTAAAGAACTGCGATGTTTGCAATCAAAGAAAAAACAGAGGCTCTATGAATAGAACAGACAGAAATGGACGTGTTTTCACCCCTCTATCCTTCAGCAGCACATTCTACACTCATAATATCCTTCACTCTCAGCTTTGTGCTGAAGTGCATACTTCTCGTTCCTCTGCAGTCACACATTCCTGGCACTCTTCTTACTTTGTCCTTCTCCACTCTCCTGCTTTAGTGGCTGTCAGGAGGTTAACAGCGTCAGCACTGCCTGACTGGACTCGATGAGTGCTTCACCTGCTCTTATTCAGACAGCTGCAGAACAGCTGGGCGGCAGAACACCGTCCCTGTAGTGCATCTATTGAAAAATGCCCTCAGAAGGAAGGGGCACCGGAGCTGAAGGAGCGGTTTCATGGCCAGTTATATGACCATGGACCACCCCGTGTGTGTGTGAGTGTGTGTGGAAGAGGGGGGTGTTCAATACCAGGCTAATTTTAGCTCCATCCCCACAACTCAGGAAGTGTTATTTATAGTCTGATGGATCTTTGACACGGTGGAAGAAGTGACTGCATCCTGACCTGGAATAAACATTCTCACTGGGGTCCTTATGAACACATGATAATAGTAGTTTCTCTCTCTCTCACCTTCTCTCTCTCTTTTTCTCTTTCTTTCTCTTTTCTCTTTCTGTTCTCTCTTTGTCTATTTATCTCTCTCTTTCTCACAATCTATTGTGGTACTCCCATTGTCTTTTTTCTCCATCTCTCGCTATGTTTGCGCTCCCCCCATCTTTATTTATCTCTTTTTTTCCTCCCATTGAATTTCATTCTTTTTCTGATTCTCTTTATCACATCTTTGGCCATAGTCTTCACCTGCTTTCATCTTTTTTCCTCTATAACTGGGCTTTACTAAGTACTGCTCAGCCAATATCCCCCATTGTGTGGAAAGAGCAGTGCTGGCCCATAGTGCCTGCGCTGGGGAGATGTGAATTCTGTCCTCGTGTCCTCTCCACCGACGCCCTTACCTCCTGCGGCCAGTGTGGAGATTGCCGCTCTCATTTCTTCGGCTGCTTCCTCTCAGCTTGCCTCGGCCTCAGAGCCTGCCCGCTGTCTGCCTGCCTGCTGCGGCTCAGCCCATTAGCATGTATGATAAGTGACAAGTGTGTCGGCCGGCCAATTTAGAGCCTGCCTCACCATGCTGAGGCTTCGGCCTGCAATATCATTGGAAGATAATCTACAGCTGTGAGGAGGAACTGGGGGGGTCCTATGTCTCTTCTTTCTTTTTTTACTTTCCTTTTGACTGGAAGTGGTCAAATATTTCTGCTGTTGTAAAGTGACTTCCAGGTGTTATTAGAAGCTTAGCTAGTATGAATAATCTTGTCAGCTTCTGAAATTTTATGTACAGTGACTAGTGTTATCTATGTACTTGCATTGCATTTTACCAAATTGATAGCTTAGGCAACAAATGAATAGCCTAAAGAGACCGATAAAATAAATCATAATGGATTAGGTCACAATGCGCTATAATGCTATAGTTCAATTATTGCAATAACATACAATTATCGTTTATTATCAAGAGTATATAGTTATAGAAAAGAATAGTTGCAAAAAAGTTGCACGCAGAAGGAATCAACCAACAGCAATGAAATGTGGTGGGGAAGTTTAACATTATAAGACATGTGAATGATTCAACCATGACGTAAGCAGGGATGGGTCTTATCTCTGTACCTGACTGACCCAACAGCCACGATTTCAAACATTCAGTAAGCAGCGGCTCCCTCCATAAGTCATCCTGTTAGTGTCAGCACCATTGGCAGATGATTACACAACGCATACAAGCAGACCAGTACCAAGCAGACCATTACTAAGCAGACCATTACTGCTCTTAACACCATGTCAACATCGCCAAAGACTGCAGTGGTGTCATGCCAGACTGTCATGGAGTGATTCCGGCAATGAGTCTAATAAAATCTTTTATCATTTTTAATGAAACTAAACAAGATTATCAAGCAGAGAGACTGATTACCGCTGTCATGACCACCTTGAAACAACCAACATGATATTTCTAATATAAAATATTGATTCTTGTGCATTGCCGAGTAAAGTATTATGATACACTGTTGTATCTGTATTTGTTCCTTCACCTGGTAGAAATTCTGTATTGCTGACTAGACTAACTAACTTATGTTACCTAATTTCTAAATAAAATTAGATTATATTAATCTGTGTTAGCTCTACAAAAAACATCACGTCTACTGAACTGTGAAAAGGCCTTGACTGCCTTGTTAGCTCATTAACTCATCTGAAGCGGCAGCCTCAGCTGGTCACCTGACACGAAAACTTTCCACTCCAGCCGAGTTAAATATTTTTCCTGCTCCAGCTAACCCTTGCAGTTAACTTCAAACATTCCCTAGGCCTAGTCTAAAGACTGCCGCACACCTGGAAAGAGGCATTTGTGTCACGTAAAAGAGGACACAGAGGACAGAGTGTAGCAGCACCACATAGGAAGCATTATAGGTAATCAGCTGTGTACGGTACCCTCACACAATTTTACAACCTCATTTAGTCACATTTTGTATCAACACTACACAATCCCCCTGTATTCTAGCTGAAAAGTATGAGGTTATTTTATGTTATGAAGGATGTTGGCTAGTCATTCGCTTGGCATAAGTCTGTTTATGTTAAGGATAAAATAAACCTGTGGTGCTTTTTATGGTCTGGATCTTTTAGACACTGTATTCCAGACGTGTCCTGCATGCAGTAACAGTTATCGCCCATCTCTCCTAACAATGACATAAATATCCATTCCATCCTATAGCCAGTACCCTGTGAGCCAGTGATACAGCCAGGCCACCAGGAGGCCTGGGGACCCTACTGTTTATGTTTAAAATGGCTGCTACGTTGCCTTTACAAGCAAACCTGTTGATTTGTGCCTGGTAATTCAGCCTGTTTTTTTTTTTTTTTTTTTTTTTAACTCCTTTATCTAATATGCTGTTTATTGCCACTGCCATCTTTGGTGACCGTAGGTGTATTTACACACTCTGGCAGTGGTGTCTTAAGAGTTGTTTGGAGCTAATGGAGGGTGATTGTGAAATTTGAAAGGATCACTGTAATTTAGCCGCTTGTAATGGAGCATGGCATTTCCAGAGTGCTCGCCGAGATCAGCAAATGTCAAAACAGAGAGAAAAGAGGGGCATTCAATGCATTCTGCCTTTAAATTGCAGGGAGTAAGAAAGGGAGAGACAAAGAGAGCGTGGGGTGGAGGGATGGGGGGTTAGAGCAAGAACAGAAGTGCAATATTCTCTCCATAACTGACCTTGCTAAAACAGCACATTGAGAGAGAATGATATCATAAAGATCACCGAGCTTTTACAGCTTCCTAACAGTAGCTGATGTTGCACATAAAAAAAGAAGGCAATAAAAGACGTGTTCTCTAACAGCCCCCCGTACCTGCTCGCCATGTGTGTGCGTCGCTTTGTTTGGTTGTACTAGCAGAGCAAAGCCCTGATTAAATGCTTGAGCCCTTTTGATTCAGATTTTTTCCCATCTGGATGTAGTTTTCACAGTTGCTCGTGTAATGTTCAGTTGAAACAGACATTCTGTTTGGGCGGCATAAATAGCCTCTGACAGGCTTTTTTTTTTTCGTTGGCGAATATAGATTTCTGTGTCAGACGGAAGAGCTGTAAGTGTATCAATAATGTACGGGGAGCCCAAGTCTCCGATGTAATTTCATTCAAGTTGCGATGAATTATGCCTCAGTGTTAAGCCGTGTGTTCTGCTGCCTCTGGGCAAAAGAGCAGGGGGTTGATTTTTTTCCCCTTCTCTCCCGTATCTGTTTTATCTGCGGGAGGCACACAAACAAGAGTGAACTATGCTGCACTTGACCCCTCTCAAACGAATGTAACATCTGTTCAGTCCAGGAAGCCATGATGAACGAGAAGGCCGCTAAGATGAGGACGCCTTTAGGAGTCGAGGAGATTAATATTAGCAGGCGGAACATCCATTTCGACCTGAGGAACTGTTGTATGTGCAGATGGTTCTTCAATTCTTAATGACGAATGTAAGATGCCGCTTGTGCCACTTCATGTCAGGCGTGCTGCAGGAGGTTATTACACCTTCCAGCTTGTATTCTCATGGGTTGGTATGATGTGACTTGTACAGCTATATTAAAATGTAAAATGTGCTGTTACACGCACGTATGTGCTGAAAGCAATCAGATGTATAGCTTCAGAAGGCCTGAGGTTAGGATGCATGATCACCAGTATATTAATAGAATTTAGTTTTTTAATTATTATGTTATTATGATTATCAGTCCAATATTGGATTACAGGCGCCTAGTTAGCATCCTTTGTTTGCTTGTGTTAAGTTCACAAGTGGTACATTTTACATTTAGGCATTTAGCTGACGCTCTTATCCACAACGACTTACAAGGTTATTCGTATTACAGGTGGGCCAGTGCAGTGTTAGGAGTCTTGCCCAAGGACTCTTATTGGTGTAGCTCAGCATTTGCTACCTAGACAGGGATTCAAACCCACATCTCCCACATGGAGTGGTAGCTCTCTGGTGGGTAGTGGTGTTAACCACTGAGCCACACCAACCACTGGTAAAATGGATAGAATAGTGGATATCAATACAGAACACATAGCCAGAGTCCTAATGGTCTGCTGATCTACTAGTGTATGGGACTGTTTTATGGTTTTGGAGATGAGGTTTTGCTTCAGCAGTAATATACTCTCATATCATATTTGTAGTTGATAGAAAAACCTTGTGAGACAATTTCTAGAGGTTTAAGTGATCCATCTGCACGGTGGTTATTGGACTACATATATGGATCCTAGTGTGAATTGTTTCATATTAAAAATGAGTTAGTTGTAAATGTTATTTGAGTCTGACAAATTGGCATGGTAATTATTGGTTATCGGTATTGACTTAGTGATCATCACTGTAATGGTTGTTATTATATCATTAGCCCCTGTTATGAATATGTTTCTGTACAGTCAGGTGGTCTATCAGTATCTGTCTTAGAAGAACTACAGAACATCAAGCATTCAACGCTCTTAGATGATCTGCTCTCATTGTGTTTGTCTGTGGATACAGATATATATATTGACTTTCAGCTTAAAATGTATCTTACCTGTACAATAACAGAGAAGCAAAATAGACTTATGTGGAGGTCTAGTCCATTTGCCTCTCTGTCTGCTTTTTCAAACTGCTCCACAGCTATTCTTCTAGAGGAAATGAGACTGATTTCTCAGACAGCGCTTCACAATATGTGGGCAGCTGCCAGGAATCCTAACTCCGTCATTGTGACAATCTCAGCGCGGCAGGGCCGGTGAAGGTGTCCTTCTTGTTCAGGTCTGCCTGTCTAGAAGGTGTGTTTATTTATGGGGCTGGTTAAGTGCCTTTCATGTCTGGTATTATTTGATTCCCCCCCCCACCCCCGGTTCTCAGAAGCAAGGCAGGCAGCTGGTGTGTTTTGCCGCACTGCAATTCTCCAAGTAGAAAAGAGTTGGAATGAGTAAATCAGTCTTCTGAAGCGCTGCCTTTCTAGTTGTTCTGAGAGTTTTCTTCTCCTCCGTCTCGCTTGCTAATAGAGGCAAATGTGCTTGAAGGAGTGAAATGTTGATGCCCGTTTTGGTGATTGAGGTGGTTTATTTTATTTTCAGAGTGGACCGCTCTGCTTGAACATATTCCATACCGCATACCGTTTGGCACCTTCAGATGCATCTGTGCTTAGCTGCCTTGTAGAAGCAGAAACAAACAAGTCAAATCAAGTTATTTTTGTTGTTGCCAGTCTTTTTCTTCTTTTTCTACTTCTTCCTCTTCACCCTCTTCTTCTATTTCTTCTGTTTAACCCTCTTCTTCTTCGCCCTCTTCTTCTTTCTTCACCCTCTGCTTCTTGTTCTTCTTCTTTTTCACCCTCTTCTTCATCTTTTCCTTTTCACCCCTCTTTTTCCTCACCCTCACACTCACCCTTCTTCTTCACCCTCTACTTTTTCATCCACTTCTTCTTGTTCTCCTTCTTCTTCATGTTTCTTTTGTCGAAGGTCCTACAGGAGAAAATGCTGACACCTGTAGGTAGACTTCTGAACTTGGACCCCTTAATTGCTGTCTGCAGACACATTTAAATGAAGTATTTCTATGCAGGTAGAAACAGAAACAGAGTTCCCTTGCAGTGTCCTTTCAGCTCCTCTCAAAGTCAAACAGATAGCCGGCAGTTTTTGTGCAAGTGACATCACTTGTCAGAAGGTCGCTTCGTTGGCAGCAGCAGATTAGCAGATTGGATCTAATCCATCCCTAACCAGCCAGCTAATAAGCTGTGTGTGTGAGAGAGAGAAAGAGTGTGTATGTGTGTGTTCTCTTGAACTGATCGATCCCCTGCTGTCCTGTCTCACACCTCGGTCTGTTCACTGCAGCCCGCTGCTGAGGACACAGCCTCTAATGGCCACATTTGTTCCATTACAGCACAGCTGCACTTGCACCCTTCATTTCCTGACAATTAGTGCTCTTACTGAACACTCCCCACTCTCACTCTCTGGCTGTTATCCTGTCTGCTGTTTAAATTTCTATATACTATAGACATTAATCTCTCTAGATAGATGATAGGACAGGCATGGCTTACTATAGGCTCCCTCCAGCAGCATTAGACATTAGTATGTGTGTGGTGAAGTTGTGAAAGAGCATCTTCAGATGATTAGATGATTTGTAAGCAGAAAAAAAAGGATCATCATTCGTGTCTGCCATTCCAATAGTTCTTCAACAGAAGTTTTGGTGCCCTCTGGGGTCATGTCAAACATGTTCAAGGACCTGTACTTAGCTCAAGGTTCAAAAGGAGAGCCAAAGAGGCAGTGTTTCTCCTTTCCAGCCAAAAAGTGCATTTTTCTACACCTGCCTCAGGCTCCTAAAGTGTGTCAAAGCTAGCAACAGCAGAACACATTTTATGTCTTGACCTGCCTGTATCTCTCAACCCATCGTCAGGTATAAATGTGGATTTTTATTAACAGATGCTACCTGAAGTTGTTACTGCACAGTATACATCACAGAAGTCATAGATCTCATGAATATTGCATTCTAGCTAAGTGTCGGATGATTTGCTGCTGAATATCAAATCTGTGTAACTGACCTCTCTGTGCTCTCTGGCCCCCCTCCCCCACAGATGTGTTTTTTTGTAGCAACTCGTCATGTTAGACAAACTCATGACGAAACACAGTAGCTCAGTACATTGACTGTTATTGAATATATAATTACATCAATTTTGTATATCTAAGAGTAACTAAGCTAATGTTAGCATTGCCTCACTGCTTTATTTCCTACCTGCTTTGTTGTATTTAGCTACAGAAGCATATCACTGTAGCCTCTATTATTAGTAGTGACTTTAAATATTGTAGCAGTCTGATGTAGGTGTTTTGACAAAAACCGTCTTTGCACCAAATGGAGAGGAGTTCTGTAAAGCATCATTTGCACAAAACAACATTACAGTTAAGCCACAGTCACACTGGATACGTCTGACATATGTCTGGCTAAGAAGATATTGGGAAAGGTGTAGCATGCATGGAGCATCTTGTCAGTCAAGGTTCTGCTCCTGGTTAGATCATGTAAATCCAATGAAAGGAACAGTAAACACAGCGATTGCTTAGGCCCTTGACAAGCGACTGCTGCTACCAGCTCTCAGCAACTGAACCATGTTTAGAAGCAAAAGATGAAGTGATATAACTAGAAGCAGAACAGTTAACACTGGCACTGACTTCCCACTCTGGAAACATTCCTAGTGAGTAAAGGGATGAAATCTGATGTTGAACTTCCAAACAGGTCTTCTAAACTGGTAAAAAATGAAGAGGGAGAGGTAGGGACTGTGCTTCTTCTGGTGATATGCTGACCCCTATTGTTTGGAACACATCTTTGACAGGCTACGTTGTCCTACAAATAGCTCCTTTAACAATGTTTTCCAGTGTGAGAAATTCAGTTTTCCATGACACATTTTTGCTTCAAATTAAGATGATAATAGATCAACATTTCAGTTATGGACGCTATGTTTTTAGAATGATGTTTCTTTTGCTACATACAAATTCCAGGAGTTCCCCCACACCCCTTTATCTCTCCTCCCCCCTTTTCCGGTCTGGTTGCAGCCCAGCCCTGTTCTCGCAGGTCATTAGCCGCAGGCCTCATATTTTCATTAACAAGTGAAGGAGCTCATCAGTGGCCTGCCTCAGCCAGTTGGCTAATTAGTTAAGTAATAATGTGGAACAGCAGTCATGGCTCTTAACGGCCCATTGATGGCTGGCAGATCAGAAGCGAGGCCTTTCTGCGCCTATTAGCAACACACCGAGAGCACAAGCCTTCGTCGCCGAAACCACATACTGACATAATTACACGCGTCACACTCGACTCATATGCGTGCTTTCACACTCTTCTCAGATTCATTGTTTAATTAAGGCATGTTGTGTTTGTAAGAGAGAGGAGCACTTTGGGTGTTTGTTGGCACTTGATAACATACTTGTTCTGGAATTGGATTAGGACGTCTGGCGTCATATGATTTCTTTGCTTTGCTTGGCCCACAATAGTGCAAGATTGTCACTACAGGACTGTGGCGTAAACAACGCTCAGCTAATCAAATTAAATTGAAAATTATTCAGGATATGTGCAGTTTTGTCCTGTTTTTGTAGGTGAAATTTAAGCCAGCTAATTCAGACAGAGCCAGAAATTCACATTTTCACAAATGTAGTAATATAGTAAAACTACACTGAGATTTTGAAGGCTTTGCTGGAGCGTGGGTAGGAAAAGAGAATTGCTCTACTGTGTCTTCTATGGTTTGTCAGTTACGAAACAGAGAGGAGAGAACAGAGCACCAGTCCACAGTGGCAGCAAGCAGAGCATGGAGAACAAATTGCGACATTGTATTTAAAATCTGTTTCAGACGGAGAGGGAGAGCGAGACAGAGTGAGGGAAGCACACAGTGAGAGAGAGAGAGAGTGAGTCAGTGTAGCAGCAGCAGAGGCAGACATGCGTCTGTAATGCAGACAGACGTGCGGGCGGACATGCCCAGAGCAGGCTGCCTACTCTGCCAAGCAGAACCCCTCAGAGGGGCGGACAGCACGGGACTCAACAGCCACTTTCTGCTGTCCACAGGATGCACTACACCTAATACCACGGCGAGTGAGGGAAAAGCCTACAAACACACACAGCAAGTACAGACACACCTGATTGAATACATGTTTTTGTAAGGTGTGTTCACACTTGGCAGGTTTTTGTCCGATTAAAATGAACCCTGGTGCGATTGCTCTGTTAGTACAGTTTGTTGAAGCAAGGGAGAATGTTCAGCAACATGAATTGCAAAATGTTCCAAAGAAGCGAGTGCAGCATGGCCTGTCAATATCTACTTTGCACTGGCTCTATAGTAGCCTTGCACAATATTTATTCATGAGACCTGGTGCAGTGACTAGACATGAAAATGGAAAGTGTAAGAAGAAGTGTCCCAACTCCATGATGATGATCTGATCACTTTTATCACATATTAAATTTGATAATCAGTATTTTATGTGTTTAAAAAGTCTAACACATTGAATATGTCATATGTAATATGGAAAGTGTTGTGACATGTATAAAAGTTCTATAAAAGAAGTTAAAGCTCTCAAAATCCCTGAAAATCCTTTAGGGCAGAGGTCTCCAGCAGCTCAGCTGGGAGACAGTAGGGAAAAGTAACCTAAATCTTTAAAGATGTGATGTATATTTGACATTAGTCTGAACAGGTCATGTTCCTAAGCTGACCTGTATGTGCAAAACAACAATGCTCCATGTGGTGCATTCATCTAGATCTGAACGATCATGACTGCTGAGAGATGCTGGTTTTGTTTAGTTTTATCTTCACCAGCGAAGTTCTGATGTCTGACAGCTGGGTTCATCACCCGTAATATGTTTGAGCTGTCTTGTAAAACAGCATGCTATACCCTTCTACACTTTTGTGTTCTTTGTTTTCGGTAAATGATGGTGATATACACCTTCTAATGTTTTTGTGCAGAAGTTACTCATGAGGACTTGGCGGTGCAAAGTTATGATGAACATTTATTTAAATCAGATTTGGGCAACTATTACTTGCTGTGTAGCTTTGGAGACCTCGGCACTAAGGGACTTCAGAAAGACTTCAGAAGGAGTGCATTGCTGATCCCTTTTTAAAATTTCACTCATAGATACACCAGGGCCATGCCTTTACTGTGTACAGGCCTGGAGGTGCCCTATGAAATTTTTATGAGATCAGAATTGGAATGATATCAGATCTTACAGTGAGAGGTTGCTGTATTATATATCATTAGATTGAGACATTAGACTGATTATGCAGAGTTACTACTGTACAATACAATATCATTTTGATTGTTTCTGCGTTTAGCCAGTAGATGTAAATAGCTAAAAATATGTGATTAAATTTCCACCACTTTACTTTATTTGGGTGATGATGAAACAAAGCATATTTTCAGAGTCTTTGATGTAGCCAGGCAAAACGATTCACTCCAGCTTCAGTTTTTTTATTGTTTAAAAATGTGTGAACAAAAAAAAAAATAAAAAAAGTAAATAAAATCGTGAATGGAAGCACAACCAGCCCAGGGTGCAACCTATTATTATTCTATGGCAAAATGATGGAAACAGCCATATGAGTGGTACTGCACATTCCTAATCTTCTTCTCAGTATTGTATATGCAAGTAGGATGTATGTACTCTGTCTCCTAGTCAGTTTCACCCCCCATGAGGTTAAATAAGGGCTTGCCTCAGTGTCTCAGATGGATGAGCCCCGTTGCTATAAAGAGGCAGCGCATGTGCTGCACAATATGTGCATGTTTTGGGCTGATTGATATATAGGCTACATAAGTCAGAAAGCTATGGAAACATGCTGGCCTTGTTCCGGTGTGTATCCAAGCCCACATGGTGCTGCATCTTGACGCCACTGTTTACATTTGGTGCGTTGGCATGCCTTGTGTTGTTTAGCTCTCAGACACTTAGCTGTGCATTGAGGAGGAGGGCGAAATGTCAATCAGTGTGGCGGGGAAACGAGCGCGAGATGGCAGTGGGCTCAGGCGGAGGGGTTGTGGTGGAGGGATGCGAGAGAAGAAAACGCCCCGGGTGGAATTGGTTCGGTGATGAGGACCAGACGAGAGCAGCGAGACGGAGAGAAAGATGGGAACATTTCTCAGGGAGAAAAAAACAAAAAACTTTTTGCCTGGAGACACTGCATGGCATGCCTCGACAAACAGGCACACACATAAAGTCACTGTTAGCATTGTGGAGCCATTGGGGCCCGTCGTACCATCTGAGGAATATAAATGCTGCAATTCCACAGATGCAACAGGGAATGTATTTCACTTTCCTTTGTTGTGCTTTTATTTCGGAAACCACTAATCCACAGTCTGAAGAAAGAATGTGTTCATCCTCAGTGTCATGCTGGGTCAGCAGGTCAGACCTAAGCTCATAAAAATCTAAAAAACTGTCTTTCTTTCATCTGCCGAGTACAGCAGCATCTCCAGTGTTCTGATCCAGGCTTAGGGTTAGGTTAGGGTTTTCTTCTCTGGATCTATCAAAGGGTTTTTTTTAACAGAGCATCTTAACCTAGAAGCAAGTGTGTGATTATCTGCATTCCATTCAGTGCTATATATGCTCTGGGATATGCTTAAAATGTTCCATGAGGTTAACACATATCTATACTGCCCCCTTACCAATTCTTTGGAATTACACTTTATTTGGTGTTATTCTACATACATACATAAATACATACATACACACATACATACATACATACAAACATATATACACACATGCATACATACATACAAACATATATACACACATGCATACATACATACATACATACATACATACATACACGCATGCATACATACATACATACACACACACATGCATACATACATACACACATGCATACATACATACACACATACATACACACATGCATACATACATACATGCATACATACATACAAACATATATACACACATGCATACATACATACATACATACATACACGCATGCATACATACATACATACACACATGCATACATACATACACACATGCATACATACATACACACATACATACATACATGCATACATACATACATACATACATACATACACACATACATACATACATACATACGTACATAAATACACACCCATACATAAATACTTATATACATATATACACTAAAAGATTCCAGCATATCAGAATCTATATTAAATATTACAGTTATAAAATATTAAAGCAATGCAATTTTGTCATCCACTCACACCCTCTACTTGACAATTTAAAATACACAGGAGAGTTAAGATCAGTTAAGGTCATTATCTCTGCTGAATTTAAATAAAAAATCTAAACAATTTTTGTTATTGTTATTGTATTGTTACATCATTGTGGAATTCAAAATGTTATGTTATCAAACTAATGGTACCATTTCCCGAGGGAGATTTACTGTTTTCTGATGGTGGCTGTAGACTGGAATTTAAAGCTGATATGGCATCCATGTAGCGTAGATCACCTTAATATTTTGTTATTAAGTATTTATGTTTTTGTTATTTTAGTTTCAGTTAATCGTACAGTTAATAACAAACCCCCTGAAAGCCTGTATGTTGAGCTGTGTGTAAGGATTTGTTTAGTATGATTTCAAGTATTTTGCTTTCAACCAAAATAATTTCAGAGATCTGTATGGTTGAAGCACTAAGCTCATTCAGAGTGTATGTTCTGTATTGGTGTTCTCCTCAGACAGAGAGGAAGGAAACGGTAAAACCGAGATTTGAATCCTGTTTTTAAACATTTTGATGACTGAAAGATGTATAAAATAATATGCTGTGGTCTTTAAAATCATGTGTTCATTGTTTCAGATGGAATAACCATACCCAAAATGTGCACACACAGATTACAGTATCAGTATATCTTTTTATCACCCCCCTCTAGAGAAGGCTATTGCAGGACTGGGATTGGAAACCCGTTAAGTAGAGAACATCATATCTACAGCTGCACATGTTCATCTCCTGATAGTTGTTGTGCTGTCTGTTCACAGGTAGAATGTAAGAAGGCCCAACCCAAGGAGGTGATGTTTCCTCCGGGGACACGGGGGCGAGCCAGGGGTTTGCCCTACACCATGGACGCCTTCATGCTTGGAATGGGCATGCTGAGTAAGAAGACTCTACAAATAACTCTCACATTGATGATGACCTGACTTAATGCTTTGTTTTAACTTAGAAATATAAAATCCATGCTTCAAGAAAGAGGTGGTATTTAAACAGCCAAAGAGGAGAAAATCTGAGGAACAAACCTTGATAAATAAGTTCTTTCTCAAAGTTTCATTTGAGCAGCCAAAATGATGCCACACTTACATTCTGGTGCCTGAAGCCAAAATGTTTGGGATAGCACCTGATTAGCATTGCCACTCACAGCAGCAATTGTAGAGACAGTTTGCTAACCTTCACCCTAGCTACTGCTATTAACATTACTTGCCAGGTGCAGTGTGCTTTGAGAATGCATGCCCACTGAATTTTGGGGGCTGAGCTTCTAAGACAGTACTGAGTGCAGGCTGCATAATTTGTAGAGCTCAGGTATTAACAGTCATTCTCCATAATTGTATAGTGTACCTTGAGCGGTGTACAGTTGGAGAAATGAATGACTATTTGAATATTGCTTGTTCAGCTCCTATAGCTCAAACTAGCCACTGTCTTGATTCTTTATTCATGTTTTTCTGTGGCTGCAAACTAACAGCATTACCAGTTACCTGTCAATGACATTGTGCACCTGGATCAATATTTAATTATGTTCTCCGAAATATGATTTATACCAACACTGTATCGTTAATCTACTCTTAAATGGAACTATTTTGATATTATGACAAAGGACTGAACTTTGCCAGTTTCGTTCTTCAAGCACAAACATTTTGCTGTAATGAAGATCTCTGCAACCAGAGCTGATGTTTGATGTGCTGGAAAAGGTTAAGTTCATCACATTACATGTAAAGAACAAGGCGGTGTATGGCAGGGTTGAAAGTGGGGGTGGGGGGGGTGGCAGCAGAGGAGGGAAAGTGCTCCTCAGAGACTGAGCTGAGAGTGGCAGCGCTGACACTGGCTCTGCTTTAGAGTTAATGCTGCCACGCTTGGCTGGCAACTCCACTGTCGTCATGCCAGTTTGAAATCCCTTAGCATTTCTGATGGGAGCCTCACTCAGGAATAACGTGGAAATGTGTTCCCACACATGCATGCACTCTCTCACTCTCTTTTTCTCTTTCTTTTCCTTTTCCTCTCTTGCTCGCTTTCAAACCCGTCACACACAGCCACCCTCTCGACATACGCTAAGCTCGCTTCACGTTTTTTCTGCACATTTGACGTTTGTTCTGAGGACCGGACATGCAGCTGCAGACATGAACCCCGCTACCACCCACCCCCCAACACACACACACATCCCCCCAGCATCTCTTCCTCTTTCCCCACCCAACTCCAGTGACAAGAGATAATGACTGTGAGATTGATCGGCTGCTGAAAGTAACTGAAGCAAATAAATCGTTTGATGCCTGGTGCAGAATGCGAATGGCGACTAATGGGGGGAAGCTGCAGGAGAGGACGTCCCGGCCGTAATTTGGCTTGATGAAGCATTCTCGCCGGGCCGGCATGAAATATGTTATTGATATTCCAGCCAGCTCGGCTAGCACCATCCCCACCAGACCCCCAACCCACAACCCACTGATCGCAACACTTGCCACTCCAGTTCTCAGAGAAAAAAGGGAATGTGTCTAATGTTAAATCATTCCGTTATGAACGTCCACCTCAGGCTAAACAGGCTGAGATTTTCACATACAGTCCAACAGTAAAGTTGCCTTTAGGAGCAATGCCACAGAAGGTCCCGTTTTTGCTCCTTAAAGAATCTTTAACTGGATGGTTTCAGTAGTAAACCACTGCTGGGAGGGGAGCCACACACAGCCAGGCCTCTTAGAATCTTTACTGGGCCACGCATATACATACGGATACAACGGTACACACTTGACTCACAGAATAATCAATTTTTTTGTCATACCTCAGTTAGATTCCATCAACACTAGATGCCACTCAAAAACACAGGCAGCACTGACATATGTTTATCTCCCTCTTATTCATAATGCAGCTCATCCATGATAACCACTTTCAAACAAATCCTTCACAACCTGCAGCATGATATATTTATTATTTATGACTCTTAAATAGGTAGTCTGATGTAAATGCTAGGTCACTGCTAGATACTACTGCTAGACACTAGTGCCATGCCTTTAGAGCCTGAACTTTGTTGGCAAGGAAAAATGATCATTTTAAAAAATGTGCTTTTTTTTTTTTTTTTTAGTACCTTTGCCAAAAACTCCATGTGCACTTTAGCAAAAGCTTGACCAAGGGTGTTAAACTTTTTGCATATGCCTGTAAGTGAGCCTAAATATATTTATATCTAAGGTTCCACATAAAGGAACCTCCATAGAACTGTAGGTCTAAGCAAAGCTCTGTTTAGCAACCTTTTATTATTTAAGGAATATGAACATGTACTGCACACTCTTTTCTTGCAGGGCCAGTTCAGTGTTTCTGGGCTAAGGACAAAAAGACACGTGTACATATAATGAATGGAATTTAAAATATATGTCTATATGTTGTCTCTAAATGACCTAAAAATAATTATTTTTAATAGGACACACTCTGCAGGCAACAGTCATACACATGTCAATCACACTTATCCCTTCTCTCTCTGTCTCTGTGAAAGTTCCACCAATGATGTTGACAGAGATACAGGATATTTTGTGGTTAATATTTTGTGTTTGTGACTATTTCTAGTGTCTTTTAACAATTTTCCTCGATGCTATGTTTGATAACGACGTTGGTCTCAGATTTCCTGCTGCACTGGCACTTGACTGATGAAATTCTTTGGCGTAGGGCATGTCGTGACCTTATTAGGATTTTATAGGAGATCAGTGTGCCAATGTTGCACAAACAGAATGAACGAAGGAGATGGAAATGAATGAAGTGGGGGGAAGTGAGGAGGAAGAGAGTGGGTTAAGAGTGTGTGAGCTCATTCGCTCGCAAACACACTCTTATCTAAATGAAATTGGAAAAGCAGGACAGCGAAACATTCCTTTTGGTAATTTGCATACAAAAATCAACAAGGCTCATTATTCAAGGAACTGTAATTCCTTATGTGGCAAAATCTCATTAGAGCTGCACTCGGAGCGCTCGTGTTTACCACACCTAATCGAGCCATTTATCTTTATTGTGTTAAGCCTCATGTATGTTTGCTGAAATTAATACACATCTCAGCCTGCGCAAAGTGCGGCTTTACCAGATGGATAATTGATTTTAAAGTGAATCCGAACTGTTGAGCCATAAAATGGGCACATTAGCATGCATATTAATAACGCAAATAAGAGGGTGAGGCCGATGCCAGTGGGCCAGATTAAGTGACAGCCTTTATTTACCGTGTTGCCAGGAGACGGAGGGTAGACGGTGCTCACCGCACTGGCGACAGAGCTTAATGAGTCTTCCTCCCTGTCCCCGGCCTTATCGTTCTGTCTCTGGTGTCTCCTCGCCTTGTTCAGTCTCATCCTCTCACAATGAGGTTGTGACAGGAACACACAGCCTGTACACTTACCTGTTAGCAGGAAGCTAGCTGAAGCTACATGACAGGGATCCAGCTGTGAGCTTCAGACAAGGGAGCTTTGATAACGAAGCTGAGCACTTCCTTCACACTATGGCCTTTGGCACGCCTAAGTGCAACCACTCCTTTTGCCAATTATTAACATCTGCTTTGAGACCCATTTTCCACACATCAAATGAGACATTCACTGCCCTGTACCACCTCTTCTCAAGCAGTGAATCCTGTTACACACCCTGCAGGTACTTATAGCCCCAGCATCCCCGTGCAATGCTAGCTGGAGTAGCAGAAATATACAGTATTAGAGAAAAACATTCTCTAATTTATCATTTGATATTCAATAACGTCCTGTCACTGAGGTTTAAATCCTTCTCAAAAAAACCTGTGGAATTCCCTTTTAAGAGCCTAAATGCATCTGTCTGAATATATGTTTTTCGTCGTGGAATTTATAAACTGGTATTGTTTCAGCTGTTACTGATGTCAAATGTCTGTAAAGCAGTTTGAGCAAGCTAACAGTATGAAAGTCAAATAGTTTTATTGTCAGTACTTCAATATGTACAAGACATACGGAGGACTGAAATTGAGTTACGCTGTGACCCAACTTGCAGCACATAAACATTTAACGATAAATAGATCACAAAAACAAGAACATTAGTATACGGAATATATTAAACAATAAACATAAAATAGATATACAATAGATTAAAATAAGGGCCCTGAGAAAAACTTAATGAAACTGTAAAAATGCTTTATGAAGAAATATCATTCCATAATAATAACACAATAATAATACATGTATTATTATTTTTTTATTGAGTGATTTTTATTTATAGAGCATTTGTAATACTGTTTCCTTGCTCAGAGTTAAAAGTGCTCAAAGTGTTCTGTTTTTGTACATTCCTTTGTGCATAGCTTTGTCCATTCCTTCGTCCGTCTGCATGTCTGCCCGTTCCTTTTGTGTGTTGCTTCCTCCATCCAACTGTCTGTCTGCACGTCTGTTTATTCATAACTTTTTTTGTCTAGTTACCAGCACATAAAACCAGATAATGTTCATTCTGTATGAGTGCCAGACTAGGGTATGAGTGTTGGACAAAGCGCTGTCAATCTAGCTGCTCATTAGCCACGCCCACACAGTTCACAGATTGTTCTGATCAGAGGTTTATAAGTTGTGTTTTATTACATTTATCTGTTTCAACAGAAATCCTGCTTGGCTATTTTACTGTGTGTTCCTTGATACTTTAAGATCTGGTCTCTACTGATCCAGCTTCTTGTTTGTCTTATTTTCTTTTTGTCTATTGACTTTATTACACATTATTCTTGGGGCATTTTTGGCCCCTGGACTAATGTATTTTTGATGCTGTGTGCACTCTCCATTGTCTTTTCTCTGTAGGTAAAGATTCCTTTGCTGGAGCGTGGAATCTCTGCATGTTTTAGAATCTCTGCCTGTGTTAGGTCTGCTCCAGCGAGTCTGTAAGCTGCTGATAGTGGTATCTGTGGTGCAACAGTAGTAGTATGCTAAGCTGTGGTGTATGAGGACAGGGCAGGGCCTTGTGTAGGCCTTCACTTTGCTCATGTTCCCACAGGCACTGGCCCTGCCACCACATTAATCCCTACTGTCAATACAGACCTGGCACACTACATTCATAGTAAGCTCTTTAAATATCACAGGAAAAACCCATGTCATGTATATTTAACTAGGGCATCTGGATCCTTTTTAGGAGAGTACACAGTGCAGCTGTATTCACAGGAGAGAAAGGACAGGGCTCTGTAAACAAAGGATAAAGCAGCCGGAAACTGTGCAGGTAAAGGTGGCTATCTTGCCGTTCACCAGAAAGCCATCATGATGGATAAGGCCAGGCTAATCATTAAGGTATCTCTTTCATACTTTGGCTTCATACAAAGGTTTATTTGTAAGAGTAGTTTTTGGAAGATGAGCTTTAAAAGTAGTCTGAGATTAAAGAACCGAGAAAACAGAAAACCTTCAGGCACTCGTTTATAGATGTATCTCTCCGTCATATGGGTTAGACCATGTTCTCAAAGGCACTCTTTAATTTTAACCCAGATCATGTAGCTTTCAGCTACAAGCGACACAGAAATCCCTTTGAAAGATATCGAGCAAAGATGGAAAAAGTCTGTAAAAGCAACTTCTGTTAAGCCTCTACTAAAACGGTGAACCACTCTAAAGGAACTTTGACAGGATCAATTTCTTCACCGAGCACTTTCCACCAGTCGGCCTTTCCACTGTCAAACTAAATTGATCGGAGTTATGTCTGGCCTCACATAGAGTGGCGTATGTTTTCACTGCGCAAAAAAAACTGCACCGCGTTTGTGGCTGTGAGCCAAGGATAAGCCACTGGCGATCTCTTGTGTTTGGTTCACGCTGTGCGCAGCCAATGCCAATATCGTTGAGATCTTTCAGGGCTTTGCTGTTGAGACGGTGGAGATCCTGGGTCTACCGTAAAGAAAGGCCAGAGGAGTAACTTAAGAGGTTTAGAATGATGTGACAACTTCAGGTTCCCAGAGGTATTGAGGTCTACATATGGGGAGATGCATTCATTCGCGTAAACCGTTTTCTGCTGTCGTTTTGAAGGCTAGCCAGATAATTAGTGCATGGGTGCTTGCTGTAATAATGCATTGTGACAGAATAAGAACAATGGCTCTGTGGGCCCTCAGCTTAGCGTGGAGGCACGAGCAGTGGCCGTTCCTCAGAGCTGGCAGCAAGACAACTTGAGCATGTGTGTTGGGTCTCATCCCACTTTTTTTTTTTAACAGCACGACTAGGATGCGTTCCAGCAGAGACAGACCTGTGAATACTGCTGATTTGTCGTTTTCTTCTCCATGAAAGAGTCAACATATTTCAGAACATGAAAGAATCACCAGGAAGCCAACCAGCACACCAAAATCATCTTCATTTAGAAGTTCTGCCTCAGCAAATAGGCAGTAGGGGAAAAAAAAAACAGATTCTGAATTCTGACCTAGCACACTGGCGTGCTACTTCTGTCTTTCACTCCACTTTGGAATGACTTCTGCAATCGCTCGATCATATTCCTGCCGATCTTGCGGTCGGACTCAGGCAGTATTAACGTGCGAGGGGCTGCGGCTGTGCGGCTCAGAAAGACTCTAATCCGCTATGTCCTGGCACAACTATCGGCTTGCCATTGTCTCGCGCTGTCGTGTCCTTCATGATCGATTAGCCCATGCTATAAAAGAAAGGTTATCGATCAATGACAGTGGAGGTGGGGGGAGAGAATGAGCAAGAGAGATGACAGCAGCTAGTGCGTCCGCTTTCACCGCCAGCAGAAAAGAGGATGGGCTCCAGGGAAGAAAACTGCTATCATTTCTTATGATACTTATACCACTCATTACCTCAGAGCGTGCTTCCCTCAGTCTTGCTAATCCCTTATCTAGCAGCTATTTGGGAAGTGTGTGAGTGCATGTGTGCGGGAGGCAGGGGTTCCAGAAATGTGAAAGTGTGTATGTTGGAGAGCAATGACTGGTGTGGGCGGATGTGCAGGGGCAATTATGTGTAAATTACTACCATGATATCAGTCTGTGCAATACTGATAATCACAAAGGGCTGAACTACGGAAATAAGTCCTTTAACCAAACACAAAATATTTTATTGGCCAGTTTGAGCATTTTAAGCCAATCATAGACTTTCTAGATGAGTGGTTTGGCAAAGTGTTGTGGTCCTCCAAATGTAGTGTGCTTTGAGTTTGCTTCAAGTGATGTGTTCAAGATTTTGATCCATGTTCCTTCATTTCGTTTTTAAACCTTGTTAATTCTTTATAGCTACTGAAAATGATTATAGGTCCCTTGGTCCCTGGCTATTGATTGTTTAGTATGGGCTGTGGACCATTGGGTACCGGAGGGTTGATTGTGCCATGGACTGTTTGGTATTGGTCCACGGATTGTTTGCTACCAGGCTGTGGGTCGTTAAGTACTGGGCGGTAGATTGTTTGGTACTCAGTGACCAGTCATGAATTGTTTCTCACCATGCCAGGAATTGTTTGATACCAGCCTGGGGGTTGTTGGTACCAAGCCATGAATCGTGCAGTACCAGGATGTGGATTGTTTGGTACTTTGTACCGGGCCATGAATTGATTAGTACTAAGCTGTAAATTGTTTGGTAATTTTGATGTTCTGGCAACAGTGTAGTGAAAGTCAATATGATGTTTTCTCCATAACCTGAGTAGTGCCCACTTGAAGCTCTGTACTGATTTATTGGTGTAACATGGAATCTTTGGGTGATCAGGATAATTTCTCACAAGGCTTGATATTTCTTTCCTTCAGGTTACCCAAACATCGTAGCAACGTACGGCCGTGGATACACTGGCTTTGCCCCGAGCTACAGCTACCAATTCCCTGGTAAGTTCCATCTTGTTAAGCCCCGTATGGGGTTTCTCTCTCCTGCTGCTATCAGGTAATGGCCACCCTGCTGGCCAGCAAACACACACACCCACACACACCCTGCTTGTGCCTCCTGCTGAACCCCATGCTGAACATATACATACACACACAAACCTCCAGCTCCTGCTGGAGTTCTAGACTGTAAACTATGCTGTGGGGATTGCAGTCATGTACCGCCTATAAACACTGGCCTTGCCTTTTACTAACAGCACATGCTGTGAAGCTGTATGCACACTGTATGCATATGGATAGCATATCACTAACAAAGATGTTGTCAGGGCTTAATCTTTCACTGACAACCTGCCGGTGCTTTCCAGGTTGGACTGAGGAGTTATTTTGGTATCTGGCACCTTGTTTACATAATGAATACATTCAAGCAGCACATTTACACTTTGACTCCTGATTAAGTTCAATTTCTTAAGAACATTGAATTGAAGTATATCATTACTGAGTACAAAGTTCCAGTCTGTTAATGCAGTCCTCCAGGTCAGGAACACGTTTGCCTTCTCCACATCCTAGATCCATCTTCAAAATCCAAAGAGATCACTTATGTGTGGGCTTATTCTGTACATTTCAGGAGTTCTTCCAAGGGCCCATGCTAACAAGTGCAGCTTTTTATATCAGCCATGTGCCATGTAAATCCATTTTTCCGCTTCCTCCAAGCATCAAGTGACTTAAAACATGCACAGATGGTTACCACAATGGTTTCTACTTTTTTCTATTTTACTTTGTAAGCAAAATCTATAGTGAAAGCTGTATAATTGTAATCTAAACACACACAAAGAATTATAATGTGGTATCACCTCATATCAAGTCATGATATAATTTGGTTCTAGAAACAAATTCCTGAAAAATCTATGAATCAGTTCACTACCAGCTTCAGTGTAGGAAACCTGCACTGGCCATGCATATCTCTTTAGCTGTTTAGTTTTGTCAATAACAGCCCATAGCACTGAGGTGTCTCCTCGTACTGGAAGGATGGAAAGAAAGATGTGTTGCTTTTTTCAGGTCTGAAGTAGGAACGGAGCTTGACTTCTCATCTGTCTCAAAAATAAAACTGGGAAGTACTGTATATCTGATGGTGACAGGTTTGGTGGTCTACCAGGTTTTGCACAGCTGTTAATAATAGGGCTGAAAGATTTTCCAAACCTTCTTGTGTGTTGACATCACAAACAACAACAACAACAACAACATTATTTGTTTTGGTTTGTTTTTCACTTCTATTCCTTTATATTTCCTAAAAATGAAACTTCTTGGTAATTTTAACTGAAAATGAAATAAATGAAGGCTGGTCTTTTGCACGGCACTTCAAATCTAGAAAAAAAAAAAATAATAATATATATATATATATATATATATATATATATATTTTTTTTTTCATTTAATGGGATGCAGTTTTGAAATAGACAAACACCAAGGTTTAATGAAAGACTCAAACATATACAACACAACACAACACATATACAGTAACAACACAACATACCAATTAAATGGGAAAGAATATATGATTTGTTTATGCATATAATTATCCATCCATTCACACTTATGTGGTTTGACACCCACAGATGTTTAAAGTTTACTCACCTTTCTGTTCTGTTTTAACACTACATATCCGACTGCTAATATACCGGTTCAGCTGAAACAAGAGATAGAAAAGGTGACAGGCAAATGCCTGTCATATGATTCATGTATTTCCTTTTGTTTTGTATTCAAATCTTGGCAAATGCTATAAATGACAGTGATTATGACAGGACAGTAATGGTGCCAAGTCTTTTTGTCTGAAATAATTTGATGTGATTAAGTAACCTTATTATGTGGATTGTGACTCATTCCTTTGAGATGCAAAGAACTCGAACCAGATATAGCCTTGCCAAGTACAGTGCACTTGATTATGAAGCAACATAATATGACATTATCAGCTCCAACCAACCCCCTGGATACCGAAGCAACTAGCAACCCCACAGCAACCATATGGGATGCTATAACAATGGTATCATAACACCTTACTAACCGCATGGGATAATGTTACCACACCTAAGCCCCCACCTTGGAATTAATAGCAACAAGTTTCCATACCTGCTAGAAAAACAGCATAGACAAGCATAGCCTGTCATTAGCAAAACAAGCATATGTTGTGTTATCACAGATCATTAGTGCAGTTCTTTTGAAAAGCATGAGCTGCATTTATTTTTTTTAATTATGGCCTACAGAGCTTGTTTTGTTAACCCTCAAACCAGAAAAACAGACCTAAAACCTCATTCACCTGAAATTACCGAAATTTAAGTCACCAGCATATGTTGTGTTAACCTTATATAAGCCAGAATAAACTGGTTGACTTTAAATAATTTGACCAGAAGTGTTCAGACGTTTACATACTGTACCTCCAGCTGACACGTCGATTAAGCATAAGGTTGACCAAATGCTCTTTGACATCACATGGTTGTTTAGCTTTAAAGCCAGGGTGCAAATAAATCTCAAACAAGTGTCAGTAGAACCTGCTGTAGACACAGAATGTTCCAGAGCTGTGGTGGATAGATAAATGAGAGAGGGAAGGTATAATGAGGGAGCATGAATTGGCAGGCACTCGAGAAAGCTCTGCTGTGACTAAGCCTGGAGTGGGGGATTAAAGTGGCAGTGAAGGCCTTTCTCTGTCTCTCTTTTTGCAGTTAGCCCTAGCCTAGCATTAGGCTTTTTTAGCAGCTAGCCCTCCTTTAGAGTTTGGTAGTGATGCTTATTCTCAGTCATTTCAACGGATCAAGCAAAACAATTTATAGTTCAGTCCTTGAGATGTCATTTAGTGAAATGATTCATTGTAGATTTCTATTCTGTTTTCTTTACCGTGGTGACCCTTGCAAAGCTAAAATATATGAGATATGAATATGATAAAACACCACTGAAAAAAATCCACTGATCAGACCTATCTGTGAACTGATGGACAAAGCAATGTTCAAAGGAATGGGCAAAAAGACGTGTGGACAGACGGCTAGATTAAGCAATGTTTGATTAAATCAGTGGACAAACACATGCTGACGGACGGACAAAGCAGCGTGTGAATAAAAGATCAGAAGAACAGCATTGGTGTTTGGATAAAGGAATGACCAGGCAAGAGGCAGTTGCAGACAGCTGGTCTAGCTTGCCTGCAGGATCAAGATTAACCTAAAATCCCTGAAAGAAAATACAGATTTAGGTTCCCTGTGTCTTTAAAACACCTTGTTTGTCCATGTCCACTGTTGTGACAATTACAACAGAGCCTTTCACATCACTGTTTTGAATGCTGGTGTACAGCCTACGCTAAAATGCTAAACAAATTGTGGAAAACTCCTTTATGGGTGGACAGTGTGGCGAATATAGAGGCATCATGTTAAATCGAGTTTTGAGAAAGTTCGAAAGAACAAAGTGCACAAGCCAAACAAAACTGTAGAGCCAGGTTTAAAAAGGAAAAGACAGACAGCACAATGATTTTTTTGTAATTAAGCATTTACAAGATTGTTTTGTTCATAGATAATATTTTTTGTTCAAGATCATCATAATGAAACAGGTGGTTGTACAGTGTCCTAGAGATGTCAACGATGCTCAAGATGACCTACAAGCAGCATATAGTGACAGATTTGATCCCCGTATATCCCTGTCCTACTTAAGAATTAAATGTATGTAGGTGTGTGTCATTGACTCATTGGAGGGCAGAACACACTGACCGTAGCTTTAGACTGCTTTGTCTTTCAAATTGTACTTGTGCTGATCCATGACTCACCAGACAGACGGCTGCATACCAGTTCACGCCACCTGCGGTTTCATCGAAAAGAGACACTTTCCACTTTCATTTAATCCTGTGGCTTTCCTTGTAAAATTATCTTCCACACAGCACTCGGAAAGAAGCCCCCCTATCTCTTCCATTTCTGAAATTGTCAATGACCTTGGTGTTAAACATATAGGGTGAATTTAAAAGATGCTCAGCTGCGGTGAAGGTTCAAATTGACTGTTGAATAGAGGGAAAGTAATATTTTCTCAAGGCACTTCTCGTAATCCATGCAGGTGACTGGATTTTGTAAGAGGTCACAAACACTGTGTGTGGATGAGCGTGTGTGTGTGCATGTGTGTGTGTTTGTGTTTACAGTGTTACCTGAAATCACTTATGTCAGACCTAGAAAACTAATGGTTTTCTGCTGTTCTTTTTGCTGCCCTTTCCAATATGAGTTTGAAAAAGAAACAGGATTATTTAATCATGAAAAGATTCGTCTTGTTTAAATGGGAATTCCAGCCTGAAACTAGACTTTGGGAAGTAGTTTGCCATTTTATTTCATATTATTTTATATTATTTTATCCCTAAAGAATTTTAGGAGTTCTACCTTTATTCAGTACAAAATGGAAACTAGAAATGTCTCCCCCAACTTGAGAAGTCATTTCTGATATTTCTGGGGGGCAGTGCTCTAAAGACGATTTCAACAGTTACACAGCAATAAGACATTTGGCAGTAGCATTAGTGTTCTTCTGCATTCACTAGACAATAAAAAGAATTAGTAGTTCTTCAGTTCTTTGGGCTTTGTGAACATATGCCATCAGAGTCGGATGTTCCTGTTCATAATATTTAAACTAGTAAATCTTGCAACGGTGTTTACCTCTATACAGGACTGGCTATAGCCTTTTGGGGTCACCACAAAACAATAAAACATACATTTATTTTTGAACTCGATGAACACGATTGCAGTGCATCATACGATCTCTACACACTCTACAAGTCAACAGCTTTCAGCAGATACTTTCAACACTGTTCACAAAGTGCTGGGGTAAATAAAAAACACTGCAGCTGTTGTATTGCCACCACCATCCACCCAAACCCTTACCCACCCCAACACGTTTAATAATTGGTATCTTTATTTTATCATACCTATAGAATAGAATATAGCCCTACCTTCTTCACATGTAGCTTTTGATTTGGTCTCACATTAACTGGCCATTCCTCTCCATTTCCAGCCAATGAATTGTCTCGTCTGTGCTCGGCCATGATTTTCACTGTTGGACACGGTGTGCGCTGATGAGAGCTGAAGGATGCAGCGTAGTCAAGGTCACAGCCTTTCCCAGCCCAGCTCGCTCCAAGACACGTAATAACCCTGTCTTTTAGCTCACACTCCTCCATTCCCACCCGCTCTCAACACGAGTGGAGCCGGGAGGGAGGTGGAGTGGGGGGCGGTGGGGGTTGCTGGAATTGGCGCTTCACTTTTGATTAGGGCCCAATCAGTTATGCAAACAGAGTGGCTGTCAGGGACAGGCCCCTGTCGGCCCCTCCCGCCGGCCTGCCGGACAGATAACACGCCGGGGCTCGCAGGAAATTGGAGCGCAAACAAACAAATAAAGCAGCAGCTCACCACGTCTCGGCAGCATTCTCAGAGCGAGAGGCGGTGGGAGGAAATGGAGAAAAGAGAGAAAGAGAGACTTAGTGACTGAGTGAGTGACTGAGTGATAGAGAGAAAAAGAGAGAGAGAGAGAAAGAGAGAGAGGTTATCATAGCAACTTTCTGTCCTGCTGGGCCTGCCATCCACAGACTGAGGCAGGAGGGAAGAGAAAGAGAGAGGATAGAAGTGAACAGCGGCCTCTCCAGCAGCTGTGCCACCTCATCCTGCTCTTCACCCAAATGAGCTCTAATTGAAAAGGCTACTTATTAAACCGGTATGCAGCATGCGGTAAATGCATTCAAGATGTTATGGGCTCAAAAATGGGCACTGCTGTGCCGGACATGCTCAAACACTTGAAGATGCGTGAGCAAACACACATGGGGTTGTTTTCAAACCTTTCAAACCATGTTTTCCTGTCCTTTGCTGTCCGGCAAAGAACAAATGTCTTCAAAATGGTGAAACCATTAACTGTTAAGGTAGGTTAATGGAAACAGGATTTTATTCCAAGTGATTTTGTAGCATTTGAACTGGTCTGTTCATCATGAACGTTTCACACATTGTAAAGGACAACTGTCCTTTTCCATCAACAAAACTTCTTAACACAGTGATGCTGGGTGCGGGTGCGGATGTGTGTGTGTGTGTGTGTGCCTGCTTATATGTATGTATTCCTAAACCTAACCCTAGTTTTATTATAATCTCATGGTTTCACACATTCTACTGTGCCTAATCCAATTATACAAAGCTAATTGTGTGTATTTAAATGATACGTGCCATTCGTCTTTATTCTTTAAGTAATCCACACTGATATCCACTCAATGCTCCGAAAAAAAACACACTGTCACGTAATTTATCAGTATGGCAATAAATATTGACCTCGTCCAGAAAATGTGCAAAAACTAGCACACACACACACATTGTAAAACACTCCCGTTGCTTCATTTCAGCTTCTCTTTAAGTGCTGTGCATTATGCGGTGCAGCTGTTGTGTGATTATTGAGTACACAGCGTGGCCAGGAGCATGGGTCAGTATGAGGATGGACTCATGGAGATAGATGCTGTTGTCACACAGTGATGCTTACTGCCTGCAGTAATCACTCCAATGAGTCACCTACACACACACGCACACTCTGCTTGATCCTCAGCACTCATAACCGAGCCCTAGGCTGCAGAACCTATTTAACTAGTGCAGCTTTAATTACCTCCTGAATGGCATCAGAAACACTGCTATTGATTTTTAATGGAGCAGCTTGTCCAGAAGTTTTTTGCTTGCTTGCAGTTATATTGGTCTCATGATGGCTGGTGATTCTTATTCGTCTTTTTTTCATGAGGTTTAACGTGTGTACTATGACCAGCGTTAGATTTCTCCATGTCTTGTTGCCTTGGAGGCAGACTTGCATTATCTTTCCTCAATTTAGTCACCAAGGACAAGCCTAGCTTCCTCAAATGAGCTCGCTTAGATAGCGGGATGACAGGAGGATGACTTTCCGCTGCCCTCCGGGTTAATCCCCATGCCCCTCAGCCAGTGAAATGCTACTCATCTGTCTGGTAATTGCTTTCGTCAAGGAGGTGGCATCGAGTAAAATGGGACGCAAGGCTACGCTTGGAGGAGAATTGTCCCCGCTATGCTTTCTCAGTGTATGTTACCACTGCATCTCTATCTCACCCACCAGGACGAACGGACGGACAGACAGACAGACGTTATGGGTTTTCAGTTGTTTTACCCTTAAGCAGTAAATAGTGGGGCTGGAAAATATGAACAAAATACTGGTGTTGTGATCATTTTGCTATATTTTGCAAGGGTGATAGACACTGCAGTATGTTAACCTTATAAGACAAATTCAAGTGGCTGTTTTTAATGTTTAGGATTAGATTTAACACATAAGGCACTGATGAGCATCAAGTCTAACAACTCAACAGACTTGCTTCTGTGGGGTTTCTAATTTAGTGGCTTATCTACCAAGCAATTTACATGCAACCAGGTGAGACAGCAATATAACCTATAACCTAATTAGTGTTTTGAGTCACAGGTTAATTTTTATATGGTCCAAGTTTGCATGGTCTGCGAAGTTATTAGTAGTTACTGTGATTATGTTGACATACATCATTGTTTTGAGAAATTGGTTTGAGCTATAGCCCTGAGTTTTGTGTTTGGTATATTTACGGTTTGTGTGGTGTTGTAAAATCCACTGAGTGTGATGTTTTAATTCCACTGAGTGCTTTCTGCTCCATTGTGAACTGTATAATTTGAACTTGTTGTGACTGCGTTGTCTTAGCTCTGTGTAAAGCATCAAATCGATCATGCCTGTAACATTTCTGTAACAGAAGCCGCAGTGGGAACAAGTGATAAGAAGATTGGGTACTTCAGCGATTGTAGAGCAAAGAGTTATATGAAAACTGTTAAATCATTTTTTAGACTAAACCTGCTTTACCCTTTTCCTAAGTCACTTTTATGAGTGTTAAATATTCCCGCTTTAGGAACTACCAGTTTCTTAACAATAATGTATCTCGGTCACTTCTTTTTAAGCACATTATAACAATCAATTGATCTTACAGCCCTAGGTGCAACACAACACTAGCAGTCTCTGTTCTGTAAATAATGAAGCATCTTAAACCTGATATCTGAAGAACATGATTCAACAGTCAAAAGAAATTTTACTTCTACATGACTTAGTTTGTCTTCCATCTAAACCACAAAACACAAACATAAACACAGGTCATTTGAGTTAGCGAGCTCACTCAGCTGCCATGATAGAAACTTCCAATAATAGAGGAAACTTCATTTATCTTTTATGCGGTAATATAAAACACTGAGGCACAGAGAAAACTCTGACTCTAAATGTCCTCACTCTGTTTCTTCCTAAGGATCCAGGCATGCAGTAGAGGTTTAACAGCAAATCATTATACAGCAAATCACCAACAGCCTACCCATTTAGCAAGTCTGTCAACTAATGCTTTCTCATAACATACATCATATGCTTGTAATGCAGCCAATACAAGATGATGCTTGCAATATACTCCTACGTTAATCAATGTGGCGCAATGTAACGCATAGCACAGGACTAATTTGTACAGTAGTTATTTTATGTTCTGTCATATGTCAGTGGTCGGAGGTGAATAGAGTAGCCTGAATCAATACCCAAGTAAGGGTTTTGATTCCTGTGTACAATTATTACATGAGCAAAAGTAAAAGTACCGTCGCATATAACAATTTAAGTAGAAAAGCAAAAGTAGCAGTACTAAGTAACTTGCAGTGGGGCTTCTTAGTACATCCAGATTATGCTAGCACAGGAACTGAAGATACTGAAGATGTTCCTCACTTTCGGATGATTTTGACCTAAAATATGATGCCCAAGTTGGACATGTAATGATCCCAAAATAGTACAGGTATTGTCATCATCAAAACAAAGTGATGTTAAACACAATAATGAATTCGTAAATAAATAAGAATAGTTTAAATATAACTAAAATGTAGATTCCTTTACTCTCCAAATGAGTTAGATGTACTAAAGAGACTAATAATTCATCATATTTTACTGAAGTTTATGTACTTGAGTAAATGGAAGTAGTTCTTACTCACCTCTGCCACTAGTGATAGTGAAATTAGTGTTAAAACATACCAGTGCTTTTCTGAGCCTTTATGAGTGATTCAGATTTAATCATAAATAAAGTACCATTGTTTATTTCATGTGTATTAGCTACAATATGCAATAGGTTAAGATGTCATCTAGAAATCAACAACCTCTGGAGGCACCGAGCTTAGGACTGTGCAGTGTGTCGCACTTTGTGAGTAACACCTACAGTAACAAATCTTGAAACATGATTGGGCAGGCTGCTTTTAGCTTGTGATAAAACAAAGGATTGCTCAGAGGAGTTTTGTGCATGTTATACTGGTAGCTGTGTTGTAAAGCAGTAGCAGTTTACAGTCAGTATATTGTGCAGCCCTACTATGTACTGTGATAGACTGTATTCAACAAATCTATTAGATCTCAGCCTTAACTGAAAGTGCATATCACACTGTATGGATGTAGACAAAAATACCTCTTCCGCCCTAAGCCTGTAGCCAACTTGTGCGTTTTCAGAACTACCCTAAGCTATGATGTACTTTTTTTTTGGTAATATTCTGCCACTGCATCATATAAATTAGAATATTTATGTGACACCACATTATTGGCCTGTTTATATAGTCTGTATTTGTTCTGCGGAATAGACCCTGTGGGTTGTTCTTTGTTGCTCGGCCTCATGTTGAGAACATTTTCCTTACTGAGCAGTTTTATAGACTCTCATAAAGCACTCACCCAGCTTTGTCTCATCTCTCTGGGGATTTCTCCCTCGCTTTCCCCTATAAAGTGCCATACCTCTTTTGCATTCCTTGATGAATTATGGGATGTGTCTCATTAGGTATATTACATTTCTTTGGTAAGTGCTGAGGTGCATTAGGCTTTGTAGGTCTAGGCAAATATTCACTTTCCTCCCAAAAACCACTGCTTCATATTTGACATGAATGGGTAGGCTGATCTGATCTAAAGACTGAACAGATGGTCACATTTAGACATGTTCATGACATTACCACCAAGCTCACCGGACAAAAAATTAGTCATCTTACGTGTTTAGGATGGTAGTTCCTGCAGATTGTGTTGCAGAAGAATGAGCGGGCTATAAATACCGGTGAGGCGTGTGATGGGATTCATAGATTGAGAAGAGGTGGTTCAGTACAATAAATGTCTCATTCCATATGTGGAAAATGGGTCGCAAAGCAGAGGTTAATGATAAGCAAAAGGATTGATTGCTTTTGAGCGTGCCAAAGGCCGTAGTGTGAGTGAAGTGGCTGAATTTGTAGGGGTATTGGTGTGTGTGGTCATATGGATGTAAAAGCTGAGGCAATAATCCCAGTCTACAGGAAATGCTCATCAGGGAAGGAACAAATCTGCCCCAACTGCATAATTCTTTGATGCAAGAGTGGTTGAACACTGATGTTGCTTACATCGAGAAACTTCCAGTGAATGCCAAGTCGAATCACAGTTATTACTGGTGCTGGTGGAGGTAGTACACGCTATTAGGTATGTTGTCCAGTGAGCTTATGGTAAATTTAAAGCAGCCTGCAGCATAGTTCTCAAATAGTAAATGGACTGACTTACTGCTTCATTTTCCATGAAATGGGAGCTGTTAAGTGCATGCGTCCCGCATTAAACTATATCTCTGCTTTATTATGTAGAAATATCACCTTTATTGCCAACCAGGCCTTCTGCTGTTTGTGTGAGACCATACCATGAGGCTGTAGTGCAGTGCAAAGGAAAGGGAAAACTGAGCCATGTAGAGTGTATTGTATACCCTGGGATGATTGATGCACTGCTGAGGTCTAGTCATGCCTTATGCGTTCAGAAATGGCTCTGTGAAATGCACTATTAGTCAGGCACCATGTCACTTCTTCTATGTGATGTTCTTAAGGGATGCTGATGTATTGTAGCTTATTTCCTTCAGAACTTGCCAAACCGTACAGCAGATACCACTTGGCAAAGCTTTTTATGAATAGGTATATTGTATATCATAACTACATAACTTGTTGCACTAACAGTGCCTACACCTCTTGGTACCTTTGGATGTAACATCATTACTGTGAGGATTTGATTGCATCCAGCCAGAAATAAAGTATTAGTGAAGTCGGTACTAAAATTGGATATTTAGTTTTGTATTACCAACAAGCTAATCTTAAAGCTGCTGGATGGCACTCCATTATTATTTTAGAAAGCTTAGTGCTATGGATAAATCTATAAATGTATGGTAGGATTTAAATTTTATGTTAAAAATGGTATATTTTCAAAACGTTTTTAACTATTAACCTCTTATGCTAATTTTCATTGTTCATAATTCAATGTTTGGGGTTAATTAAAATTGATTTACATGTTTCAATAGTCCATAAAACAATTATTCTGTATGTCTGCCTCCTCTGTATGTCTAAAAAGCTCAGCTTGAGCTCCTGTGTCTTTAAGTCCCTCCCCTTCTGATGTGCCCAGTGTGCTGCTATTGGTCAGTTTACCCACTCTGTTCTGACTGGCCATCAAAGCAGTTGAAAGTGGCAGTGTTATGTGAGGGTGTGCCAAGCTTACCAAAGATACAGGAAATAAGGATTGTGTTAGAAGATGCCATTACCTTGTAGAAAAGGTCTGGAATTTCAACAAGGCATTTCAGGTAGCAGAAAAAATGGTTTCTGTGGGAGAGAGTTTCCCCCTTTGCCATGTAGGGATTTGGGATTTATGACTTTGTACACCGTCTACATGCACAAAACGCTTCATGGAATACTAATGGAAAGAGGAAACGCGGAAAAACGTAAATTGTTTTTAATGTAAGTTGGTGTAATGAGATCTATATGTAAAGTTAGTCAGTTTATATTGGTCTGATCGTCCTTCTTCATGAAAAAAGGTGATGTAAAAAATATTAATAAAAACAGAAAGTGTTAGGAGGTTTTTAAATGAAGATATGAAGTGCTAATCCTCACAGTGATAAATTAAAGCGATGCTAAAAAAGCTGTCATTATCCTGGTCAGGTGATTTTGACCTGGGCTAGAGCTGAAATATGATCACCGCAACCACGATTGGGCACCCCCAGATTAGAGATACGTTTACTGCTAACTTACATGAAACTGACCCTTGTTCTTTTTTTCAGTTTGAGTTTTATTCAAGCAGATTGACCCAAGCCCACTAGCCACATAATTAATGTCAAAATGTTGAATTTGCACACATGTACTCATAGGAACCCCCCCGCCTCGGAGTCATCATTAACCCACAGTGCTCACACCTGTAATTCGAGGGGCTGAAGCCTGCACGGCTGTGATGGGCACCACAGTGACATGGTCCGTGTAGCTTTCACTATCAGTGCACTCATTAGGGGGAGATGTAGGTGCGAGTGTCTGAGATGACCCAGTTCACTGCCCATCAATGGCATGCTGCATTCTTACATTCAGATTCCTCATCGCCCAGGTGCAGCTTCTCTTTGATAGCTTGTCAGAAAGGCCTTCTTGAAAGCAATCCCAGTCAAGGGCTTCTGTTGGAGAGGAATGACTCACCTCTTGTTTGCAGGATGAAAAGATGGTTGGTGGAGATTGTGTTCTCTTGCTTTTTTTCATTAGCCGCCTTCCTTCTCTCTTTAAAAGTAGCCTTTTTAATCCACCCCTCTCCCTGTGGCTTTCATAATGCTTAAATCGACTAATAAGTCTTTCTCAGAGTGTCCTTGAAATGAAGGAGGCCATAGTTAGCATTTTTTTGATCCATTTCTTTCAGAGTTTAAATGATATTTTAATATATTCAACATGCCATTGTTCAGATTTATTACAGATTGTGATGGGGGAGGAATAGTGGCATGACTTGACTACTTGGCAAGAGTGAGGGTACTAATTTCGGAACAGCCTTGATTTATTTCATTTTTTGGAAACATATGCATTATATACCATTACCAGTATAGAAACTAAACAGAACACTATAACAGAATAATGAGCAAAAATAAACCAACAGACAAGAAAGGATGAGGATAATATTATAAGCTTATGAAGGTTATTATTAGGAAGATTTTTAAAAAACCTTTATAAGAAAAACGAATGAGAGAGCGTAAGAGAGAGAGAGAGCTCCTCCAGGGCTGCAGGGTGGAACAGATGTGTCCTTGTCCCCTTTCCAGGCCAAGGCGGCCCAGCAGAGCACAGCCACTGACGGGGCAAACAGGCTGGAAAAAACGGAGAAAAATGGAAACCTAAATATTGGCTTTATCTCCTCAGTAATAAAAGGCCCATGAAATTGATTTGATGCTGCCAAGTTTTTCCCGAGTGGAGTCTTATGCCTGCAAATGCAAAACAATGAGCTGGTGCAATCTGTTAATTAACTGCCTTAATTAATCCAAATCCAACAAAGTTAATCTCTTCCCAGAACTAGTGAGATCCACTGTACAGGTGACTACTTGACTTAACCCTCATGTGGCACTGGAGCTTAACGAAAGAGTTGTTAAGATGAGTTGTGTTTAACAATTAAAAGAGTCTGTTTTAAAATTCAGTTTAAATCTAGTGTAGACAAAGCTTATAAGTGGGACTTTGACAAAACCATAGTTAGAAAATGCGTAGTTGCCTGTTTGTGGTCTAGAGATGCTTAACAAAACGTTTGGTGGTAGTTGATTATCTAGTTACATAATGGTACAGTATAGCTTTACAGTCAGATTCAATAGATTTATAGGTTAAAGACAAACTAGGTTTCCTTCACCAGCAAATAAAATGGCTATATACATGTACACTAAAAAGATATATGAGTCAGTTTCTCTACGATGTGCCATTTCATATCAAACCACTCTGTCTTTTCTTCAAATACACATGGCAAATGGACACTATCAATTTTGGTTATTTACATATAGGAAAAAGTAAAAAAAAAAACTAAACTCTGTGTAATGCATGCATGTGAAAGGAAGGTGGATTCTGTGCTCTTCAGCTCATCAACAACAAATTCATGTGTACAGCTGAACTTTAAAACATAATTTACATTTACACCAGTGGTGTTAAGTGAAATACAACCATAGGGGGACCCCAAGAGCAAGAAATACCAGCTTCCCTGTTATGCTGCTTCAATGCCACATCTTGATGTTCAGAGGACTGATACTCTGGGACTCTGAAAATTGGCTGTAATCTGTAGTTTACTTGATGGTGTTCTGGTCCTGTATTATTTATATATAGGCCCTTACAAATGTCCCCCATGGCGCTGAAGCCTGTTTGATATAAGTAAGAGACATTTCAGGACGCTTTAGCACATTCCCCATCTCAACATTTATCTATCTAGCAATTCAGCACCGTTGTTCTGTCTCACTGCTAATCTCACTCGAAACTTCGCTTTTTGATTAGGCATTAGCAGCACATAAAAGGTTATTAAGGCCACTAATATGAGGGTTCGGGGGGGTGTCTGTGTTGAAGAATAGGAGGGAACCCATAAGAGACAAGGCTAATTACAATCCATTTCTCTATCTGAACCCAACCATCTGCCAGTGTCAGGCGCTTACTGTCTATTGGCTTTCAATCATGAACAGGCCGCTGCAGCCAAAGATGTGTGTTTTAATTAGGGAGCTGCTGTATAATTATATTTATATTTTAATGATGACTTTGACAGAGCGTTTGAGTGGATGTCCTTCATTGTTCGCTAAAATGATAATATTTAATTATGATGTTTGAACACCCCAGATTTGGGCGCTCAAGTGGTTTTCTGTCTC
Source organism: Prochilodus magdalenae (assembly GCA_024036415.1). Taxonomy (NCBI): domain Eukaryota; kingdom Metazoa; phylum Chordata; class Actinopteri; order Characiformes; family Prochilodontidae; genus Prochilodus; species Prochilodus magdalenae. The sequence continues at coordinate 987,274 of JAMWET010002088.1, forward strand.
TTTGACACACGCACACACATATACAAAGCTATTGGGAGCACTTTGATGCTCTCTCCTTGCACAGTTCTGCCAGTACTTGTTAGTTTGCTAGCAGTATGTCATGCATTAAAGCTAGTCAAGTAATGAATTAGGAATAGCACTGAGGTGGTCAGTCAGCCAGTTGTAAAGATGTTGGTTACACATTTTTAAACCCTGTCTGAACTCTGAATGTTGAATCTAGTATGACTCTTTTTTTCGGCTTCACACGGTTGAAGGGGTAAACACAACTTTAATTACATTTTTATTGGAGTTGCATTATGTAAAACAAGACTGGCCACCCTGGTTCAGGTGATCTCCGGTCCTTCATCCCTAACAGGAGCTTTTGAATGTTGAAACAAACTCTCCAGGCTGGCAGGTCGCCCATCCTGCCGTGCAACCATCCGGACATTAGCACCCCTTCTGCAGCTTTAAACTTTGAACTTAGATGCAACAACTGCAACATGAATCATGTCAAACTATATAATGCCAATGGATATTTTCAATCAGCACATCATGTAGGTGCAATAAATGGTTGGTCTCTTACAACATGTGTTGTTTATTTGCTTTTTTGCAATTATACATGTTAACATGTCATCAGGACTTCACACACTGATGTAATGCTGCATTCCAAATTACACTCCTCTCTAGAGTGTGCATTTCTAATGGTATACGTGCTTTTTTTTTTGCATATTATTTAGTGTGCTAGTATGTGGTGGAAGTGGGGAATTTCAGCAGTGTAGAGTTTAGGTTTAGCTGCAGCAACAAATCTTCTAAGCCACTTATCTTTCTGGGCTGCGAGGGATTCTACAGCTTATCCCAGCGCTCACTGGCCAGCAGGCAGGAAACACCCTGGACAGGCAGCAACAAAGTTAATACAGTGTATCACATAAATGTAGAACTCTTAAATGTATCTGTATTATAATGTAAATAATATTCTAATCTTGCTGACTCCTGGCCTAATCACATGTGTTACATTCAACTTTGTATTTAAAGTTGTGCGCATCATCTGACCTTCGACTAGTTGTGTGAAGGTTTCACAATGTAAAGCCAGCCTAGCAACAATAATATTACAGTGAGTTACCTTCTATAATCAACTGAACCCAGAGCTTCCTCAGTTTTAGCAGTCCTGTTTCAGTTCACCTCATACTAGTACAGTAGCACTATTGATAATAGACATGACTATGTTATTAACGCTATGGCATTTTATTTCAAGCTATATACGGTAATTGGTGGAAATTGCATAGACACTCTACCCTTTATGAATCAGCCAGCTGGGCCCTTTACACATTGCATTACATAATGTTCTCTGGTACAACCAATCCAGTATTGGGAAACAGTATGTACCTGGCTCTTTCCTCTACAATAGCAGAGGTCTAAAGTAAATTAAAGAGCACTTGGAAGCGAGCAATTAATCCCAGATGCCTAATCTGCTAATAAGAGCATAAAGGGCCAGTAAAACGTGGAGACAGTCTTGCCTGGGCCTGCTCACAAATCACCCCTGCTGTGCAGAACCCCAGGCCCACCATGGCTATAGCTACTATTCACGCTGCCTGGAGACCAAATTATCCTCCTGATTGATTGAGTTCCAAAGCATAAACCGCCATGACCGGCGACAGGGGAAGATTCGCCCGCTCGGGTTTACGACTCTCTCTCTCTCTCTCTCCCTCTCTCTCTCTCTCTTCATTTGCCCACCCTAACATAAGCAGAGACGGTGAGATCAGTGAACTAAGTGGACTACAAAGTATTGAGATTGATCCATTTCCATATCGCCTTGGTGTTGCCAGCGCTGATCATGGTTGGACTTAACCCAGTGCTGATCTCCTCTGGATAGATTTTTTTGGCGATCAGTTTACCCAGTCAGTCCAGAGCTCTCGGCTCTTTCTCTTTCTGTTATGACAGCGTTTTGTGTTAAGCTACGAAGAGCATAATTGCTTATCTATAAATGCACTGTCTTCATTTACAGTGTTAACAAACAACTGAGCCGTCACGCATTTCTTTTAAAACTGCAAAATCAATGACACGCAGAGTGGAAAATGATGCTCAGACAAAGGATTACACAAAAATGTCCTTAACCATTTGTTGAGCATTGCATTGATTTTGCAGAAGGATGCTAAAGTGCTGTATTGAAGCAGTTTCTTTTAAGACGTGGTTCTCGAGGCTTTTGACTGCTCTGCAGTGCAGTATTTTCTCTCTTAATGCCTTAAAGAGGCACGCTAGTGTCATTGCATTTCACAGGATTGCAAAGCCCTAATCAATTTATTATAGCAAATGGGCGTATAAGCTGGCTATCGTATCTGAAAAGCTCATCCGCGTTTGTGGCCTTCCTGGTGTGTGCTCTGAGCAGATAAGCAGGGAATGAAGACATGGCCATCCATGCAAAAATACTCAAGAGTGCATTAGGACCACTGTAGCCTCCTGAAGATATTAAAGGCAGCTACTGAGGCCAATACCAATGCACTACAGAGACTGTCTGCAGGACCCACAGGCAGCAAATCACACTCCAACGACTCAGAGTTAGTGAGACAGAGCTGAGCTACAGCCAGATTACACTAGCGCACTTTTTATTCACTTCTCACACATCGGCTCTCTGCCTATTTCTCTCTTCTTCTCCTTTTCTGCCCATTTCTCTTCTTCTCTCTTCTCCTCTGTCATTGTCTTGTCTTTCCTCCTATTTGAGGGGAAAATGCCAGATCTTTTTTGTCTTCCATTGTCCACTCCTCTCTTTCCTGTCCTCTTTTCTTCTCATCATTGTCTCTTCTCATCTCTACTCTTCTTCTCCTCATTTTTTCTTCACGTCATCATTTCCTCTCTTTCTCTTCTCCTCTTCTCCCCTTGAACCCCTCTCTCTCTCTGTGTATCCCGCAGGTTTTCCTGCGACGGCATACGGTCCTGTGGCGGCAGCAGCGGCAGTGGCAGCAGCACGTGGCTCAGGTAGGGCGGCCCGTGGAAGAGGCGGCTACGCAGCATACCCGCACAGCACAGGGCCAGGTAAACGCTCTGGCCGATTTATCTGTGTGGCTGCCCCGCTCTCCATGCTGCTCTTAACTTTAGCCGCCTCTGTCCTCTCTCACACACAAACACCTACACACAGATACAAATACACATGCCACTACAGACTGTGTAGTTAGAGGGAAAAAAGCAGGATCTCGGCCCCCCTGCCTTCTTTCCCTCCTCTCCTAACCTACAGTAGGTGTGATTAATGTTGTAGAGTAGAGGTTGCTCCTAGCAGCTGATCTTACACCAGTTTTGCTCTCTTTTGTTATATATTGCGAATGGCAGGACGTGCTTTAGTGAAGCTGGTCATAGATCAGGGTTTGGGGCCATCTCTGCTCACACAGTTCTATGTACTTTTTGCTGCAGTGTTGTTTTCCTAACCCCACACATTGCCATCAAACACTGAGTATCTTCATTTCTCATTGTTTTTAGTGAAGGTAGTAAGATGCCACGTTTTCTTCTCCGATTCAGGCACTGAAACCATTTTTTTTACTTTAAAGCTTTAAAATCAGATTTTTGTTTTTGTTTTAACTAAGCCAATTAATTTTTTTAACATATTCAGGAATAGTACTTATAGGGGTGGTAAAGTAGTATGTATACGGTTCATAATATAATAAATATAGCTAAACTATTAGATCATTGTCACTACTCTTAGATCATAATTAAAATTTTTGTCTTAAATCCGATCCAGTGTTTCCTGCTATAATTGGCCTGATACCAGTGCTGGGTATTGGATTGGTGGCATCTCTAGTTTTTATTGAGCTTATTGTCTCTTAATCACCACGGCCCCTTGCCACAACTGGCCACCAGCTTTTGAGACTAAAAGATCAGAAATACTGTGGCTGCACATTTAGCGTTCCGGCCTCTCCTCCTCTGACCACAGCAATCGATCCAGCAGACAGATAGCTTAATCAATCAATCTGACTTTGTTCGTAAGACACAAGGATACTTAAATAAATAAACAGAGGTCGGATTGGGTGGGGGCAGGGGGGCATTCACAGTGGTGGTAGCAGGCAGCACTCTCTTCACTGGCCTTTACTGCAGCGACTGGCCTTTAGCACAGCAGGAAGTGATGGCCTTGTCTAATTGCCTGTCAGAAAGTGGGGCTCGAGTGCAAGTTTGATGTGGCCCCCAATTCTGACAGCTCCCACAGGCACACGCATGCATACACACTCTCTTACGCTTTCTAAGGCACATGTACGCAGTCCCTCACATACACCCCCGTACACAAGCATATGTACACACCCTCTTCCAAGCAGCACACACTCAAGCACACTCCATTGACACCTGCTCTCGAGCAGACAGCCATCCAGCGCAGTGTAATTCGTAGACAGGCGTAAAAGTGGCTGTGCACGCAGTCTGACGGAGTGCAGCCGACAGAGCGTGAGCCAATCAGTCATGCCTCTCCATTCAATCAGACGTGTCTGATTCTGATTAGTGCCCCTGCTAAAGGAACTTAGCCTGTGCGAACAGAAAAAAACACAGCACTTTGCATCTCCTTTTCCGTTTATGGGTGTGAATTACACCAGGCTTGTTCAGAGAATGCTATGAAAAGGAACCCTGAAACTCTATGCTTATTATTCAGCAACTTGTACAAACCTAGTATGGAACTTAGGGTCAAGGTGTAACACATGCTACAAGTCCTTAGGGGTTAATTCCTTAAACTCTAGCCATATTTTCCAGTAACTAACATTAAAACTATTTAATAGCCAATGTATGTCTGGCAGAACATTTCCCCTTAAAGTCTCTGTATTATTATTATTATTGTTGTTGTTGTTGTTGTTTATTGGTGTTATTCATCTTAAAATACATATTCTAGTAACTGCTAGGATGCATTTTTCACATGTACTAGGAAATTTTTATAGTTAGACTTTAAAGAAACTGATTTATTGATGCTCTGCCTACAAGCCTTCTTCCTTAGCAACAGCTGTGAGGCTAAACAAGCTTTCCAGAATGTTAACAAAAATCCTGTTCTTTCTAATGAAATAAGAATAGCACATTCCCAGTTAAAGGCCCCATATCCTACTGGTTTCCTCTTGATCAGTGAACAAAATAGTCATTATTTATTTTGCATGATTACTTTACATTGTTTTCCCCAATCTTTCTTTATATCACAGAACAATCTAGGATTTCTATGCTGTGTTCACATTTGTGGCAGATGAACTATGGCAAACCAGAAATTTCCCATTCTATTTAAATGGAGCCACAAGTGGAAAATCCTGCTACTGTAACCCATGGATGCCTACCATCTTGTTGGTGAATTCCAGACAAACCCAGTATTATACAACAAAAATATGTGTACAGGGCTTCTTCTGCCTTTGCCCACCCCAAAAATTAATCTACACTGTCAAAGCCCTCCATTGATAATCATTTATTTTTGCTGGAAATGCTGTCACTATGGTGAATGTTTGTATGGCTTCATGTAAGTGTCAGCCACATACCCCTGTAAGATGCAGCACAAAACAAACATGTGAACGCAGCATTATTGTACTGTCCCTTAGGACTGACAATTGGACATGACAGCAGTCCGGACCGAAGCCCTATAGCTGAATGAGATAGACACATATGGTGTGGATTTTGTGTCTTCACAAAAATAGTGAATGTCTAACAGAAGGTTTTAGCAGTACACTGACCGTTTGTAGTAGAGCATGACACATCTGCACACAGAGCAAGTTAAATTTGGCTTTTCATGATATGGTTTGAAATGCTATACTGCCATGCAGGACTATGTTGTATGTTGTGTTTTAGCTAATCTAAACCAGATTTTGTCATTATGGTAACTGTAGTGCAGTCTCATTTTCATTAGCACACTCTCCACTTCTCATTATTTTGAGTAGGATTTTCATCCGCATTCTGTAACACTTTACAACAGTTCTTACAATAGGGCACGTTTATTTGAAGGGTGGATGAAGTATGGTTAAAGTATGGGCCACTAATGGGCCTTTAGGATTAAGGGTTAAATGAAACCTACATGAGAAAGAATGTCTCAGTCCAGTGATAGATAGATTTTAGTATCTTAACTGGCATTTAACTATGCCATGCACTCGAGATGCACAGCAAAGGTATTTTTTAGTATATTTTTATCCTTAGATTGCAGCTTGACATCTGGCAGGGTCACAGTGTGCTTTAAGGCAGGGCGGAGTGAGGAGTGAGTCAGTGTGGTAGAAGTGGACTGGTCAGGTGTGATAGTGGACTGCCTCTCTGCTCCTGTCTGAAGCTGACGGGCCGGGCGCGCTCCGTCTGCTGAGTGACGAAGTCTCTCTCCATGGCTGCAGTGTGACAGAAGCAGGGAAACCATTGAGACAGAGTGCTGACATTTAACGATGACCTTTTCGTGGGACTTCATCATCTATTACCCAGCTGATCTAAGCGCCAGGATGAATTTATACACCCCTGCTGTGCATACATTTACTGTTAGGTGGAGGGTGAGATGCATTTGTGTGGGCCGTGTGTTAAAAGCCAGTCACTCAGCACCAGCACTAACTTAGCTGCAAAGCACACTGTGGATGGTTTCCAGCTGAGACTAAAGTGGTTGTAGTGTTGCTTTGGACCACTAAGGCTTAAAGTGAAGTCTAGCTTTCACTACACTTATGAATGCAGGCTTTCAGTGCCCTGCAAATATCATATCAAATTCCTCACAAATTATCTGGAGCCCGCTTCACTGGTGCTGTCCTACAACAGCAAAGCACACAATGTAATACAGCTGTGAACAAAACTACAGGTTATCATGTAAGCAGTAAAACACTAAAGCTAATAATCATGGTTTTGCCTCATGGTTAACATTTTTATGCGATGCAAGAAATCTAGTAAAAGACTCAAAGAAATGGGGGTTCCTGGATGGTGCAAGTGTTGGCCTAATCTTCAGTTTTACCTCTGGCGATGCCACAGCCATCTGTGGCTAATAAGCTCTCTGTATAGATTGTGTTACTGTTGCTAAATATATGCAATGTGTTATTAATGCCAAAAAAAAAAGGTTTTTCTCAATTTTCTAAAGCTGTAGGCAGTCTAAAGTGGCCATAGTTCAAGAAAAAACCTAGGTATAAAGTCTATAATTGAAGATAAATGTGCATTGTACTGTGGATAACAGAGCATTAGCCGAACATGCTAAACATTTTATGGTTTGTGTTGAAGACTAGTTGACAGTTTATTTTATAACCACATAATCAATTAACTGCATCAGTTGTGGTCCAGTAATTACTGTGAATTATCTCTGATGCACTCGTAGCTGATTGCTCGCATAGAATAATGCACAAAATTCAAATGTATTCCATCCGGCTCTTATTTGACATTTTCTTTGGAAGGTTTAACTAGGCTCAGGTGAGTGATGCAGCAGCTCTGTTTGCTGCTGGAATTGTAAAGCCTCTCTTTAAAAGACTGATTCTGCGCTGGTTGGACATTGCCTGAAGGAGATCTCTTTGCTAAGATTTATGAAGGGTGTGATCATAAAACAAATGGTATGTAAGCTTTAGCCAGGTGAAATGGGGTGTTCAGTGTTGTTAGTCCTAAGAATTTATAGAATCCTCCTAGGCAGTGAATGTTCTTCTGCATCATAGTGGCCAGCTGCCCAGAGAGTACACTGGCCACTTGATTCATTTTCTCAAGTAGTACGTTCTAAAAATAAAGGTTCTCAAATGGTTCCTTTTTTTATTCATTTAACCTTTCATTTAACCAGGTAAAATGATGAGAACATACTTTTATTTACAGTGGTGGCCTGGTTTTGCAATTGACATTCGATCATAGGAAAAAATGCTTCCTGTGAATCCTGTACTCATAATGCATCATAAAGGCATTTATTAGGCATCACATAGCAGACATAACACCTTATGACACCTAACATTATTTATTCTTTCATTCATTCAATCATTTATTATGCTTCTAAGCTGCTTATCCTCCTGGGTCACCGGGGGTGTTGGAGCCTATCTCGGTGCTTACTGACCGGAGGGCAGGAAATACCTTGAACAAGCCCCCAGTCCATTGCAGGGCAGATACACAGACATACACATTCACTCACACACATGCACACACACACTCGCACCCGGGCCATTATGGCATCTCCAATTGACCTGACTGTATGTCTTTGGACTATGGGAGGAAGCCCACACTAACACCAGAAAGACATGCAAACTCCACTTAGAAAGGACCCCGGGCACTACCCACTGCATCACCCAATACCTAATATAACCTTGTAAATGTCTTTGTAGTCATTGTAATGACATGCAAAACACTTTATAAAGCTGAAGTATGTGGCAGGTTTTACAGCAACTTCTGTTGGTCCGTAAGAACATTGTAGAACCTGATGTTGTAAGGAATCATAGCACTTTCTAGAGTTTCAATACAGGCCTTAGGTAAAGTGGGTTTTATAAATATTTAAGATACCTATTTTGCTACATTGGACCTCAGAGGGCATTATAACAGGATTTTACAAGCTATAAGTGAAGTGAAATTGCCTAACTGATAATAGAGGCCATACTGTATATTGTAAACATGTCACTCAGCATTTCATTTAGGATTTAAACCCACATCTAGCATATTACAACATTAATGCTTACACAGATACTGTAGTGCACTGTGAAACCTGATATTATAAAGCTACATGCACTTGTTTTATGTGTTTTGCATGTAATTATAACAAGTTTAAGTAACTATGCAAGATTAAGCTTATGTATGCCATATAATACCATATAAAACATATAATATATAAATGCATTATATAATACAGAATACATAGAAAGTGTTACCAGGTTATTTGTGCATTACATTTCCCAAAATATACCAAAAGTGGTTCTACAATGTAGGTATGTACAGTACAACATATCACATTGTATCACTGTACTATTACTAGCATGTTAGCTTAGACCTGGCGTGCTAGCTTGATTTACATTAGGACATTATGAAGCACAAGTTTATGTTCTACTATTATGATGTAATGTTCTCTAAGGACCTGAAAATCAGTAGATGGCATTGTATGTTATGTAGAACCTGATGCATATTATTGCTATGTGGCTGAAAATAATAATAATAATATGTGGCTGAAACACATTGACAAATTTGCTGCCTTATATTTGCTGATCAAATTCTGTAAATCGTTGTACAGTTGAGTTAGCAAGCTATTGCTGGAGATAGTATGGAGACCCAATAAATCCACACCTGAACAAAAAGCTGCATGCAAAAACTCATTTACACATTGAAAAGTCTAGACAACCTTAAAGAAGCTCCAGTATTTTTGATGGACGTTGACCTGCCGGTCATATCTCTGTTTCTCTCTTGCTTGGTTTGGGCCTGCTGAAAGTCAGTGTGTGTGAATCTGAGACACTAGGACTTGCGCCCCTCCCTACACACTCTCCTCTGCTCACACTCCACTGGCAGGTTTGTCCCAACCCCTTCCCCACCTCCTCACCTCGACCCACTGCCACCTTCTTTTCTTTTCTCCTTTTCCATGTTTTTCATCTCTTATCCAATTTGTTTCCTTTCTTCCTTTTTATGCTGCTCTACAAATTCGCCCTCTTTCTAGCACCTCTTGCTTTCCTTGTTTCAAATTATCCGCCCACATTTCATCTGTTCATACTTATTGTTCTTTTCTAAGCCGTCCACACTCCAACAAGTTACTCCTGCTTTCTAAATAAATTAATGGCGATCTATTATTTACCTTGAGTTCAGTTCCATGTTTTCTCTCCAATGTGTTACATTATTCTTTCATTCCAGACTCCTCGCTTTAACTCTGCCTGTTTCTAGACCTGTTTGTGCCTCTGACTTGACTGCATGCTTCACTAGTAGTGGTCTTGGTAGAGATGAATGTTCCGTAGATCAAGTAGATGGTATTGTATGTTATGTAGAAGCTGATGCATATTATTGCTATGTATTGTTAAAATCCAGTTTGAATTTGCACGGTGTAAATGTTGATCATGGCTTCCTTTCGCAAGTCAGAATGATGGTAAGGCATTGTTCCAGAAGAAACATGAAGGCTGATTTTGTTTTGCTTTGTGTATTTGCAGCCTTTATGAGTGTTGGTTTCTCCACATTTATCCACATCCTGCTTTTCATCTATGAGGTCAGGAGAAGTGTTCAGTACAGTTTCTGAACCATCCTTAAGTGTGTTCTACGCAAAGCTAGAAGAGTCATCAGAGCCCTGCAGCCTTCCTTATGCCTACCATGCTGGCGACCAAGGGAAGATGACTCACACTACAGTTCTCTTGACACTGAAGGTCCAGACAAAGTTCATTGCAGGCCTTTGGGCCATGTCAGGCTGAGCATTGAGCACCTCTGTTCACCTGGGCTGGACATGAATAGCTGTAGGGAAGCTGACCCCTTCAAGTTTCAGCTCTTTTCTCCTGCATGCATACACACACATACTTGCAGTTGTAGTACCGGTCAGATGTTTAAAGATGACTGCATTCAAAGTAATGCTTTCTACATGGTTCCTGGTTTGTATGTATGGTTTTAGGGAAAACAGTCAAATGGTATAGAAGCTTTAAGTTATTTTGATTTTTTAAAACGTCCTTCACTCTCCTATAAAAATGGTTCTCCACAACTGGATTTTTAGACTGGCTATAAGATTCCCAACACTACACTTGTCTTTATCCACAAAAGAGTATATCTGTGGGTAATGTTGTGCTGCTGATTTCATTTAATGTATGTCCAGTACGTGTCCCACAGACCTTGGTCTGCAAATGTAAGTGCTTTGGTTGACCATTACGTGTTGTAGATCTAATTCTGATTGACAATATCCCTCCTTCAGCTTACCTTTAGTAACTAAAAGCAAAACTGTTGGCTCATTTAACTTTACAGGTTATAAAAAAGGTTTTACATAGTGTGTCCTCACAGAATGTCAGGATGGTCATGTCATATTAATGGGAATCTTGGGTCCCTATAAAAGAGCAAAACAAAGTTTGCATTGGCCCATACATAGCACTTGATTTCTCCACTACTCTTGTGTTGTCAGGCTGAGCTGCTCTGAGCAAGTATGTGAGCAAGGGAGGGAGGCAGCACGGAGAACCTGTGTCACTCTCCATTAGGTGCTATACACAGACAGACAGGCAGTGGTCCACAGCTGTGTGTTCCCTGCTCGCTTAGTCCAGTGCATGACGGCCGCAGGTGAACACTGGGTCAGATTGCCTCTCCAGCACCAGTCACACAAGCTGCAGATATGAAATCCACCTCATACATGTCTGGTACCCCTTCTGATGAAGACGGATGTCTGTTTTCTCTGTCTCGCTGTGTGCTGTCAGCACAGTGTGGACGAAGAGAGATCCATCGCTAAGCAGAGGCTAATGCTGAGTCTTTAACACTGGAAACATTGTGGTGTGTTTTTATAGCACTATTTTTATTTGGTGCCAAATGTGGACTCTAGCTGAGAGAACAGCAGCAGTCGGTGTGATGGCTGTTTGCCAAGAAATATAGCCATTGTTATGTTTACTGATCCTTTGATTGGCTACCTGTCCCTAAATAATCCAACCGGGAGCAGCACCATCAACATGATTGACAAGAGGCTAGCATACGCTGTCTGGGCACTAGTGCTACGTGTTCGTCCTCTCGTGTTGGATTAACTGGATACTACAGTGACTCACTATCACCTGTTGAGGTACAAAGTGGTATTACGATGCAGGATGGTAACCTGTTAGCATGCTATCAGTAGCTATCCTTGTAAAGCTATACATGCCTCTGACACACCATCAAAACTTTCAAAACTGTTCTTTACGTTACATCTAATTCACTTCATATTTTAGTTACACCTTTAATTGCACCTTTAAGACTAAGTATGTCACTGTCCTCCATCAAGGTACCTTTAACACTGCGGGCTGAAATACCCCTTTTAGCTTCACTGTCTCTGGTAGGTAGATGTAGAGTTTTAGCTGTTGTAGACTGATTAGACGGAGCTATGTATATGCATTTGTTTCTTGGACATCACAAAATCTGAATTCAGATCTTTCTGTAGTGAATGTAATGTTCTGGAACTTCAACTAAACTTTAATAAAATATTATTCATGTGAGAAATATTCAGTTTTCCATACAACAGGCAAATTATATAATGTACTTTTACAACCAAGGCATTGTTCATGGCTAAGAGAGAAATATAGTAGTGATTAACCCGAATGGCTCCAAAACTTTTTACAACAGCACGTGTTAATCTGCATTGATGGTTTAGCAGTTGTGTAAAGATGGCGTTACACGGAAATGGAAACACAAATTGCACGCATATAAAAAGTTCTGTGTTAATTTACTAGCACGTTTGACAGGTTCGCAGACACCCTTCAAACAAATATGAGGAAGCTGGCTCTACTTAAGTGGGGAAAGATGGGAAAGATTCAGTCACTTTGAGATAGCACCACATCTATGTGAGGAACTGCTGCTTCAGTTCTTTTTAAAGAATGCCAGTCTGTGTTTTTCCTTTTTTTTCTTTTTTCCCTTTTTTTTTCTTGCCAGCGGATTCCCTCTCCAGTGCTCTCCGATGTATTTACCGCGTCTGACATTTCTGCCTGCAGTAGATGATTGTGTGGAATGCTATTTCCAAGGTTGGCTGTGGTCCTTGAGCTTTTGCGGAAAACTGTTTGGAAGTCACCGTGCAAAATGTCAGCTTTTTCCTCCATCTTTTCATGAAAAGGTACTTTAAATGGCAGTATTTTGCTAGCATCAGCAGGCTAATTGTGGTAATATAGTGCTGACGGGTCAGGTGTGAGCCATTCGGAGTCCACTGAGCCTGATCCAGCTGCAGAAAGCTCCCCCCCTCGCTTCATTAACATACTTCACATCATATTAAATTGCCATGCAAACACATTTTGGTCTTATGACTTTTCTGCTAGATTCTGCTAGAAAGTCAGTCTGCAAGTGGCTGTAACATGTGGCATAAACACAATTTTGAACTTTTTTAAAAATGTAAACCTAATTTCCATCACAATGGCCTACTCAGACTTGTTTGAGAATGCTCCAAAATGGGAATTGTAGTGCAGAGTCATTTGACTGGGCCCCAGAGTTTGATTCATGTTGCTATGGTTGGATCTTTGTGGAATATCTTGAGATTTGAGGTTTTAATATAATGATTTGGCATAATATCTGCGAAATATGTTACCTGTGGCATTCCAAAATCTTCCCATCAAGGTTTACTGCAATTCTGTAATGACAAGTAGTTTTGATACAATTTTAATATTTTGATATTTTTCAAGTAAATCACAGTATTAATGTATTTTATGATATTTAAGATAGCATAAACTATTTAATCTGTGGTACACACTAATAAAAAAGAGTGCATTGCAGTCCTGAAGTAGCTTATTTTGATTAGTTTTCTGTCTGTTCTCTATTTCTTACATTCTTTTAACATACGTTGCTATTCAAAAGTTGGAAAACACTCCAAATATTAATAATTGTTAGAAAGCTTAAGGCTTTGTTTCTTATTTCAAGGAATACTAGACTATTAAAATATATATTGTTATTATATATTTACAGTAGTTCCTTGATATGTTATCTGCCTCAGAATTTGACCACCACCTTTCAAATGTAAGGCATTCAGGGTATTAATTTTATTATGCTAATTTAGTGTTCTACAGTTATCTCATTTTACAGTCATCTAAAACTGTTCATCATTCTGGATCTGTCATACAGCTTCTTATTAGTTCATTGAGTTACACTGAATTACAATGTGCATATTGTAGCATTGTAATAGAACCGCTATATAATACCGCTATTTTACAGATGCTGTATATTAACATGCTGTATATTCAAATTATTCAAGTGAAAATTGCCATACAGTACAGTGTAAGATTATTATAGGTAATATACACAGTTTGTCTGAAATCTTCTTATTCACTGTTTTTTATCACTTTATGCTGCAGTAGCAGCCTCTACTCTTCATCTAGAAGATAAAACTGCTTTCATCTGCATCACATTCATGCATCGCATTGCTGTGATGATTGGATTGCATACAGCCTCAAGAGCATTTAGTAAGTTCTGGTCATGATGATTAGTTCTCAAACTCTACTCAAGCTTCCCAAAGTTATTGGATGGAGCTCAATTACTCCAGAGATCGCAGTTCTAACTGTCTCTTGCCCAGTTCTAGGGAGGTTTATGCCCCTCTAGCTGACACTTGGCATAGGCTGACTGCTACAGAATGTCCCATTCAATTGGCAATCATTTTCTAAAGAGATTATATAAAAGTGTGCATATTTGAACAACTTTATCAGCAATGGGTGCACCATAAAGCAGCTGAATTCACCAATTAAATGTATCTGTGGATAATTTTGGTCTTATCACACAACTATGATAAGACTGTGTACTGTGAGTTTGGGAATTCATCAATAGTGGATTGAGATAACAAACAGCAGTGTGCATTAATGTTAAGGAGAGGCAGTGCAGTAGCCTGGGGCTGGATGGCACCATGCAGCGTGCTGGTTTGATATGTAACCATAGTGTAGTACTCTGGAGGGAGAGGAATGGTGTGCTAAGCACGGGAAATTAAAAGCCCCCACAGACTGGGAGGCCCCTGATGGGACCCTGGGGGTAATCTCAGAGACGGCTGGCTGGGTATAAATGGTAAAGAGACCACCACTAACTTGCATTAAAGAAAAGGGGCCAACCAACTCTCATTACACACTGAGTAGTGACAAATTGCGCCTCTGTTTTATAACAGCTGATAAAAGCAGTGTCTTATTCATGCATGCGTCAATTTGTCTATCTGTTGTCTTGATGCTGTTTTATCAGGCATTATGTATAATAGCGCAGAGCAGTGGGGAGAAAAAGGAAGCAGGGCTTTCATCTCAGCGATTGCTCTGAAGCACCCAGATGGGGTCTCTAATGGTGCGGTTGACAAGCTTCCAGAGTGCAGTCATTCTGGGCATCACAAACCCCCTCCTCAACCCCCCCTCCCAAAGCCAGCTGGGGGGGTCCAGGCTCCGTGCAGATGTTGCCTAGCCAAAGGCACATCTGGATGACCTACTCCCAGCTGCTCAGACACAACCCTGGAGTGTGTTCCTGGTCGTCGGAGGCGGAATGATGAATAGACGGGGCTGCGTTGTCTGCCCACCACACACGAGCGCCTCACGCTTCCACACCGCTATTCATCAAGTCAGGCGGAGTGAGTTTACGCATCTATCACCTGTCAACGATGCACGCGGCTCCCCTCACCAAAACCATGCCATTATGAAGTAATTAGATTTGGCTTTGAGCAAGAGGACAAGGCCCAAGTTACTCGATAAACCACTGCAAACAGTGGGTTCCTGTAGGTGCGGGTAGAACAAAGGATGATGAATATTCTATAGTGGCAGAGTGAGTCTGTACCCACACAAAACAGCTTTGTTTGCCTTTTTCAGCACCTTCTTGAGGTGTTAGTAGGTGCGGACGTTCGTGAGGACCTGTCTTCCCCCTGAAAGGCTTGGGCAGTGACATTCGTCTGGCTGTCTCAAAATGTTTCTTCGACTTTTTCTCAAGAAATTTGCATTTATTGCTGTACCACTGTAAACCAGATATGGCAAGGGGCCGGGGGACAAGGCTCAATTTACTGAAAAGCATGCCAAGTCGTGGGTTTCTGTTGGTGTGAGGGGGGAAAAGATTATATAATATATTTTAGATCTTCTTTTGAGGGTATACATTCAATCACCCACACATCACAATTACCCTAAGATAGTGGGCTTGTTTGCCTCTTTCACAACCTTCATTAAATGTTTGTAGCAGCCGGCATTAATGACAACATGTTTTGTCAACATGTCTTTAAAAGGTTTGGGCAGTGGCATTTTTTTTTATCTTCTTGAGATATTTCTTAGGCAGTTAGTCAGGAAAGGAGCATGTATTGCTTTCCCAAAACATGTCCTTATGCATTAGATCCGACTTAGACAAGACCCGACTTGTCAGTGATAGTAAAGGGTAATTTTCTGTAAGTGGGGGGGCGAGAGGAAGAAGATCTTCTTTATGAGACACATTGAAACACAATAAGTTAAAAACAGAGGTGATTGCATAAGTTCTATTTAAGCTATTCTGGACCTTCTTCAATTCTTTGTAGGTGCAGATGTTCATGATGAAATGTTTTGCCCCTGCAAGGTTTGGACAGTGATGTGTTTTTTTAGGCTGAAATGGGCTTTTATAGCCTTACAGTGAATTAGATTTGGCATGAAGTAAGATGATAAGGCTGCTCATGCTGTTCGGAGAAACACCAAGTAGCTGGTTTCCATAGGTGTGGGAGAAAAAGTGGCATACTCGATATACAGTCGTTTTCTCATGGCACTTTCTAACAAGATAAGTTAGAAGCTGAAGTGGAGGAGTGAGTCCATACCCACACACAGTAGCTTTGGTTTGCTTTCTTTAGGACCTTGTTTAAGTGTTTAGGCAAGCTGTTCCTTTTACCTTCTTAAAGCGTTCCTCAAGCTGTTCCTCAAGTCATTCCTGCAGAAAAATACATTCACTGCTTCACCAGAACATTCAAATTGTGAATTAGATTTGGCTTTGAGCGAGAGGACAAGCCTGACTCATAAAATGGGGAGTGGATTTCTGTAGGTTTGGTTTAAGGGAAGAAGAAGAGGCTTTGTTCCAAAATGTTAGACTTTGTCTTGTCGCGAGATTGTACTTCATGTACTTCAAGGAAGTTATTCATATGTAAATGTGCAGTTGAGCGGACTTGCGCACACACTCGCTCACTTCCTCCCTCCACCCGCATGTTATTCATGTTAGCATAAAACATGCAGAGTGTCATTCTATAACTGACTGGCAGAGGAGACTGCAGCGGAACATCTGAGCGGGAGCCATTATTGTGGCAACTTTTGATGTTTAAAAACGACAATGTTTAATTCAGCTCCATTTTTCCCGCTGCTTCCCCACTTCCACTTGGTCAAAGTGAATCATTTGCATGCGCTCAGAAAGAAGAGAATTAGCTGGCGAAGGTAATCAAGCAACCCTATTCTGCCAGATGGCTTTCTCTGTAGTCAGTAAATGGGTGCTTTTAACTGCATTTTATTCCACATTTCTGCTTCAGATAGCGCTATCATTAGGAGCGATCTACCTGCATAATAAAAGTAATTTCTGCAGGCCTTTATTAGATAAGACCTTTCCTGTCACAGCAGTAAAATGAACAGCTTTCCAGGGCTAATTTGCGATGTCAATGCAAACAAAGAAACCAGGTGTATTTGTTGTATGTGTGTTAATTTTGCATTTTCGTGTCCTCTCCCTCCTGCTATGCTGAAATTAGGCTGAATATTTATGCAAATAGCGGCAGCAGTGTGGCATTGTGGTGGATAGCAGGCTGGGGAGCGTTAAACAAAAAAGAAGGCCTCCGCAGCCGCCCTCCTCTGTCTGCCGAACGCAACAGGCCGCACCGTAGGCTCCTGTAAAAGGTCTTCATTTGTTTGTTGTTAAAGATCTAATTAGGAAGATGAGAGGGAACAGGATGGGATGGCAGCTTGGCTAATTAAGAGGCGAGTCCAGAGCTCCCTTTGAACCTCAAGGACGCCCATCTATTAGAGCAGCCCATCAAAAATGAATTCAGCCTAAGTGCATTTTTGGGTCGCTTTCCTTAAATGATTAAAGATGTTTTAGTGGGAAATCCCCCCTCTCCAGGATTCAGGGCCCTGCTTTGCCTTACCTTCATTTCATAAATCACTTCACTTGATGAAAAAAAAATTTTGGACATCAACATGCATTTTGGATATGGAACTCCACAGACATTTTTATACGGATAGCAATATCAGTTCTGCAAATCTCTACTAATTCATTTCGATGGCATCATTTCCGAGCTCAGTTTTTCTGAGCTCATTAGAAAAGCTCATTTCTCATTATTTGATCTGTACAGAAACAGGTGATACACTGTAGCGCACACTGAGGTTCCAGTTTGTGTCCACTTGCCTTGTACTTGCACTTGCTGTCATCAGAAATACCTACCACATAGGTTCCCTTTACTGACTAGCCTTTCTGTTGCAACACAGTTTATCAGCTCCACCTGTCCATCAATGAAAATGAAACACCGCAGGACCACCGATAACCACATATTATTTGGGTGATGGATCATTCTCAGCTCAGCAGTGACACCAACATGATATTGGCATGTTAGTGTGCCCTGCACAGCAGCTTTGCTGGAGTTTGTAAACACCAGCATCACTGCAGAGTTGGAAACAGTGATCAAACCAAAAACACTACAGCACTGTGTGTTTTTATTTATTTAAATACATATACACACACACACACACACACACACACACACACACACTGATCAGCCATAACTTTAAAATCCCCACCTTGTTTCTACACTCATTCTCCATTATATCAGCTACAATTATCATACAGATGCACTTTGTTGTCCTACAGTTTAGTGTATTGCGCTACTATGACAGAATCAAACACAGCAGTTCTGCTGGAGTTTATAAACACCTCAGTGTCTCTTCTGGACTGACAATAATCTACCAACCAAAATTACACAGCACTGCAGTGTCTGATCCACATGTACCAGCACAACGCATACAAACACCACCACCACATCAGTGACACTGCAGTACTGAGAATGACCACAAATAATACCTGCCCTGTGGTGGTCCTGTGGGGCACTGACCACTGAGGAACAGGGTGAAAGGGGGATAACAAAGTATGCATAGTTCAGATGAACTACAGTCTGTAATTGCAGTACTACAAAAGATCTTCCCCAGATGTTAAAGGGAGCTGATAAAATGGATAATGAGTTTAAGCAAGGAGGTAGTTTTATTGTTATGGCTGATCAAGTTAGTATGACTGTGGATTAGAAGTTGAGGATCTGCCCTGAGTGAGTACATACAGTTACCCACTTCCACAAGTTTGTGTTTTTCCACCCCATTTATTTTGTAATGTGAAAAATTCGGAATTTAATGACGTATTTACAAAAGCTGTACAGCAGTTCGAAAACTGTATACAATTCCCAATCAAACCGAACATGTTTTAACAGCGCCAATAAGGATAATACACTAAGAAGATGAAGACGAAGAAGGAGTCCTGTGAGAACCACAGTAGGACTTTGTATTAGCATATTTAGTCTTGACTTGCTCGATTGTGATTCTCTCTGCAGGTTACACTGCTGATGTCTGCATTGTAAGGTGAGAGAGATGTAATGAGATCATGGTGGACCAGGAAAAAAGCTTAGTGTAAGAGTTGGCAGACAGCAGAGTGTGGAACAAAGCTGCTAATTAATGAGTAGCGTGGGAATGTTTGAGCAGAAAGTGACGTCCTCACAGCTACAGCCTGAGTGAAATCGATGGATCACTCCTCTTTCACATGTGCCCCCTCAGCCTTCTATTCTTTAATATTGCTTCATTTTAGGCCTTGTTTATTCTTCTGTTTGCATATTGGTCCCTCCAAGCTAATTAGCAGTGAAAGAGAGTTAAGCAGTGGAACAAAAGAGGAGAAAGTGCTCTACCAAGGCCACTCCAGTGAGGCGCTGAGTGGTTGGCAGAGCTGCTCCTCTCTGAGAGGGGATGCAATTGTCTGTCTCAAATATTCTCTAGTTTACATTAAAAGAAGGAGGAATGCTGGAAGATATTTGGATTGTGTATTGCATGCCTTATGAGTGAGGAGCATGATTTAATATGATCATATTGTCACATTAGACCTTCTAGTATTCTGAACAACTCAATGTAGTGTCTGGCCATTTAGAAAATTTTAAGAAACTCCAAGTTCCCTTAATTATTATGTCACGTGCTCTGTGTAGACTACTTGATGGCATTCATAACATTGAAAGGTTTAGTAGTACAGATGAAATTTAGAAGCACACTGGGGTACATTTGGAACATTTTCTCATTCTAGTTTAATTTGATTTGACTAGCACTTGACTAGAGGATTTTCAGTGAAGGCATACGTGTTTGGGAACTGACAATATATGCATGTAGGCCAATTAAATGCACACAAAACTATTTTAGAATCCAGAGTAACTGTTTAGCCACTAAAGATGAGGTTTTAGTTACAGAAGCTGCCCCTTCAGATGAGCTTAAATTCACAAAATGCACACTGCACAGTTCTGTTTATGTGGCTAACTCTCAGCAGCTAAATTAAGGAATGCTAACTAGAAATATCCAATATTAACACTTTATTTTACATTCATCATATATAAATAACCCACATAAAATTTAGTTCAAGTCATTGAGCTGTGAGCTGTGAGAATAACCACATTGTTTAAAATATTCAGCTTTAGGATACAGGTGTAAGAAATGATCAATGCTCCTGAGTACTCTTGGGTTATGAAATACTATGTTTGTGATACTTTATTAATTTTTAAAAACACAGAAAAAATGTTTACTTAATAATTTACATGAAATAAATAAAAGTAAAAAAAAAAAAATAATAATTTACATGCAAAAATCTAAGGCAGACAGTATCTCAAACTGTGTTGTGTTTAAACCTCCATTAGACTCTTCCACTGCACTGTAAACTAGTAATCCAAGGTCACATTGCTAACATTAGTATTATTAAACCTATGCACACCGTGGTTTGTTTTTAATATTATCACAGTTTACCGTCAAATTGCAATTTATCACAGTGTATTAAATCATACCCCCTGTATAGCATCACCAGGTTCTTCTTTAGGAAGTAAACACAAAGCAAGTTCTGGTTTATTTCAATGCAGGGTTTCCTTCACTTGACTGAGGAAGTAACACATGAAGACGACTGTGATTAGCATTTCACTCAAAATTTTGAGCCTGTAATGAAGAAATTAGGTCCATAGGCGTAAACATTCAAATAAATTAAGTTTTACCCGGAAGGAAGTGTCGGGTTGAAATGCTATTCGAAAGGAAGATTAAGCTTACCAGGAGCTATGAATGATGATAAGTTTAGACTGATATGGGCAATATTTATTGTGCTACACATACAGAAGTTGTGTCTTTCAGTATGAAACACATGCATAGATCTCAGCATAGAGTTGTAGAGGTTCCTAATGGTGTCCTCCGATGATTCATCCCATGCAGCTTGAATATTCTCACACAGTTCCTGCAGATTTTGCATTAGGGGTATAGGTGGAGTGACACCAGGCCTGCCATGTGACACATGACAACAAACTGTTCTTACCATCTTGCCGCTGACCACGGCGCCCCCACATGTGGATACGTTGCTAGTCTCCACCAAGACAAAAGTAGTACCTGCTCCATGATAGTCTGGCATGTCTTTGGCGGGATTGATGGGTGTTAGGGACAGTTTTGTAACGGTATGCGTGCATGTAGTCCTGCATCTTGCAGCCCTCTGCCAATGGTGCTGGCACTAACATGATGACTCATGGAGGGAATCACTGCTGACTGAATGTCCACAATCGTGGCTATTAGATCAGTCAGGTACAGAAATAAGACTGTACCTGATTGCTTACGTCACATGCCCAGCTGAGCAGAAAACTTGCATCATTTGCATGTTTTACAATGCCAGATCAAGTTTCATTAATGGTTGGTTGATTCCTTCTGGGTGCAGCTACTTGTCCAGCTATTCATTTGATGATAAGTGTATTTTTTTCTGTCTTTTTTTTCGGTTCTTGTTCCGTTTTAAATAATTATATACTATATTTACATACGGTTTCATATATTCTTTAATGTATCTCATCTATTGTATGAAGTATCAGGTATCCTGACTTTATATTTTTGCAATTTTGCCTCTCTGTAAGCTCATCACACATTATTTCTTCGAATTAAACCTGATGGTCTTTTATCCTTTTCCATATATTTCAGTTAAGAACATATAGTGAGAGATCTTTCTCCTTCTTAGGGGAGGTTTGATATATTTTGTATAGATGTTTCTGAAGATTAATCTCCTAAAGGCATTCAGGACATTGCCTCACTCTGCTAAGCTCTCGATGATTAGCCCATGCAAGGTGTAGTTGAATAAGATGTTGTAATACAGTAAAAAAAATCTTTCTAGAGCATATTCAAGCAGGGTATGTTAAATGGTGAAGTGGTAGAGTGGGTCTACTACCCACACAGTGGCCTTGTTTGCTTTCCTCAGTACCTTCTTTATGTGTTAGTAGGTGCAGGCGTTAACAGTGAATTGATTTGCCCCTGAAAGGTTTGGGCAGCAGCGTTGTTTTTGTCTTATTGAGGTGTTCCTTGAGAAGAGTGCATTTATTGCTGCGGTGGTCCTAATGTAACTTGTTGCAGTTAGTCACTGGAGATGCTGGAACGGGTTCAGTGCTTTTAAGGTCTAGCAGAAAGAGTGGGAAGAAAACAAGCTGGAAAATGAAAGTAGGAAAGGAAAAGCTCATTTTATTTTGGAGGGGAGGGGAGGGGGGCTGTTCTCTCTCTGTCCAGCAGCACCCATACATATGCACCACATGCACACCCCTACTAGGACTGTTGGGAAAACAGCAGGAAGCATCCATTTAAACTGACACTGTTATTTATCTTGCACCAACTCCTTTTTTATGCCATGCAACAAGACAATGAAGCATTAACTCAATGACATAAACTGTGCAACGTGGTGTTTCCCAATGATGGAGTCACACCCCCTCCCTCCCCTATTACTCCTGTATCTCCCAGGCTTCCCCGATTATGGTTTCTATTCCTCGCCAAGTGACCAACGGGGGCCCCCCTTCTCCTTTGCGGACTATGGCTCCCTGGGCCCGCAGGCCGCTCAGCTGCTGCAAAGCGAGCATGCCACCTCCGCCTGCAACTCCCCCCTGCAGCACCTGCCCAGCCCGGATCAGTATAAGAGCCCAGGTGTGTACCGCCTCTCCTTCATTCAGTGATTGATTTGATTCATGCGAGTTGATTCGTCATCCAGCCATTCATTCAAACTGAAGCCAAAAAAAGAGAAAAAAATATATGCTGGAGAGCAAGGGAGATCAGAGCGGCGCGCTGGTTTGCCTGACATGAACTGCATGCTGATTTGAGCTCTTTTGCACTTTTTTTTTTTATTATTCTTTCTATTCTGTCCTTTGGCAATGCCTTTTCTACTACATGTACATAGCAATTTAAATCCAGGTACTGTATTGTAGGCTAGCTGGTGGTTTGTGATTATAATATATTGTCATATAGTAGACATGCACGTGTATATTACACACCCAGTTGTACTGATGATGATTTGGACCTCATACTTTATAAATATGGATATCAAAGTCATTGATTGTCCGTTTACTATTTAGTCTGCACAAGTTTTTCTTGTTGCTGTGTTATTAATAGTTGAATGTCCGCTTTTTTGTTAGTCTTTTATTTCACTGTTAATGCATCACATTTTTCATGTAAGTGTAAGTTTATTTTTACAGACATGGGGGCATGTCATTATTCTGTCCTATAAATATATGTTTTATTTCGGCATGTTTTTGATAAGCTGCTTGAATTTAGTTACATGTATATCAGAGATGAGCCGTGACTGTATTTTGTGCCATATTCTTCGAATTATGGCATTCTTGATAAAGCTGCTGGAAAGTACAAGCAAATCAAAGTGTCATTATCCACCCTGCAGGTTCCTCTTCATGCAATTAGTAATAAGCTTATAACGATAAAGGGGCAAAGTGTCAGTAGCTTGTTTCATCCTCTGCATGTTGTGCCAAATTAGATGCTTGGAATCAATGTATAAATGACCCTGATAGCATGTATGATAACTGCATATGTATTTGTGAAGAGAAACGTGAAGTGTTGGGTGTTGAGATATTTCACACTGTGGCACCAGTTACTGAGTTACGAGTTTCATCTTTATGTAAAAGGAATAAGAGTTGCCATATCTGAAGCCAGGCAGAGAGTGTTGGGTCATAACACTGCAAACTGCTGTCATTTCAAGGTCTTAATCTACCTTAGATTAAAGGTTGTGCAGGGGAACTGTTGTCACAAATGTAGCACTAAATCCTCCCGACATGGAAATGGTGTTCGAATCGCTCTGCTCAGCAAAATGGGCCCGATTACAGGCTATGTGGTTTACTGTTTATACAGTGAGTCAGTTATTGCCTCCAGCAGCCTTATTAGCAGTGGTCCAATGGGACCAGTGAGAGCAGTCATAGGAAAAGGAGTTGATGTTAAACAGCACTGTCACTTACATGGGATTACAGGCAATAATCTAGTTGTTTACCCTCATTTAGGAAAGCATTTCAATTTTGTTAAGACGGCAGAAGGTCTGTACACCTCTAGTGTCAGGGTTTGGTGGTGCAGCTAAGGACACTTGCACTAATACTCAGTGTAAGTTCTCATTTTACAGGGCCCATGTTGGAGAAACCCAAACTTTACTTGCTTTCACTGTATTTTCGTTAGAATTTTATATGTAAATGTTGTAGAGTTTCAAAATATACAATCCATTTAGCAGTTTATACATTCCACAGATATATACATGCCTACATGATTTTCATTGTGCAAGCGCATTTATTAGCACATACTGACACATCATTAACACAACAGAGAACAAACAGGAATTATTGTAATGCACAATTTGCTCATCTTAAATTAAAATTGAAATTGTGCTATTACATTTAAAGGTTTTTGGAGACATTATTTTAATGTCTTTTTCCTGCAAATAGTTAAACTCAGCACAACGTGCAGTACTTGTATTGTATATTTAAGTGTGCTGTCTGTAAACGATGAAACCTGTTACCTTAAAATGTGTCATTTGGGACACCCAAACTTTTGCATGATGCTCGATGCTCATATAAAAATGACTTGTTGAGAATAATTTTTGTGATGCAAAAGCAGCACTTTAGCATATGTCCAGCTATCCAGATCACAGCAGTTTACTCCCGCCCATTCACACTGAAGTTAAAGAGTGTTTCAGGTTTCAGCATCCACCTATTCAGACAGTTAGAACATAGGTCCTATGTACACATCCGTCTTTAAGCCTGTTTAATTCTGAGGGATATCAGAGGAAAATGGTTGTGTTAAAATTAAATATGACCATTTTGGTACATAAATGTGAAATTGGCCCTTCAATTCTTCAGCTCTTTTTGTGTGAGTAATCAAGAACCGAGCACCTGCACATGTAGAAAAATCTCCTAAACTGTTTTGCACCAAGAATAAGATATTATTTAACATCCTACTAGACTTTTCTTTGCCTCTTTCTGTCATGAGTTCCCACGTTGCTGCCGCATTTCGACATTTGCTCGGGTGCTTAAAGAGACTGGTGCAATCTGTTTGCTTATTGGCAATAGCTGTCTTTTTTGTGCAGCAGATGTCACATTGAAGTGTCAAAAGCAGCTCTCGTCTCTCCACACACTACCTACTGATGCGCAGCCTGTCTGCGATATCCATCTTGTGTTGGGTGCACTCAGATCCACCAATAAATATGTGCCCCCCTTTCCCTCCTTTTCCCCTCTCCCCTCTGCTCTTCTCTGGAAGTAGCTGTCTGTGTTTTGGGAGGCTGACATTTGGAAAGTGAGAGCTGTGACTGACAAACTGTTCTGCGCTCACCTTCCTGTCTCTACCCTGCACTCTGCGCAGGAACAAAAAGATGAAGCCTCTGTGCCTCGGTGCTGCGACGCCCCCTATCTGACATAACTGATCTTGCACATTAGCCCGTGAGGCCTTTTTTTTTCCTTCGATATTTTATTCTTGTAGATATCTTTTACCCTCATGAGTTTTGGAGTCTGCAGCATTAATAGACTCTCCTTTCAATGGGCGGTGAAGTGAAGGCTTCCGGCTGTGGAGGAACTTGATTTAATATTCGCTTATTAATGGAAGTGTCATCGGCACTGTGCGAGGGAGAAAAATGAGCGTGGCGCAGCACGGGGCCACTAAAAGTTTTTTTTCCTGAGACCCTTTATTTAATTCTTTGCATGTTTTTGTTTAGATTTATTTTGTTTGTCTTGTAGGTGGCAATAATGTGGAGGTTCATCTCTGTTGTAATGAGTCTGATCCTCTTTTTGATTCCTCAAACCGCCTCACATCCTTTAAGATCTGGCATTTCTCCCTCTAAGATAATTTCTCCTTCTTGTTTCTCAAAAGTAAATATATCTACATGTATATCCTAGACAGTTGCTTAAAATGTCACAAAATAGTTTTTCTGGATAATTCATCATTAAAATTTGGTGTGGATTGATGTAATATGTTCTGTAGAAATTTGCTGCGTCAAAGTTGTTCACAGTGATGTTGATAGGAACCAGACATCTGTAGTGTTTAATGCATTTAATGTAATATTGGATGTTTTACAATAGTTTTAATTTGTGATTTTAGCTTTAAATTTATTTTTGCAATCCATTCATGGAGACGAGGGTGTTGTCTTATCCAAAGTCTGATCCAAAGCGAAATCATGCTCTGATTTTTCCCTTTAGAAGATATGTACATTTACTGGCCATTTTTAAATGTTAAGAAATCTGAGGCATCAGACCAATGTAAATGGCTTAATTTACATCACAGTGATTAAAATAATGCAGAAATTGTGCACAATTGTTTCCCATTGAAGACTGATTTACAAAAGTATCAGCATTGATTTAGCAGCTACCAGTTTGGGTAGCACTAGCAAACTATAGGCCTGACACGTTTTAGCAGTTGCTGTATGTGGTATATATGCCTCAGTAAGAGATGAACTGTACCCTCTCAGTGGAAATGAAACTGAATGATTCAGTCTTTAACACGCTTTACTCAAGACACCCTCTGCAATTTCCTGGCTGCCATAGCGGCTGCTAGGCCCAATAGCCCCCCGACGCTAACAGCCAGATAATCACCATCATATATTTAAAGAAGGAGGAGAGGGAGAAGGAGAGCACTCTGGCAGTGACAGGTGTTGATTAGATAGGGGGTGTTGTGGCACAATCCCCCGTGCAATTCCGGAGAAGGACTCAAGAACTGGCAGTCAAATTTGACGACTGCGAGCACAGAGAGAGAGAGCCCTTGCTACGAGATTGAGGGAGATCGGAGAGCAGAGTATGTGTGTGTATGTGTGTGTGAGTGAGTGAATGAGAGAGAGAGAGAGACAGAGAGAGCGAAAGAAAGAAAGTGAGAGAGAGAGAGAGGTTATGATAATGAAAGAGACCTACAAGGCAGCAACTCACTCTCACTGGTACTCTTTAACATCACAGAAGCCCCTGGAGGGAAGTCCTCAGCCTTCTCTAAAAGCACCTCCATTTGCCACCAAACACCTCCTCCTGCATACTTAACACCTACCCCTAGCTCCTTTTTGTAGCGTGCATGCCATGAGAATGCTGAGTAGATGTGTCCAACATGAGCAAGCGTTATCATCTGCATGAGTGTCAGAAACTGTTCCGCGAAAAATGGAGAGGCTTATGTCACTGGCCTACTGTAGTCACTGTAGGTTGTAAACAGTGGCACTTGTGTATATCTATCTATGCAGACGTGGTATTACTGCAAGCTACTTATTTTCTAATTGGAGTACAGTAAATTTGTGTCTGCTGCATAGATCACATACACCCCCCTTGTCTTCAGTGTCTGACTTTCATTATCTCTGTGTAGCATGGTTGCTATGTAGTGCTTTGGGTGTTCTGTCTGTGGAAGTATTTGCATGCAAGGCTTAATCTCAGCTTTTTTGTAGCTTTACACACCCACTGCTTCAGACTAGCCCCACTGTTCACCCCAATGTTGGCACGCGCTTCTCCACTTCTTCTCAGGCACCAACCCTCCTCGACCTGGAGCCTTCCCTGGAGCCAGCAGCCCCGGGCCAGTGGCTGACCTCTACGGCCCCACCAGCCAGGACTCCGGAGTGGGCAATTACATAAGCACTGCTAGCCCCCAGCCTGGCTCTGGTTTCGGCCACAGTATCGCTGTAAGTATTCACCCAAGCCCCTAGCCCCTATCCATGCTCCTCCCACAAATGCATTCTTTTGTAAGGACTGCTGCGAGGTTTTTCTGCATAAAAGAATTCTCCATCCAATCTAATGAGAAACTGTAGAGGATATTTTCTTTTGTTACAGTGTGCTAATTTAGTATGCCTTATTAATTTCAAATGAATGCCTTTTGAATTGGAAATGTTGTACTGTTAGAGTAGATCATGTATCTTACATTAAGTTTACCTTAGCTGTTGTCATTGTTGTTTACAAACTCCCTGTTGGCTACAATAATTTAATAAAATCAGTTGCATTTCAATTCACTTAAAAATCCGATAACTGCAGAAAATAAGATTTTGTCAGTAATCTGTTTACTATTGTTAAATGCTTGAGTGATCAGATAATGGGAAACTTTAGGTCTTTGTGAGTCAGGCAGTAATCCGAGTTCTTCTTTGCAACCAACCAGGAACCTTACAGAAGACAATGTTACGTGGACACAATGTACAACTTTATGCCACAAATTTTGTTATTGAAAAATCATTATAATTGAAAAATTAACGTACATACATCCATTATGCAGGTTATACATTTTGTCAAACATCTAGAAAGAAATCAGAGTAAGCGTATACATACACTGAATTCTGCTCTCCTCATCACATTTCATAATCAGAATTCAATACTTTACTTGAAAATACATGACTATAATTGGATTAAGTGCATGTAAATGCAGTCATTAATATGACTCTAAAGACTGTAGCCCTCAATTTGAATAATTTAGTTATTTTGACAGCAGCTAATTTGTGCTCTACATTTTCTCATTGGTAATGATTTACAAAGATTCATGCACTTGTGGGCAGTCAGTCTTCTTCTTTTCTGTCACCTATGCTGTTCACTTCTTGCCCATCCGTCTTCACCAGCTTCTGTGAACCACAGTCCTGCAATATCTGTAAATTTGATACCCTCCAAAACAGTGAAAAACACATTGGCTTCTATGGCACTACAGTGGCTATTAGCCAAAGCCTTTGCAGAGGTACCTTATGTTTTCACATAACATACCTGTTTTTAATATTCTGTAGCTGCTCATTTTTATCTTTTGAAATGATAAAAAAGATCCCAGTAATTTGACTTGCAAATGACAAATACCTAGGACCAAAGGAATTTTTGTGATTCTCACCCTGAAAAGAAGCCAGAGCTGCATATTTGAAATACTCTCCGGCGCATACTTAGGTAAAATGCGTCCAGTCGAAGGGGGTGAAAGATGAAGATGTTTTACTGATGCTAATTATTGTAAACAGTCCTGTAAGAAAATGCCTTTTGTCAGAAGTTTGCCTTCGAAATGTGGAATCATGCTCTCATTAGTGCCAAGCAGGTGCTCTGGCTCTGAAGCTTTCGCAGTGTGGTTATTGCATTGCCAACATTTCTCGGTTCCCTCCATCCCACAGCTCTCTCTGTCAGCTTCACTACAACAAACTGTGAACTTTGTACCCGGCCTGTCATTGGCGGTATGACGTGTCAGCCTGTCTTTGTTCGTGTGCCAGCCAGGAGGACAGAAATCTCACAATTAGTTCTTCTCTCATTTTCAAACTTGCCATTTTGTTTCTTGTGCACAAAGGCCCGCTTTTTTCCCCCTCTCAGCTGGGCCGTGCGCATACCGAAAGGCAACCTTTGAAAGGTCCCCCGCACAAAGTGCATATGTAAATCAATAAGGCAATAATAAGCCCTTGTGAGGAAGCCTGTCATAAGAATATGTTGTCTTGCCCTTTGAAGTCATAGACATTCATTACTCGCTCCATCCTTTTGTTTTTAACCTTTGGCGGAGTGGAGTGATGGAGGCTTTGGAGAGCCAAGGGAAGAGAGGCTAACCCGCAGGGGGCTTCATGAGGGACGCAGGGCTGAATCACAGGCTGCCTGGAGAATTAGCGGCTCGGGCCGTTTTTCAGCTGCAGTCCGGCAGCGAGCATCAAGGTCTGCTGGGAAAATAAATACGGCCTTTTGTGTGCGAGGACACCACTTGTTGTGGTTTGTCTGGGCACGCACGCATGCACACACATACACCTCCAATTCACGCAACTGTGAATGTGCCATGAATCTTTCGAGAGGAAAACCAAGCCAGAATTTCTTTGTGCTTTCTTTTCCCTTAAGTATGGCTTGAAAAATAGACAGGTCTTTCATTTAGCTCCAGACTGAAGGTTCAAAATGACAGTGTCACTTTGCGCTTGACTTTCAGACGGACTGTTTAACCTAAATAAAGTCGGTTGCAGGCCGGCCCCAAACTTTCAGTCCATTTTTCTCATGACTGACAGCAGTACCAGTGAAAACCTTCCACCGCACACATTTCATGTGCTCTCTACTGGCTGCACAGTCTCTCAAACAGTCCTCCAAGTAGCACCTCCTTTAATATAATAGGCCCGGTTACAAAGCAGTGACAGACCACTTTGTCATACCCCTTGAAAAGTTCACAGTTTGGTTGCTGAAATAGACGTGAAACATTTTCTTGCTGTGATTGCTTCAGGATTTTGTGCATGAAGTGAAATTCTTGATGATATTATTAATGATGCTCATGTTGGCATGAATATATAAAAAAGAAATGTTGTAAATTCTTAATGGATACTTGTTAAACAGTACTGTAAATCATAACAGGTTGTGATGCAGCCTGGTATTGCTTTAGATTGCTCTAGAAAAAATAAAGAAAAAAGAAAAACCTTGATTCATTTATTGATTCATGCTGGCAATACAGTGGTTGAACTCTAGCCTACTGATGAGTGATATCTTAATGAGCCTTTTTTTTTACCTGGACTGCATACTGACACCATTACTAACTGTACACTTTTAGGGTCCTTTGATTGCGACAGCTTTTACAAATGGATACCATTGAAAACCTAACAGGTGGTTGGTTGCCATCTCATTTGAGGTAGATATTTTGAACCATTTATAAACTGTGATAAATTCCTTTATTATCAGTTTATTATTCCATTGTAGCCTCTTCCCACTTTCTGCTTGCACCTCCTTTGCCTCTCCTTTCTTTTAATCTGAAATATGTCTTAGATAAAAGTGTGTCCTGAACGTGGCAGGAAGCTTTTACATGGTTCTGTGGGCTTGGATTTCACCTGTGAATAGTGAAAAGTGGTAGCAGCTGAAAAAAGCCTTGAAACCCTTTAAAAGCTTTCTGCATTAGTGATTTCTGTTTTAACCAAACACAATAAATGTGTTTTTGTTTGCCCCCTATAGTTTTCGTCCTTTATCCCTTGCTTGTCTGTACCTAGCATGCATGACGTCTGTGAGCTGGTCTGCTCAAACTGTGCTGTTGCTTTCTTTTTACAGCTAATGTTACATTAGACAACCCAAGCTCTGTTCACCCACTTTGTAGTCTGGTACTTAGCAAAGCGTGTGTATTTGATCTGAGGCTCTGTGCAGTGCTGTACTCTGATAATGTGCGCAGGTGTTAGGCCTTTGATCAGCGTGCACCTGCAGACGCTGGCCCCTTGAAGTCAGAGCATGACTCTCATTTAAAGGGAAGCTGTAGATCTGCTGAAATGTATCTGCTTTTCTGCACCGAACGCCAAGTTTGCTACACTGTCCTTGTAAAGCCAATTACTGGCAATTCATTTGGGTGCATTGAGCTTTTTTCCCCCTTAAGGTTAATCAGTGGTGTATTAGTGTGCATGTGCATGTGCTTTTTTCTTTTTGTGGTTCAACCGAATGGACAGTTTCAGATGACTGTTGGAAGCCTCCTAAGAGTGCCCTCTTCTTCTCTTTATATTCCAGGTTTTATTAAAGGATCCGTATTTTATTTTTCTTGGACACTTTTCAAACCTGTCGATAGCCCTTAGAATTAAACAGGCTGTGTTACTGTGCACTGAAAACTGATATGTGAGCTCCATTGTCACTAGTTGCTCTGTCTCATTCAGAGGGCAGTACACTTCTTAGATCAAGAAAAGAAACACTGCTTATAACACAAAACAGGGCGGTAGACTGTCGACTGAATATGCTGATGTTTGTGACATCATAAAAGTAATGAATTGTGAAGGGGCTGTTTTAGAAGTTTAGGCTGTATTGACTGTGTAAATTGTACATTTTGGAATTCCGTACTTTATGCTACATTAAGCTCTTTTATTATAAAAAGGCAAGCAAATTTAGTTTTTTCATGATATGGACCTTTAAAGTGCATCAGCTGAACTCAATATTTTAATCGTACATGAGTGATTTCTTTAAGGTTTGAAGCTGACAGATAGTTTATTGACTTTTTTCTTTGGTTTACCTCATCGCTACAGAGCAAAGAGCTATTGTAAGCAGTGTACGATGTTCATATTATTCCATACATGGTCTTCACATGGTTGAATTTATCTTAAATATTTAGCCAGTGTAAAACAATACAGGTTTGTTAACAAGTGGATGAGCCCTTTCAATAGTTTATTTAAATGCTGTATTCCCAGTGAAAGCAACAGAGCTGTACAGTTTTAGAAAACCAGTTGGGTGAACGACCCCCTAAGGAGTTTGTGTGCATGCAGTGAACACTAATGCATGTGTGTGTGTCTGTGTGTTTGTGAGCATGTGACGTGTTCTGCATCTGAGCCTCAAACATGGATACCTTAATAAATGCTAACCACAGTGTGGTTCCAAGTGTGTGTACATTAAGTATTTGACTGAGTCCAGTGCTACTGTGGTCTGGATCATTTCTAGCCTGCCATTTGTAGCTACATACTGTCACTGTCATATCAACACTTTTTATGATTATTTTTATAGCATTTGCAAAAGCCAGGTGCTCTTTTCCGTGTGTGAGTATTTCATGATGAATGGACCAATAAACTTTTAGTAATATAATATTTTATGTATGCTGCTTTTTTATTCATTTCAGCATGCTTTAATGTAACGTAAGTCATTCAGAGTAGACTAAGGTGAAGAGGACCTAGAGGAGTTTACCAAGTCAGAATTGTTCTCAGTGGTGGTGAGAGGAACCAGATGTCTACAGCATTTACATACACGGAATGGTTCTAAGTATGCTGCCTGATGCCCAAGACATTGTTTTACATGTTTGTATGATCACCTTTTTGCCTTATATATCAATATTTTTTAAAAAATGGGCATGTTATGCTAATTTTCAGTGTTGATTATTGTATTTTGGGGTTTACTAAATTAGATTTACATCCTTC
Organism: Prochilodus magdalenae; assembly: GCA_024036415.1. Lineage (NCBI taxonomy): Eukaryota > Metazoa > Chordata > Actinopteri > Characiformes > Prochilodontidae > Prochilodus > Prochilodus magdalenae. Next base: position 1,020,034 of record JAMWET010002088.1, read on the forward strand.
CGTGTTTCAGAAACACATTGTTTTTCTTATACTGTACATCTGTATTCACCTTCTGTCAGAAAAGTTGTTAGAGCTTCCGGTGTCTTTAATCCCCACTTCCCTATGAGCCCAGTGTGCTCTGATTGGTCAGCTCGCTTACTCTGTTCTGAACAATCAAACACCAGATTGCACAAACAGTTACTACAAGTGTTACCACAACACCACTGTGGCTGTTGTTACAGTGGCGTTGTTTCTATCATGTCAGTCAGACTCTAAAAGTCTGGTAGAGCAAATTGTTAGTTCCAATCCGCCTTCACAGGCTAAACTGGAGCAGGACATTTCAGAGTGGACATTTCAGAGTGGTCACTAACTGTTTTAGCTCCCTGTGAGATGTATGACGGCATGCCAAGCTCCCCGGTAGGCAAATGTTAAGGATTGTGTTTTGAGATGACGTCACAGAGAAAAGAACTGGAATTCCAACAAGGCATTTCAGGTAGCTAAGAAAAGGGGTTTGTGTGGGTGAGAGCTTCTCACTCTGGAAGCTCTGGGCATGTTTGGGCTTCATAAAAGAGCGTAAGGCACAATATTCTGCAAAGCTGTTTTATCAATATCAACAGTGCACATAAACTCTCAGATGGCACAGGTAGGTTAAATAGAAACCGCCGGTTCCCATCACCACCACTGTAAAGAACTTTCTCTACAATGAGCCATTTCATATAAAACCACCCTGAATGGCTTTGTTTAGATCTCAGCACATAAATATTGATGAAATTACATTGCTTCTGCAAAGTTATCATGTCAGAGACGGGAGATTTTTATGACAGTCACAGTGTTGTACAACATCAGTTCACAAGGCTTAAATGTGTAAATAGATGTGGATATTTAAGTCTTTAACAAGCAGCACAAATTTCTTAACTACTCTTTATTCAAAAGCTCATGCAGACAAGCACAGTATCCAGTACTCTAAATCCGACGCCTGCAGGCTCAGATGCAGGACACATAGTACACAGACAGATCTTTCTTCTTCCTACTGAAATGGTCTGTTTATGAGCTTTGTGGATCTTCTGTTTGCTCCAGCAGAGTTTATCAGGAGGTCCGGGGAAGGCAGGCCGGAGTTTCTAATCGGTTCTGTGTACAGGTAACGGCCATACAACTTCAAGCATTGCAGAGTGGAGGAACCGCTGAGATGGCACCATTGAAGAACACAAGAAATGTCAGAATCATCTCTGAAAAAGAAAAAAGATCTGCTGTACTATAATGAAATCCTGGCTTTTGGATTCTTTTTCCCCATAACTTGACGTAGGATGCTGATGTTGTTTCATTTTTTTCTTCCCTTTTCATTGAGGTTGTTTCTTTGACGTTCTTTATCATGCAGTCTCCAGATCAGCTTTTTGAGGCTGATTGTGGTTTGAATTTTTCTTCTTTTTTTCCTTTTCCATTATTCATGTAAGTTCTCTGATGAAGAGAACAATGTATAATGTACATTTGTCTCTCCGTTTTTTTTTTTATAATATTCTTGCCACAGCTGTCTATCTTTCTTCATAAAGCTACACAACCGTCACATTTCAGGTTTCCGTTCTCATGAGACGATCGAAATCCTTTGCTTCACAAGGCGACGTTTTTTCAACTTTTAAAAGAGCAACGAGAGTGTGTCTTAACGAATCTTAGTAGCTCTGTTATTCGTTTTGTTTCCTGCTTTTATGTGTGTGTGTGTGTGTGTGTGTGTGTGTGTGTGTGTGTGTGTGTGTGTGTGCGCGTGTGTGTGTGTGAGACGTCTTGTTAATCATGATTACCTATTTTGGGCAATAAGAGGACTACAATATTTTCACAGTCCTTTTTTATAAATGTTTTCTTTTTTGTTGATAATGAAAAAATAAGAAAAAGAAGATTTCCTTTTAATAATACTTTGTGAAATGAGATTTAAAAATGATTAAAAAAACAAAGTTATGTAACTGTGTAAATACTACTCCGGTCACTGCATCGAACCATCTCAGAGAGGAAACCATATTTTTGTGCTGGTGTTCTAGAGGTCATACTGCACGCAACACTGACATGCATTAACATGCAAAAAGGTCCTTCAGGCTCAATGCGGTAACCGAAATCCATTTGTAGCACAAGAAAAGCCGTGCGGACAGAACCCCAACCTAACACTGTTAGCTTGCTCTGTAAATACTGTGCAGGTGGCATACCAGCATATTGACTTAGATAGCGAGATCAAGATGTGCACAGCTTTTAAAAGAGAAAATACATATACAGAAATTTACTTAAAAAAGAAACTTAACTGAAATCCAAAGCACACGTTTCTGTTTTGTAATCTGTTTTTTTGTTTATTGTTATTTTAAGTACCAGATTTACAAATTAGATATATGGATATTTTGTAATAGGTACTTTTTCATTTCCTTATCGCCCGTTTCCTGTTTTATTTTTCTTAGAGTCTCCAGTCATGATAAAGCGCAGAACGCCTGATATCAGAAACAAAAAAATAGGCAATATTTCAAGATTTTTGAGGTTGTTTCTGATTTCTCTTGATCAATTAGGAAAACAGCTGTTTTGTACCATTACCTCAGTCCTGTGGGATGTATTTTAGAGGACATAAATTAATTTATTTTATCCTGAGACAGACTAAAAAAAGAGATTGTCTTGAAATGAAAGTAAATCATTGCACTGTGAGAAAGAATTTTATCGTTTCCTATTTGCACATGTTAAAGGATGTTCTCTAGCATGGGTCATATGAAGGATTGTGGAGACGTGTTTCCCTGCTCACGGTCTTCTTGCTTGCGTCGAGCTGAAGACTGTGCTGTTCTTTGTTTCTGGGATTGTTTTTTTTGTTTGTTTTTTTTTTCTATTTTTACGGATATGATCTGCCAACCATACAGTTTATTGGTAGCAATAGTTCAAATCCTCACTTTAAACACTGAAACTGAATTAGCAGCTGCTACACTGTACATGTGGAGACTGGATTTGAGGAGAAGCTCAGTGAAATAAGAGTGATATTTAAGAACTGACTGATGTATGCTGTTCATTCTTGCTGCAAATGTATTTAGTTTTGTTTGTTTTTTTTCCTCTCTCTATTCACCAATTTCCTGAACTAACAGGTGATACAGAAATGCTGAATCTTTTTAGACGTGGAGACTTGACAAAGTAATAAGAGAAACAAAGGCAAAGACAGCTTTCTGCAAACAAAAACTTTCAAAAGACGAAAAAAAACTGAAAGAAAAAAAACAGCAACACTAAACCCCAGTGCGGTTTGAATATAAATGGGGGATTTTTATCGATATTTTTGTGGATGTGAATGATTATACTAAATATAATGACAATATTACGGTTACTATGTACTGTATTTATCATTTGATTCTCTCTCCATTCCCTGTCACGTCATACAATAATCTTATGTTGCTCATTGTACTTCGATAGTGTGTAAAAAAAAAGAGGAAAAAAAAAAGAAATAACCTTGTAAAAGAGTGCTGTCTTTGATGCCAGTGTAGTGGTCTATACATTTCTCTGTTGACCTTTCTCTCCCTTCTTCTCTCCCCCACCCTCCCCCTGTTTTTGCCCTCCTTTTTGTCTTTTTGCTCTTTCTCTATATCTCTGTCTCACACTCTCTTAGTGAGCAGCCGTAGATGTTATGTAATCAACGTTAAGGTAGAACAGTAGTTAGTAGCAGATTTAGGACCAGTAAGGATAGAACTTTCTCTTTATAGTCATTTAAAGAAAAAAAAAACAAAAATGACAAAAAAAAGAAAGAAAGAAACAAAAAAATAATAATGCTGAACATTGTTTTCATTGCCATGTTATTTTTAATGTTTTCTTTCATTTTTTTCTTTTTTTTTTCTGACTTTCACATGGTTTCAACTAACCAAAGCTCTCATGATGAAATCCAGAAGAATGAAAACAGAAAATTGGTGAGACAGAATTGTAAACCAGGCATTAATTGGATCCCCACCCTTGAATGTTTCAAAAAGGGGTGTGCCATACTACCTTAAATGCTAACGCTCGATATGCAAAACCGTTTTCTTTTTATTCTTTTTTAAGAGGGACACAAGCTATAATTGCGGAAAGGATGATTTTATTACATGAATAAAAAATTCATATTTTTTTAGTAAGTTCTACCAGAGTAATGATGATATAGCCTAATAATTATAGATACGGTTAAAACTGTAATAGGTTTTGATATTTATACTCTTCAAACAAAAAAAAGAGCCCAGCGGCCCATGGCACTACTATTTTTGAAAACTTTTTTAATCTGTCTGCATAGATTCATATATACTTCCGTTTTTGGTCATTGCTGATTATTTTTGTACTGTGTGGAATTATAATGCCAGCTTTTCATGTTAATCAAAGCTAACGTCTCAGCCTATTACAGAATTCCTACAGAGGTGAGGAACGTGCAGAGATTTTGTGTGTCCTAAACAATATTTGATGACTAGAGCAACTGTCTGGATTCTTCAAGCTGTCTGATCCTTATAACAGCGTAATTTATACACACACATAGCCAGGGTGAAAAAAAAAAAAAAAATATATATATATATATATATAAATATATATATATATATATATATATATATATATATATATATATATATATATATATATATTCTTTTTTCTGAATGAAATCTGTTCTCAGGGATTATGAATGTGAGCTAATCTAATTCCTCTATCTGTGTGATTTAGCTGAAAATTATTCTCTGATTTGTGGGTTCTGTCTCTGATACGTGGTCTCAGATTTCATTCAGGCACAAAAACACTCTGTTAGATGCTCTGCGTTTAAATCGCTGCTGGGCTGAACCCCATAATAAGGGCATTCATCCATGGCATTTGCTCAAGGCTGCCATTAAATTTAGTTGTCTGTGTTATTGTTCTGTTATAGAAAATTGCTGAAAATTATCCAGTGGTTAAGAATGTTCTCACTATTGATGGTTTTCAGCTTTGTCTTTAGCTGGATGTTGCAATATTTGTAAAAGGAACGATCCAATATACATGGGCAGCGGATGAACTTTCTCACCCTGGCTATGGTTTTAGATTTTGAGCATTGCTGCACGGAAATTACAGAAGATGTACACAGTATGTCCAAAATTACCTAGCATTTAGTGAACACATTGCATTGGCATCCAAAGGCCACGCATCAACTAAAGGGTTATAAGCCCCGCCCTCCACAGCATTGGGCTGTGGAGCAATGGAACTGTCTTGTGATGTTGTTCCATAGCTTGGTGTGAGCTGGACTGATCAAAGACTAATTGTCCAGAATTCGTACCTGACCTTACTAATGCAATCAAATCCTCACAGCAACAATTAATGCCTTCCCAGAAGGGTAGAGGATGATACTGCACTCACAACACTCACATCTAATAAGAATAAGAATTTTGGACATGCGGCTTATATACATTATGCTTTTAAGAACGTGTTAGCGGAGTGCGATGATACGACCTGGCTCTTGATTAAAATGAAAGCTGGCCACCCTTCCTCAATAGCCTTTTTGATCTCTCTCACTCAGTTTTTCTTCGTTTCCTAATTTGGTCTTGTAGCTTGGACTTTAAGGTAGCATGGCTCTGTTGCCGTTATTTTGTTTTTCACTGACAGCAGTTTACAGCAGATGAATGTTACACATCTTGCTAGACTAGTTAAATCATTGGATAATTGTTGGTTAAAAAAAAAAAATGGAAAAGCGAAAAAAATAAATGACCTGGAAGGTGTTGGGTGATATTGGGAGTGAACTACCGTATCCATTTAAACTTGAATCTCGAGGCAAGTGCTAGGCAATGGCCAAAACGATCAACCCATTATTGAAGCGACAAACTACTATGTGCACATGCACACACACACACACCATGTACACTTATGCGAACACACATGTACACGCACATACACTAGCAAACCCACATACTGTAATGACATATGTATATACTTGTATACAGATACAGGATATATATGTATAGTGTATATAATCTCTTTGTTAAATTGTTTAAGCTGCCTCATTATGCTCATTAATCACCTTTGTAGTCAAACTGAATCACAGAGTGGCGTTCAGCTTAGTAGTCAACACTGTTTCTATCACTCACCACTGAGACGTTTTTTGAAATCACATCTCCGTTCGTTGGAAAACAGCTGTATTGTGGTAGGGCACAGTTGGAAATGGCTTGAAAGTCGTTAGTCTAGCCACAGAACGTGTTCCAAACACCTCACGCATACGTGTGCCCACTAAGCTCTATAGGGACACTACAGTCTAAATGGCAGGTGTGGCAGGGGAATGGTCTTATCTCTCCTGTTCTTTTTTTTCCTCGTGAGGCTTCTTTGGCCTCTCTGATTGCCTTGTCCATTCCTAACACTTGCCCATTTTTTAACGGACTTTTTACCGCATGAACTGACTGAACGGACTGACGTCTGAAAGCATCTTTCAGGTCTTCTTGTATGGCTTGCTTAAGCCCTGTTGTAAAATAAAACTAAAGTGGATGGGGGTCTCTCACATCTCAGATGTGGAAAGTATAATTTTATATTTGTATTTTCAAATAATAATTATAATAATAATAATAAAAAATGTTTGTGAAAGGTTTCCATCCTCTACTGTGGTCCAGAAATCAATGTGTTTGTCTGGAAAAGATAAAAAAAAATAATAATAAACTGTTTTGAAACATTTCACTCATGTTTTTTTTTTTATTTGAAATGAACATTTTTTCAGGCAAATTATGTGTGACCCAAAAAAAAACTTGAATAAAAAAAATATGAATATATATACCGGAGATACACAACAATTAAAATGCACAAAGTTGTATACAGACATGAAAGGTTTGTCTAAGTTTGTTTTCTTCCTGGGAATGTTCTGCATATCACAATCCACGGTTTGTATGTGAAAGCTATCTAGACTTCGCACACTGATGCTGTACTGGGTACTGCACTGTAAAGATTTTAATAGCAAAAATCTTTTTATGATGTAAACACAGCATTAGTGACACGTATGGTACCAGACAGCATGTCATTATACAACATCGAGCACCTTCGTTGCTACAGTAGTTTTCAAACAGTGTGATACAAGATCTTTTTTTTACATCAAGATTTTTTTTGGTTACCTATATTTATGTGGGAAACATTTCTTGACTCTGCAGAATGCTTATATACTAGTTTATATACGACATTGCCGGGTTTGGATCAGAAAAGTACAAGTTTCATTTTTAAAAACAAACAGCAAAATGGCATGTCCCTGTTGAAAACACTGCTCTTATAATATACAGTACAATACTAACACACAGTAGTGTGCAAAAGTCAGAAGTAACTGTGCATGTGTTTCATTGTCAGTCAGAACAGCCTTTATGCACAGGTATTTTATTTTAAGGTGATATTCCACTGGAGAGCTGATATAAGATAACACACTGGCATAAGAGATTTCTATACCTTTTAAAAGATATAGAAATAAACAGTATTTAAAGCTTCCAATAGTTGTGTAGTTGTCAATAAGCTGAGTAAAGTATATTCAAATCAAACAAAGAAACAGGTGGTGTTCGCAAACTAATGGGCTGACCACCCCAGAGTCCAGACCTCAACATCACTGAATGAGTATGAGATTTCTTGGGATTGTGAGAGGCAGAAAATGCAAACATATCCCTGCAGATTTCTTTGAAAAACAGAAACTGAACCAAGGGGGCACTAAATACTGAAATCATTACATTATTATCATCTAGCTATTATTTAGTTATGAATTTAATTAAGAATTATTTGGGTAATTATCAATTAAATACGTTTTCTATATTTTTTACTTGCATACTGCTGAAGATGCAATCTTATACCTACTATATAATTATTAATAGAGGTTTCCACAAAAGGCAACGAATGCAAATGGTCAGAAAAGACAAATTGGCAAAACGGTTTAAAATTTTAATTTACTGTTTTAAATGTTCAGATTCTGTTGATACTGTTGTTAAAATCATTTCTGCCTTTTGGCTGATTTTATTGATAATCACAGTATATTTGCTATTTGTTCAGTGTAATAAATTCAAATGGCAGGTGTGCCAGAATGGGCCGATGACCTTTACGCACTGTTTTATCATATCATTTCCTATTTATCAGTGACTGGAGGACTTATCTTGATTTCACTTTGCGTCTCCCCTATGCAATACCCATTTTAAATGGTATCAGGGATTATGAACGTGTGCTGACTCCTCTAGCTCAGTGCGATACAGCATCCAGATTTGCTCCTTTGTGCCCTTTTTAAAATGATATCAGATAGTAGTAATCAAATAATGATGGAAAAAAGAAAAACGTTTTCAGGGAAAGAGAAACAATGAAGGGGATGTAATGTGAAAGGAGGCAGACTGTAATAGGTAGTGAAGCATATGCGCTTTCCCATAAATCCAGAATCCTACCTGACTGATGCTTATTGTTATGAAATACTTTTATATGCCATTCCAGGGCCTAATCAAGAAGTGTTTCACCTGGGATGAAAAATGCAATGTGTGCTGGCTGGCAGAAATTAATGTCATTTTTAATTTGAGCTGCTGTCCTATTCTCAAATGTGAAATTGCTTCGGAGAATGTAATGTGTGACAGCTATTATAAATGTGTGGAAATCCATCTTCCACTCTCTTTCTCACCCCCAACCCCCCAACCCGCTTCTCCCTCTGCCGTCTCTCTCCCTTGACTCGGGCGAGGAAGCACTCTTCATATACTTCACCATCACAGCAGCTGTCCACCCACACACTTCACTGGAGCCCTTGGATAGTGTCATGACTCATTGTGTTCTCTGTTTGCCAGGATAGAAATGCTGTGAGGAATTTCTACCTCCCTTCTCACTGAAGGACCTCTTATACACGAGATCTCTACATCATCATCAAAAAAAAAAGATCTCATCCGCTGCTAATTTCAGCATTGGCGTATTCTGTCATTTCCCCATTAACTAAAACCGAGAAGTAATCAGTCTGTTTGGCGAACTGTAAAATCCAATACATAGTTTTTTTGTTTTAACATATGAGTCATTTTGAATTTGATGGCATTTCAAAATTGCACCAGTTATCATATAATATGTACTGATAATGTAATATTTAATCATATCATAAAGGTTAAAGGTTTCAAAAAGGAAACATTTTAAAAAGGTTTCAACAAACAGGTTCAACAAAGGACTGGTAACGCTGTGTAGTGCTTAAAAATACCTGGTGGAACATCTTACAGCTAATTAGGTTAGTTGGCAACAGGTCAGTAACATGACTGGGAAAGAGCATCCCAGACAGGCTTGGTCTTATAGAAGTAAAGATGGGAAGGGGTCATTACTCTCTGAAAGACTGTCCCGGAAAATAATGCAACAATTTAAGAACTTGTAAATAACGTAAAGATCAAGAACAAGTTAGAAATGCAGCATCCCAACCTCTTTTGGAAAACGGGGTGGTCTACTCAATAACTCTCAAAGTTAATAACTAAATAATGAAGTTTTAAGAGATTAAAGTGCAGCACCGCTGGTGGCTTCTACATTTCTTCCCCTCCTCTGGATGAAGGTTGTAATGCCAACGATTATGTTACTGACTTAATTCCATCATTTGACAACCTGAAAACATGATTTACTGGGTAAAAAGATGCCACCTGCTGCTAATTTGTGTAACAGCAAATTAGGCCACATACAGAGTAGCTACCTAATATACACAATCATAATCATCTTATCCAGAAAGCTGTAACATTCACTAAAATGCAGCAGTGCTGCCGGCTTTCACAGTACAAAACAAACATTGTGAAAGGACTGTCCGTGTGTAAACACAGAAGTTACAAAATTAATGAAGCATTAGCAGAATATGAAACTCCATTCACTGAAAAAAGATGCCACCTACTGCTAATTTTGGTTTCAGTATATTAGGCAATATCTGCAGTGACTAAACTCAGGAAGTAATCATATTATATGATGAACGGTGCAATCTTAAAATGCAGCATCATGATGGCTTGTTTTTCTTTTCTTTCTTTTCTTCTTTTCTTGTTTTCTTTTTTCTTAATATTACATCACATAGAATCTTGCAGAGTATTGTAAACTCTTCTAAAAGGAAACTCACTATTTCATATGCATTATTTGATGTATTGTCAACTAGAACTCAACAAACTCTTTATGGCCTACACCTCCTTGTATCTACACTCACTGTCCATTTTATCAGCTCCACGTACCACACAGGTGCACTTTGTTGTTCACCATGGAGTAGGTATTATGTGAGTGATAGCTCATTCTCAGCAGGGCTTTATAAACAAGTATCACTGTGACTGGACTGAGAATAGTCCTCCAACCAGAACTATCCACCCAAGGGTCTTGGGGGCAGCGTTCTGGGGTAGTGTCTTCTGTGCAGCGTCCTGTGAACACTGATGAAAACTAGAGGAATGCCAATACAAACTATGAAACAACAGATAAACGTTCATGTCTAACTTTACATCTGCAAGGTAGGAGTGTTTAATTTAGTGGACAGTGAGTGGAAACAGTGTTTTAAAACTTTAGCAGCACTGCTGTTTCTGATCCACTCACACCAGCACAACATACACCACCACATTAGTGTTATTGCAGTGTTGAGAGATATATACCCAAAATAGCCCAATAGTCCTTGCTCTGTGGGGTTCCTGACCATTGAAGAACAGGGTGAAATGGGAACTACAATCTGTAACTGTAGAACTTGCTCTTATAGTGCTCTTATAGAAAGTGGAGCTGCTAAATTGGACAACGAGTGTAGACAAAAGGCGTATCAAATACCCACATACACACACATACAAATACATATTAAGGAATCCTTTTGTGTGTGCTCTCCATTCTGACTCGTGCTGTTGTGTTGGTAGCATTTGGAGGAGTTTGGGGGCGCGTTGTAGGCGGGATGGTGTTGTTGATGTATTGCATGTCATACCGGTTGTGCGCATAGTACCATAGCACACTGTTGGCAGTAGTGGATAGCAGAAGGCATGCATCAGTGACACGAAAGATCTGGGAAACCTACACGAACCATGGAGAGAGAAGCGGCAAATTGTCTGACATGCATGGACTGACCTACGACTACAATGACTGTGGACATTCAATGGGCAATGATCCCCTCCATGACTCACAATGCAGGACTATGTGTACGCAGACCATCAAAATGACTGTCTTTAAAACCATGTCAGTGGTGTCATGCCAGAATGGAGTGACTGAGAATGCCAGCAACTCATCTTCAGTGAGCATGCCCGCTTTTGTCTTGGTGGAGAAGAATCTGTGTGTGGAGGCATGGTCAGCGCCATCACACGTCTCACATCCAGAAGGCCTGGTGTCGCACCATCTTCACCGCAACCAAAAAATCTGCAGGAATGGTTTGAAAATATTCAAGCTACATAGGATGGATTATTGCAGAACGCCATTAGGAGCCTCCACAACTCTGAAACGTCTGGCATGTTGCATTAGTAAACTTGGCAGCCCAACACCATACTAAGAGACACTACTTCTGTATGTGGAGCTCAATAAATATTGCTTATATCAGTCTGAATTCATGATCATTTATTGGTCCTGGAATATTCACAGCAGTCTCACATTTTCCTCTGGGTGCAACTATTGTTTTGATGATGAGCCAAATACACACTGATCAACATTAAACCCACCTCAATACACCCTTTATCCATTTGATCAGCTCCACCTACCACATGGCTGCACCTTGTAGTTCTACAATTACAGACTGTAGTCTATCTATGTCTCTGCATACTTTGATATCCCCCATCAGCTTTGTTGTTAGTGGTTAATGTAAAGGACCACCACAGAGTAGGTATTATTTGGGTAGTGGGTCATTCTCAGCATTGCAGTGACACTGACGTGGTGTGTTAGCAGAGGTGGCAAATAAATTGGTTTTTTTTTTGTTTTTTTTCTGTACTTTTTTTTTTTTTTTATCTGTACTTGAACAGGCTTTCCTGAATCTGAACACATGGGAAACTGAGAATAGTCCAACAACTAAACTATTGGGACAACAGCATCCTGTGACCACTGATGAGGGACTAGAGGATGACCAACACAAACAAGGAGCAGAGGAGCTATTGTCTCAGACATTACATCTGCAAGGTGGAAAGCAAGGTAGTAGTGTCTAATAGAGTGCACACCATGTTTAAAAGCTGCACTGCTGTGTCAAACATATGTATGTGTGTGTGTGTGTGATTGTGTGATTGTGTGATTGTGTGTGAGTGAGCGAGAGAGAGAGAGAGAGAGAGAGAGAGACTTCCTGACTTCCTGTTTTGTCTGGTCAGCTTCAAGTTAATGAAGTTCAATATGTCATTAGGCCGGTATTCCTTATTTTCTCTCAAAAATACTTGAACCTGCAGTTTACAACTCCCCCTTTCTCTCGTCCAGAACCGGCTTCGGGACATTAACCAGTCTGGCTTCAACCCAGCACATTCAACAGAAATGTGTCCCATTTCAGTGACTGAGAGGCTTCAGGCAGCCGGATCAGCCAAACAAAATCAGTTCCATTCTGCCTAACCTCTCTGCTGCCTTCAATACTGTTAACCACAAGATCCAGTTGCCAATCCTCACCAATCTTGGAATTACTGGCACTGCATGGAAGTGGTTTGAGTCTGTTGGAAGATGGAGATGATGGAAGTTGGTCCTGGGTCTTCCTCTCTTTTCTCTTTTAACTTATTCTCTTGGCAAAGTAATTACCTCTTACAGCTTTTCGTATCATTGCTATGCTGATGCCCCTTAACTCTTGTCTTCCTTCCCATCATCTGACAGATAGGTATGCAATCGCCTAGGTATGCATGCCTGACTGACCTGGCTTAATGTGGATGACAGCTCACCACCTTAAGCTCAATCCCAGCAAGACTAAGCTATGGTTCATCCCTAGCACTACAGGTCCTCACCATGATCTTGCCATTTCATTCGGGAACTTCTTGATCACCCTGACTGAAGACACGAGAAGCATTAGTGTTGATTTTGGATGGCCGGTTATTGTTCTCAGCTCATATTACAAACCTGACTCGATCATGCAGATTCCTCCCCTACAACATAGAGAGGATTCAACCCATACTCTTTCAGGAAGCCACCCAGCTGCTCATTCAGTCTCTGGTCATTTCAAGGCTAGACTGATGCAACTCGCTCCTGGCTGGTCTTTCTCTATGGGCCATTAGGCCCTTCAGCTGGTTCAGAATGCAACAGCTCTGCTTATCTTTAGTCCTCCCAGTTTCACCCATGTCACTCCACTGCTGCGCTCCCTTTACTGGCTTTCTTTAAAAGATTTAAAACGCTGATGTTTGCCTACAGAGCCGAGAATGCACCAGCCCCTCCCTACCTTAAGGCAGTTGTTAAGAGTCGATCTACACCAGGAGCCCTTCAAGAACTGCTCGACTCAACCAGCCATCCCTGAAGATGTATGGAGGACAAAGCGTCCAGACTCTCTGTCCTGGCTCCTAGATGGTGGAATGAATTCCCACTGGCTGTCCGAACAGTTGAGTCTCTTGCAGGGTTAAAACCCTTACTAAAGACTCATGTCTTTATAAAGCACTTGTGAGTGAACACGTATAGATGTATATATTGAAATACTTTGTTTTGTCACCTACACTGACCATAACCCTTTCTCTCTGTATGTATGAACACTAATAGCTATGTTCAGGCAGTGTCTGAGCTCATTGGGAGTTTTAGACTCTAACCTTACAATACTAGCTAGAAAGCACTAAACCCGGTTGTAAGTTGTTCTGGGTTATGTGGGTGGTGGATCATTCTTGGCACTGCAGTGACACTGACGTGGTGGTGGTGTGTTAGTGTGTGTTGTGCTGGTACGAGTGGATTGTGGATCAGACACAGCAGGGCTGGAATTGTTCGACTGATATACATACCTGGATTGCAATAGTTATACTTCATATTTATCTATAAATAATTAGGTAATAAAAACATATTTATATATATAAAGAATTAGGTCTTTCTGTGATTCATGGGTGTAGGATTGTGTTATCTCCCACAGAGAGGCCCAAAAAAACTTTAAGGGTTTGCTGTGGCCCCCTTTCTCCTGTGCGACTTTTCCTCTGCAGTTATTCAAATGGCCATATACAGGTATAGACGTTATATTGATCAGCATTACCCTGAAATATTGAAACACCACTGGTGGCTTATGCAGTAAAAACATATCGAAATGAATCTGAGTATAAAGGTGGAAGTCCCAGCGATGGTGTTACTGGATTAATTTTATCATTTGACAAGTTATGCTCCTCTTATGGCTGCCTCCCAAAAAGACGCTCTGTGTACGGTGTGTCAGAATGGGGTTAATTGCATCCGGAGACCTTTGTGTCAGAGCAACGATCAACAAAGCACCGCCGTAGGTATCACCTGACTTAAGTAAACCAATTAAATTGTTTGAAAAATGACTGCAGGTGTCGCCAACTGTCTCTAGAGAACTCATTTGGAGAACTCGCTGTTCTCTGGTGTATATTTAAGACTGAGCTGCCCTATCTTTAAGGTCTTGTGCTGTGTTTGTATGTGCTGAAAAATATCACAGCCAGCCTACTCTCACAAAGCCTGCATAAACAGAGAAGACTGGATTTGTCTTGTGTTTTCCTCCAAAACATAACTGATTTAGGCCTAGACACAGCCTAAGCACACAACAAGTGAGTGGTGAGGGTCAGAAGCATCTTATTTGTATTTTTAATAACATGTTTTGTGATGCATAATGTGAATTTGTATGATGGATGAAACATCTCTCAATTGTTGATATCTGTATTAATAATGGCAAGTATGTTCTGCCAATAGTGCTGCTTCAAAGAATGGGAACTAGAATTTAGTAAATTCCCACAGAAATCTGAGCTACAATATGAACAGATCTTCAAATCATAACAATAGATACACATACCCCAATTAAACAAAGAACACAAGAGGTATGTATTTTTAGTAATTCCATTCATTAATCTAACATTAAATGTAAGATATTTGTGTAGGCCAGATGGTTCCTGGAGCTGTGGATAAGTCTTACTAATAGAGCTGCTTTAACTGTGTCTGTGTGTCTGTGTGTGTGGGGGGGGATTCATAGCTCCATCAAATGATTGCAAGCTGGACCAATAGCAGCAAAACAGCTGCCAACTCTGATACTGCTACCACCATGTTTCATAGATGGGATGGGGCAGAAATGTTTTTTACCGGAGAGTGGTGGTTTCGAACACTCACATTAGACGGTGTAAAAGAGACTTGCAAAACCTTAGATGTTACTTTGGGGTTCATTGTGATCCCTTTATCTGTCCAAACAGGTCACAACTAGTCCTAAGATCTGTTCCAGCCTAAAGAGCATTGACGAGTAAGTTTTATGATGACCTCTCAGTTGTAAATCTCAGTTGTTATGAAGGCCAGATATTGATGGTAAATGTGTCTTTAAATTGAGTACAGTCAGCCACACTCACACCTGATAGTCATCCAACTGGTTGAACCTCCTTACCCTGATTATTATCTTTACCATACAGGTCATTCTAGACATTCACATACCTTTGCCAGTCTTGCCAAGACCTTTAATGTTGCATGTCTTTGTTCAGTAACTTGATGAAAAGGAATTAGTTTGTGTTACATTTTACTGGACTATTTTGTCTATTTATTGAGATATTCACTTTGTTCTCTAAGGTTCTCTTAAGGTCACAATTATGTAGAAACTGATAAGAGGTTCACTTTAAAGCAGTCCTGTAGGTCTGGCTATCAGAACTGAGTATTTTTAAGATATAAACCAAATGAGTGTAATAAGATAAGCTACAGATTAATATTGAAGCCAAAGTATAATTTGATATTAGTGCTTACATTGTAAAGGCACTGATAATCAGTATGCAAAAAATGCCAACTTGTAAATCCCTTAGGGTGTTTTCTGGTATTTCTGGCAGAACCCTTTTTATTGAGGGTGTATTGCTGTGTTCAGCTGTCCTCTTCCTGTAGCTTTAAAAGTAGCGAGTGCCACCTTTCATAAAAGAGACATTATACCAATATCAAATACCCTGTAGCTGTATCAATATTTGATGTATGATCAGAGCCATTAGCCACCGCTTTGCCTCATCATTTTGAGAAATGCTTGACAAGTATTAAAAGCAGTAGTTATGAATACGATTAGGCTTTAACGTCAGCCACAGCACATGCTAGCACCTTGACGGTTTGCCTAGACTGTTTCGAATGTGAATTCTGTGCAAGCCCCTTGTCTGCTCTGATGAGTATTTGACTTTTAGCTGCAAGACATCCCAATCATCTCCACTCCCCCACACTCCAATCAAGGCCTCATTAGCATCTGACACTACCTGTCATTAACAAAGCTCCCTAATTAGGCCCCAATCAGCCCACTCAGGAGCCCTCTTCAGCACGCTGCGTGTTTAGAGCAGGAGTGGATGGGATCAGCTCAAATTGCAGGCGGTGAGAGCAGCACTGTAACCCTGCCACTGAGTTCCCACTGAGCCCGATGGAGGGAAATTAAAACCGTGTCCGCTGCTTTTTATAGTCCCAGCGAGCTCATCTGCGCTATCTCAATATCTCAATTATTTAGCATTGAAATGAGAAGTGGAGAGGTATTGTACGGTTCCAGAGCAAGGCAGGATGAGCTGCTTTTGGATGCAGTATCGGCACTGGTCAAGCACAGATGTTAAAGGGGACATTTTTTGAGTGTGTTATTTTGTTCTCTATGGTCAGTGTATGTGTAGTTTTGAGTCTCATCAACATCATAATTCAGCTCTTTTGAAATCTCTCTATGTTTAAACCAGCTGTTTTTATTACTGTCTATAAGATATAGTGTGTATCGTGCCTCACTCTAAAAACAGACTGGACCAAATTACTCTACTGTTACTTAAGCTTGCATGATTGAAGCTAAACTGTGTAGGTGGACTGTATTTTCTGAAACTAAAAGGGGCCCCTAAGGACTGATCATTTGATGTAAATGACCAGTGTATTGGTCTTCTGCCTTGTGCCTCTTTCAAAAACAGTCCACATTCCTTATAACCACAAAATCAATTCATTCCAACAGACTGGTTTTGGAGCTTATATGGGCTTTATAGAGCATTAATAAGGGTTATTACTTGGGTCATAAACATTACACATAAAACAAACCCAAAAAGTGGCAAAAATGTTTTGGCCTTGGTCAAATGACTTCCCCTGTCAAATTTCATGTTACTGTGAATAACTAAACTAACAAAAGATAAAGGCATAAAGTCAAGGATGATTTATGTAATACTTTAGGCAAGGTTACCTTTTTCCCACCTTTTACAGTTTTTTTTACCCAGCATGGTCAGTACTTAGTAATACCCCCTTTGGCAAGTATCACAGCTGTGTATGTTTTTGTCAGCAGTTGAGAGTCTTTCAGTTCTTGTTTGGAAGATTCTTCCAACCAATTCTGTCATTCCTCCAGTAATGTGTAGGCCGAGCGTCTGTGACAGCCATATTAAACCTTTAGTTTGAGCCTCTTGAGGTAATTCATTGAAGATTCTGAGGAGTGTTTAGGATCATTATCTTGTATTTTTCTTATATTTATCTTCAGATTTTATAAGAAATGTTGATATTTGCTTTCAGAATTTGCTGGTATTTAATTTAATCCATTTTTCTCTCTATCAAGGAGCTGCTCCCTTTGCTGTACTGTACTGGCTTTAACACAAACCCAAAGCAGTTGGAGGAGCTGTCTTTTTTGGATTTTTTTTTAAAACAAACTTACTATTACTCATTCTGGCCAAAAAGTTTTAATTCCTAGCTTTTATCCAACAATTTACTTGACTTACAGTATTTCCCAAATGCATCATGCTTGTTTATATGCTCCATTGTGAATTTCTGATGCTGAATATTGTGTTGAGAAGACAGGAAGTGTTTTCTTCTGATGACTCTTACATGAAGGTCATATTTGTAGAACACAGTAGAATGTGCACCACTACTCCAGGGTCTGCTGAATCCTCCTGCTGAATCCTCCTTTTTGCTGTTAAACGGGGCTTTTTAGTCATTAGCATTTCTAGAACCCTACCAGTAGTTGTCTTAGAGGGTCTTCTAGGCCAAGAGATTTGAAATTTGTATCACCTGGACTCTCTTAATGATGAAAAGAACTTGCTAAAACTTACCTGAGAGCTTGAATCCCTCAGGGTGCCCTAACATTTGCATCATGCTCCTTTGCTTTATTTACTCTAAAATGAAAACAATGTTTCATCTTTAACTTCATTACTATAAGAGATCATTAATTTTCTACTCACGTAATCACTCATAGTATCTGAATGTTTGATCAGTGTTGCCCAAACCTTTGCATGCCTCTGTAAATTGAGTAACAGTGAGTGTGTTATATCTGATGAAGCTGGTGGCTTTAATTTTGTTTAATAGAGGAGACAAAGTGAAATAAGTAATGTGTGAGATCTGAGGTTTCACAATAGAGCCAAATGTTTACTGCTTCTTAATGCTCTAAGGTGTACAAACCCATAGTAAGCCACTCATGAACTTAAACTGTAAAGTCTAATAGACCTGTTTCTGGTTTCTGATACTGTGTGACATAACCACTGTCTATGCAAATGGACAAAAGTAAGTAACATGGTTAAAAACACTACTAGCAGTGTAAATGTTTTCTATAGTGTTAGACTGTTTAGTAATTCTATGTTTATGTTTATGCCTAGGTCTGTACACCATAGTGTCCATTTGTATAGATAACTCAATGTCCAAATTTAATATTTTGATTGAATCATTTAGTACATCTGGGAAATTTACAGCATGGCTTCGTCTTTGTGGCTTCCACAGTTTCCTCATCATAAGATGTGTAGAACTGGTTTGGGAGTGTTGTTGGCAATTCTAGTTGCTGTTTGCTCAATTCAAATATGTTGAAGTGTCACTGCAGGCCCCCTATTGCTGCTGATGCAAGAGGTGTGACAGATCAAGAAGGAACCGTTGTCTATGAAAGCTCTGGTACAAGAGAATGCATCATATTGGTTCTTTCTAGAAAGCAGTTACTGCATAAATGAAGTCCAGAACAGTGCCTGCAATGCGCCTTTGTGACAGGCTGATACCTCCAATTGGACCAACAGCCACTGCTTGATTAAAAATGACTTTCAACAATAAAGTGAAATGGATATTTCAGCTGCGTTTGCTGATACCAGAGCCACAATCTCCCTCTTTGCTTCAGAGAAAGGAGGTTCTGTATTATTACTGCATACTCTCTCATTAAAGGACTTAAAGGGGTTTGTATAGAAAGCATATTTTGAAAGCATGATCAGAATGCAGATTTGAAGAAGCATGTATGTGTTGACCTTTATCAGTTAATACCTTTCCGAGTGTAACTTTGTTATCAAAGAGGTTTGTTATTGTTATCTTTCCACAAATATTATAATGGGATCAATCTTCTCTTCTTCCTGTTTCCAGCATATATCTGTAAGTACAAAACTTTTAAAGGCAGTCTCATCCTGCCTATAATAACCCAATCATCTGAATGTTCCAAACCTCTCAGTTGGTTACATTATAATAATTCTGTTATGGTTAAAGGTCTCTTAATGAGCAATGAGTGAGCATGAATGTAAAGTAGTTCTTCTACTATTCCAACTCAGCTGAAATGGTGGCAGTACCAGTGAGATGGGGGGTGTGAGTTTGCTCAAAGGTAATTTCTTAATTTCTGGGGTTTCATTATGCCTAAAAAAGCAATCTCTCTCGTGTGACTGTGTCAAATTGACTCGGTACGGCAAAATGCACTCATCTGCATAGCTGTCACAACGGCTCATAAGATCTGGCATCCAATAACTTCACAATGCGCAGAATTACCGGTGTCAGTTTTAATGTGACATAGCAATTTACATCACACACTGCTGGGACGCGTACACATTTAAAGCGGTTTGCATGGTTAATGGCTGGAACGTTATTTGCATTATAATTTGGCGAGTATGAAGTGTAATCAAGCTACATTGACTCTCGGGGACTGCGGGGACACAGTGGGCGCTGGAGCTGGAGCTGTGGAGCGGCGCTGCTTGGGCTTGCATGCAAATGTGTTGCGCGTGGCCAATCCGATGCACTCCTGACTCCGGGTTACTTTGCATATTCCGCAGTCGGCATGTTGGACCCCACGCAGACCCACCCCCAGTCTCTTCTCAGCATTCATTAACAGCCAGGCGATGACAGGTTGATGTGCTGGCAAGCTTAATTTCCTTCTCAATTAAACATATCGTTGCTGTCATTACACATTTAATACAACTTTTATTTTTCTGCATACTGGAAAATACATCTTCCATATATTTATAAAGGACATTTTAGAATTCTGGGAGCTCAAGAACTGAATCTAGGCCTGTTGATATTCATGACCACTGGGTAAAAAACATACATCCTAATGTCGAGTTCCTAAAACAGAATTAGTTTGAATGCACTGTTTAGATCTGCTTAAAATGTTTTCTGGATGGTGCAGGTCCCTAAATGTTCTGCACCAGGTATCCTGACATTCTCAGGAATGCCTCCCCTAAACGAATTCCCTCAAAAGAAGGGGAAAATTCCTGGATTGATATTCACATATTCACATTTAATATGGATAAATAATTAGGCGCTGGCTATGCTTTGCGCCTGCATTCTAAATGGGGAAGCACTGATGAGATGTAGAGAGTCTGGAGAATAAAAGCTATGCTTTGCCACCTCTTTGGCACTGTCAGCAACCATTTCCGGCATGCACGGCATGTGTTTATTCCTGTAATAAGATCAGGGAGTTAAATATTTGGTATTCCGCTCGTATGGAACAGGTTGCACAGTGTCACTGTTAATTAAACAAGTCTTCCACTAATCCAGAGTTGCCTCCTGAATAGACCTCAATTGTCCCTCAAGTAAATTATCCTGAAAGCTCCTCATCTCTCTCTCTCTCTCTCTCTGTCTCTCTCTCTCTGTCTGTCTGTCTCTTACTCTCTCTCATTCTCACTCTCCCTCTCCCTTCCTCTCCCTTCAGCCTTTTCCCCTCTTTTAGGCTATTAATCACATCTGGCATTTGATTGTACCATCTCATGAAATGCAGATATAAAGCCACAGTTCCTTTATCAGGAAGCTTCTTGTTTCTCTGGAGATTTGCCACATCATTAAGTAGCCACAATGGAAAACATAAAATCATATGACACTTTGCAAACAAAATACCATTTCATCTATCATTTTCTCCGAACGACTGTCTACTATTAGCGTGGAGGGACAGGAGTTTAGGAACAAATGACTGTAGACACTTAAATTTGATTGGAATGGTTTAAATTGAACACACGACTGATCATGTTGAACAGGGTTAAAGACAGGAAAGTCTTGGTGAGTTGTCCTTTTGCCCTCAATCAGATCAGTGTCCTTATAGACTTCTGAGGTTGCGTTCACCATCTCGCCGTGGGATGAAACATTTCCAACATCTTTTGTGTGTTTTGTTGAGTGTTTTCTGCATAAATTCCTTGATTGAAGATCACTTGATTGTTATTGTCATTATTATTCTTGAGTCTTTTGCCTCTTTTTGGTGTTATGTCTTCCCTGCTTCCCTGCAAGTTAAATTGTCTTTATTAACAAGTAAAAATGCAACCAACTAATTTAAATAAGACTTATATCTAAATTCCAGTTACAAGTTTTAAATATCTGTGCTTAAGCTAGAAAGTGGAATAAATCAAGCTTTTCATCTTTGAAATATAAAGAGGGGGTAACTGTAGCACTGTGGTAAACTATGATGGATGCTAACTCCTGAAATTGGGTGGTAACTTTGTAAACTATGTCAGAAACGCATACAGTAACCTACCATGGTGAAGAGACCTGAAAAGAGACCTGTGCCTGTAGCCTTGCAGTCAGACCCTAAACACGCCACTAAGCTTCAGTTGTGGAGATGGCTGCCATAGGTCATATATGGACAGCTGAAAAGTTGACACTGTTTTTAAAATTAATTTTTTTATTTATAAATTGTACGGGAGTATATATATCACCTGCTAGTGTAAGCCTTGTAACCCCACCCCTTCTTTTAACCTCTAGGTTACCTAACAGCAGAGATGTTGTGGACTCACCTTACACTTGCTCATTAGTAGAGTTTTACACATCCGAAAACCTAAACAATTTTAGGAGGCAAAACTAAATTACACCAATGTAAAGTACAAAACACATGCATTTCAGAACCATGGTCAGTTAACCACAAAGCATGCAAGACTTTTGGAAGAATTTTGAAAACTCTATTTGCTTTTCCCCTGAAGGAAAACAGTTTAGACTCAGGGGCTAATTTTGAACCAGAGAACGAGGACATGTTCTCAGAGGTCTAGGCTCAACATGGGAATTTTGTTGTTGAGCATGCTCCAGAGACATGTCCTCACACATTTCTCAGAAATGCGCTGTTCCTCCTGCCAAAGAAGCAGCATTTAGCCCAAGGATACAAACCATTTATTTAGATAAACTAAATCCTGAGTGCATTTATTGACTCCAGTTAATATATTCCAGTGAAATTAGGCACACAATTAAACTACAATCTGTGAACAAGCAGAGCTGTCCAAAAGCTTAAACTGAGCGCTGATGTAGAAGTCGAATAGAGAAGCAGGAACGCAGATTGAATGACAATTTTACAGTGTTCATGACTGACTAATGTGCCCAAAAGTACCTTATGATGGTGAAATGTGTAATTAAATATACTCATTCATTTTAATGATGAAAACCAACTCATTTTAAATTAACTACACATTCAGAGCTCCAGGGAGCTGAGATGCTCATAAAAGATTTATAATTCTAATGTACCATCATTGCTGAAGCCAGCACTGATTCTTAAGCCAGGCGTTTTATTTGAAATAGGTTGTTGCAAGACCAACCTGAGCTTCTAAGGTTCTGATCCTTGAGCTACTGTATCACTGTCCTCACTAGATCTTTTTCCTGGAGCGCCTCGATAAACAAATTGCTTAACCTTGTTGGTGCTGCGTAAAGGAAGTACTTAACATCATCTTTTGAAGTAGTTTTTCTAGGCTTTGTACTTTTTTGAGTGTTTTAAAATGACTGTACTTTACTTTACTTGAAGTGCACTTTAAATGAAATGTTCTGCTTATGAGTAGCTGTGCTGCTGGCCTCTGCACCGAGCACACACTCACAGCGTATCATTACAGCAGGTCAAAGTAAGCTTAAAACACCACATTGGCACTGTCCAAAGAATAAATCTATGGTGGTGTGCTTGAGCAAACTACCATATGCTGCACTACACCAGAATCTTCAGACGTAATGACGGCTAACAGCTGTGCTGTACCAGTAAAAATGCCTAGCTCATTTCAAAAGGCCGTACAGCTCGCCATTCAGTGCTATAAAAACTTGACCAAACTTTATGTAAGTACATCTGCAATGCAAAAAAAATAAAAAAAGATGCTAAAAGAATCCCTTCAGCTGAGTGACGTTAACTCAGCCTCCACTGAAGAGTTCCATACGGTTCTTTTATGCCATTGCTTCAGAGAACACTTTTGTGGAACATTTACTGGAATAATTATTTTAGAGTGTACAAATGAAAAGCATGAGAAGACAATACATGTCATACTGTCATGGTATGTGTCTTAAAGGTCAGGAAAAGCATATTCAACATATTCTGTACACTTTCTGTACACTTTCTGGTTTGACATAAATTTGCTGTATAAAAATACAAGCAAACAAACATGTAGCACAGCATTTTTACAGTTTAAAATTGGATAACTGCCAAAACATTTCATTTTATATGGATTTTTCCTTACCTCTAAAACTCCCTGTACTTTACTGAACTGAACTGAAATTGGCAGAAAAATTAAGTTGCAAAAAGAAAATTTGATGTCAAAAGTCTCAATACATTCTGATTCAGATTTTAGCAGTCTTTATGACATTGCTGTTTTTGAACCATCATTTTACCTTGCCATATCTCTCAATGTTGTTCCAAACATATCCTGGGGGAGTGGGAATGAGGTTGTAGTTTAGGAACAGTTCAGAGTTAGGTGCTTGCTCTAGGGCAAAGTATCAGCATTCAGTGAGTGTGAGCCGTAGACACATGATTATCCTGCGTTACATTTCTTAGGGCATGAACCAGGTGATCACAACAGAATCCCTGTTGCTAAGCAGGTTTAAATCTACCATGTTCTACCATGTTACTTGGATTAATGTCCGTCTGTTGCTGCATGGCATCTATTACTGTCTGAATATAATACATATTATACAAACCTAATTTCAAAAAAGTTGGTACATTAAGAAAAATGCAAAACAGCAGTGATTTATAAATCCACTTTGACCTGTATTTGAACAACAACAGTATGGTGACAAGATACATAACATTAACTGTATCAACCTTGTTTATTTTTTTCATTCTGATACTGATGTCTGTAATACGTTCCAAAAAGTTTGAGACCAGGGTAATGTAAAAACACTAAAAACACTGAATTGTTTAACAGGTAATTCAATCATGTATGTATATAAACAAGGCATGCAGGGAAGGCTAGTCCGTAATGACCGGGGACAGGTCAAGGCAGGAATACTTTCACAAACCTTTGTCAAAACACTGTTCATCACTTCATCTACAAATCCAGTTCAGCCTGAACTTTACACAGTGGAAGTCACAGGTCAACAACATTCAGAAACGCCTACTTCTATGGACTCAAGCTGATCTGAAAAGGATTGATGGTCAGTAAGAAAAACACATATATGCCTGCAGTTTAGACCTATCAAACACTGGAGAAGAATAGCAAAGAATTGTTTGTATCCTCAGTCCCCACACAATTACTAAATACTGTTAAAGGAAAGCTGATGTAACACAGTGGTAAACATGATGAATTGTTTATTTGGAGGGACATCAGCAGGTAAGAATTTAGCTTAGTTTAGAATTTAGCTAGTTAAGTATGTAGGACATAAAGCATGAAACGTTGTCTTCTGACTGTTTCCCGTTACAGTTGTCATTAGTTGCCCAAAGTGCAGAAAAGCAATCCTGCATAAACTGATCATTCCTCAACACGCACTTCAATAGCTTCAGGCCTAGAACTGGCTTTGTAATTTGCGGTCGCACTGTTGTTTTTTGAACAGAATTGATGTGTTTTGGATGCTGATTTCAAATCGATCAGTAAGCGTGGAAAAACCACACGGTGATCCAGCAAATGTGTAATGTACATTTACATGTGCTTTCCAAAAATGATTGTCTTTCCCCCTCATTCAATAACAGGTGCAGGCACCTCATTTTCCAGCACCTGACCACTGATTTAACTTATTGTTCTAGCATTAAACCCGATTCCCCTTGTTGTGAAATCAACCAACGTTATTGTCATTAACCTGTAGCTCCTGCACCTCTTGCACACTGTGACAGAAGCGGCACTCAGTGATAAGATGGGCGCCACAGATTTGCTGCAGGCATTAAAACAAATTAACCTTCAGATATTTCTTCGATCGCTGATGCACCGCTGGGACCTCGCCCTCAGGGCCTCCCATCCGCCTCCTCTTTCATGTGACCAAATGTAATCTTTCGCATTTCATTTGCACGCACATTATTATTTATACCACCCAGATTTACTGTGGGCGATGGCGCAGATTGGATTCTGGTCAAGGGTTCGGGCGGGCTGTTGGGAGGAGGTGCAGGTAATTACGGGCGAAATGAATGGAGGCCTGGGATGAGGCTGGGGCCTGGCTGCTGGGAGGGCTTTATTAAATATGGAGCCGGTTTGATCTGATCTGCGGCCTAAGGCTATTGACCGCCTCCAGGGGAGATAATGGTAAAGGGGAAACAACAGCCTGACGGATGTATTATTTGTGTAGAGGCCTGATTGACGAGGAACAAGATTCGTTTACAGAGGCAGCATCAGCACATTCGAATTCGATCATCTCTGATCTCCGCAGCCTATTCATCCCCAACGTCTCCTCTGCTTCCTCCAGTTTGTGTGATGGTGCTGCTAGTGTTTAATATGAATGAATCCTTTAGCAAGACGATCATTAGGCACAAAACAGAACACTGATAGTAGCACTGCACAATATGCTGTCTGTTAATTGTTTCTGCGATACATACCTCTGCAGTACTGATACTGCAGAATGCTATAAGACGCATGTGAGCCACTAATTAACGCTAGAGCTAAAAGCCAGATATACGTTTTACCTGACTTTTTTAGTCAGCACTTCAGGTACAAAACTGCTGTTGCATCCTAAACACGTCATATATATGGTAAACACATTTGAGGTAGGATCACTAGGATCATGCAAAGTGTGTGTGGAGATACTCAAAGTGTGGCTCGAAACAGTCAGTCAGTAATCCCAATCCACTAACAAAATCTTGCAAATTTACCTGGGAAATATTGAACTTCAGATAACGATGTAAAATGACTGACATTACACCATGCATGCATCAGTCCAGTTGAGGGCTGTTGCTTAGCATGACATTTATGACATATATACACACATAAAGGACATGGTTATATACAACCAAGGTCCACATTAAGGTCTAGATTATTTTTTGCATCTTTTTTAAATATTTCCTCTCTATTAGGCCTCCTCCACCAATGTGGAATGGGCTTCTGTCCGGTTTGCACATCTACGCTTAAACGGTTCACCATATTGCCAGCAAAAATAAATGGGTTCAAAACAAAACGTTGGTAAAACTACAGAATAGCAGGCTCTTAAGCATGATTCATGACTACATCCGTGTGTGTCAGTTGTTGAGGAAAAAGAAGGCAACAGTGTCAAATGTAATGTTGTAAGCTCAGTAAAAATCCATCACGACCCCAAGACCACTATTATCACTTGCTTCAATCCACTGCTGTCGATATAACCCCCAAAGCAGGAGTGCCATTTGTCACATAGGTATATTTATGTTTTAATCTGTTTAGGGGTTTTAAGCTAGGTATGTTTTGAGTTGCCATTTACCACTAATGCTTTTATTTTAAGTAAAAAGGGGACAATGCTTTTGTAATGCTTTCGGGATTTCCCAGCTCCTCCACTCCTCCAGACTCAACTTCCCAGAGGGCATTGCTCAATGACGTCACACCCACATGTCCCCAGCCATCCAATCAGCTCTGCTCTAGGTCTCTAGAGTTCTAGCCCAGCTGACTTCAATCATCCTTTGCGTTTAAGCCCCATTCACTCACACACACAAAGTTTTGCCAAACCCTTTGTTTGCAGTCCTAACGTTTCTATCTTGTTGGTCTCCTCTGGTTTCTGGCTCATTTCATAACTCTGGCTTTGCTGTCCTCCCTCATGTTAGTTTGTGTTGTGCCTTTGTTACACTGCTCGACTGTTTAATAAAACCTGTTTGACTTCTAGCTTTGTGTTCCTCAGTCCAAGTTTGTACTTATAAATAGTCCACTTATAAATATGTCCACTGGGTTTGTTGTTTATCCTTCAAAAGGTCTTTATATCACCGAGATAAATAATGGAATAATTACACTCATGTTTCAAAAGTAACTTCAGAGAAGTCATATTGTTATGTTCCTCTTTAGAGTCATCTAAAGAGCTTTCACTAAATGCTCTGTGTCGATTTTAAAGTACAAATAAAAGTACAAATACTGATACAATTTAATTTAATAAATAATTAATAATTAATATAAAAATAACTTTTATATTATTTAAAGATACTTAATTTCTGTATTGAGTATATCTGTTCTGTTACAACCAAACGCTTGTTGCCTCTTTCTCCCGGCCCTCTAGAGGTCATTTCATGGTCAAAATGGAAATCGCTTTCGATATTGTTAATCAATGTAATCAAACAATAAACATCCCCCCCACCCCCAACTCTGTTATCAGAGAAACCAGGACACTGTTAGTTCCGTGTATGTGAAATCTGAAGAGCTGCTAGTGGGATGTACAATGAACAGTAAAAATGCAGCATTTGTGATATTTTATTATTATATTATATATTATATTAATATTATGTTATTATGAGTTCTGTAATAATGGGTTAAACCCTGCTTCTCACATATCAAGCACAGCACAATATGCAAACAGCAAATTGCAACACAATGCACAGTTTGTGTGAACAGTTTTGTGTTTTCAATACGTTGTGAATCCTGTTGAAACGTAGCAGTATTTAAGCAATGTCTAATTCGGTTCACATCAGGCTGCCCTTACTAATGGCTAGTAGTTTAGGCGCTACTAAAGATTCTTCAGATCTGTATTCCTTTCTAAGCCTGCCTTGTGCTATTGGCAAACGTAAGTGTTTGCCTTCCAACTCCAATGAGGATCAGTGTTCACTTGGACAAATAAAAAGCCTTGTTCCCAACCCTCAGAGACACAGGGGAGCGAGAGATCCAGGCAAGCAGAGGTCAAGCACTTACATTAATAACACCAAAAAGGGCTCCTGCTGCTCTCCACATATTTTCCAGCCCAAGGCCACGGCAGCCATGTTCGGGGCGAGAGCTCGAGCAGAAACTCTTTGCTAAATCTGATCTTGTTAAAGGCCGCATTAAATATTGATCAGCCCTGAAGATACTCAATAAGCTGCGGTTCTGCAGCCGGCCGGCACTGCTGAGTTTGAGCCCTAGACCGCATGAGTTATGACAGAGTGTGGAGGGTCGAGCGCGGGCCCCGCTGGGAGATCTAGGGAGACAAATGGCAATGCAGGTGGCAGTTTTTCACTTTGGTGCCACACACTGACAAGCGGGGTGTCCAATGGATGCAAAATAAAACAGCCATAGCTTATCTGGCCTTGTTCAAGGAATGCTCGTGAGCTAGAGATATGTGACTTTTGTGATCTATTCCGACATATTCAGATACTCTTCGGCATTTATAACCTTCCCGCATTTCACGTGCATGACTTACTGAAGTGTTGTAAAAGTGAATACATAATGCCACTTGTTGGAATACTAGGGAGACAAGATGATATGGAAAGCATCCAATCAGCAGTAATTGCTTTCAATAATATCGACCAGATCCATAGGGGTCATTGGAGTTTTTCCACATCGAACTCATCAAACCATATTTTAATATAACGTTATGTGCACAGGGGTGCTGCAATGCTGGAACAGTAGAATTCCTTACTCAAACGGTTGTCACCAAGTCAGAAGCAGCAATTGTCTAAAATGTTTCTGTGTGCTGCAGCATTAAAATCCCACTTCACTGGAGCTAAGGGTTCATGCACAAATCCTGAAACACGACCCCAGACTATTATACCTCCTTTATAGAACTTCTCCTCCAATACAGGCACCGAACTACCCAGAAGACTGATCCATTACAGCAGAGAATATTTTTCCACTGTTCAGCACCATGCTTTACACCGTTCCACTCGACGCTTGGTGTTGTACACATTGATCTTAAAGCCTGTGCACATGGCAACCAATTTCATGAGGCTCCAGATGCACAGTTCTTGTGCTGCTGATGCTTTCAAAGGCAATTTGGTATACTGTTGTGAGTGATGCAACACAGCATAGGTAATTTATACACAGTCAACATGTGAGTCCACCACATTTTGTGGCTGAGCTGTTGTGGCTGAGCTGTTGTGGCTTCTTGATGCATTCAATCCACCATAATAGCATTTACAGCTGACTAGAATATATCTAGCAAAAATTTCACAAATTGACCCTTTAGCAAAGCTGGCATACTATGTAACACACTCACTGTTAAAGTCACTAACCCTTTTCAGTACAGCATTCTACTGCCAGTGTTTGTGTATGGATATAATTGCTATCTGGTACTTTTCTTCACCTACTGCATATCCAAACCAATAATCATTTAGGAACCTTTATGTTTTAATAGTGTACAGCAACACTGTAAACCCTGTAATGCATTTTAAAAGGGGTACTGATGTTTGGGCTTACAGTGTATTTTGTACTGGTACAAGCTGCCTATTGCTCCTATATTTCTTTAGCAGTATCTACACCACTAATCAGCCAGGCAACTTGTGTATATATATCTCATGAAAAACACATGTAGCTGATCTCACTGCATAAGCCCCTCATCAAGCTCATATGAGGCCCCACAGTACCTAAAAACAGCAATCAGAGCCAGATAACCGCTTCACTTTAGCCACACTAATGAAGAAAACAATTCTCTCAAATGAGGCCAGAATTAGATTACATACAGTATGGTGTACAAGTGAGTGTTTCTTTCCCCTGAAAATTAGCTAAGCAGTGCTACAATTAAACAAGTTGCACACCTGGTGATAAATAGTCTCCGAAGACATTAGAAGAGGTAAAGCAGGGAGGGGGCGCATCTTCAGCTCGCAAAAAAGAAAAAAAAAAGTCCCTGAATTGTGCTGGTTGAGTTGCAGCTGTGAGCGGCTTTACTGCGATGCTGCTCATTCCTCTTGCCTCATTTATCATAGTCAGCGCTGAGGAGGAGGCTGGAGGCCATGCTGGGTCTATTGTATTAGCAAACACACTCGTCAGAGTACAGCTCATTGTCTGCTTTTTACACCCTCTCCCCCTCCGCAGTGTCCTTGCACTCCAATAATGAGCGGCTGGTGGAGGTAGAGGTGTTAAAAGGCAGCGTATTCCATGTCACTGCGTGAGCCCATATTACTATAATAATATAGCGCTTTAGGGCAGAGAGGGATATCTGGTGATTTTCTATAAAATATACAACTGCATTTTAAATAGTCCTTATTTCACATCCACATTATATGGCTGATGCACTCCATTACACATAATGCATAATGATGGCTAACGATAGCTCTTTAACTTATCACCTATCCTTTTAATAACAGGCCAATAAATTCACACGCTGTCACTGGTTTACTTTTCACTTTTTTTTACTTTGTTCCAATTTTCATACACTACTTTGTGAAATGCTAAGGAGCACCTGATAATTACAACCTTTAATTCTAAAACCAAGTACATAATATGGAAATGCATCACTTATCAGATTGTACATCATTGTCTCAGGCTTTTGTGTGACTGCTTAGCCATGTAGAACCAATCCCTGAAACTCCTGATGAACAATTCTTCTGCCGGTGTTGCTTCCAGGCGCAAGTTACACAACGCAAAAACAGATGACAAATGCCCAGTATGCTTCAGCACTCAGTACTCCTCTTCTGTGAGGCCGATTGACTTGAGCTGATGTTGTTGTCATAGAAAAGCACCCCCAGTTGACCAGGGCAGCTCTAGTAAAGTTGAAACTTGATGTACTGACTTGTTGGAAAGGGGGAAAACTGACCACAGACTTCTTCTATAATGACCTGCTCTACTGTCAGTTTTTCCCTATGGAAACTGGAGGGTTATAAGTGTGACTAAAACAGTCAAACCTACTAATTAGAGGAGGCATAATTCTAGTGTGTTTTCCACATATGGAGAACTGAACTTTGGAAAAAGATCACATATGAAACACCACCCTCTCTAACAGCAAATGGTTTTGGTAACAGTAAATGCTTGTAACAGTAAATTTATCAGCTCATTACCAATCCCTTTTAAGACTTGCAGGGGGTGTGTTAAAGCAGGGAATCCACTAAAATGTCCAGAACCGGGGTTGAGAAGCACTGTACTAGATGAACATGGAGAAGAGAGAATGTAAGACAAAGCAAAGGCTTCGCAAAGGTGCACTGAAACAATAGGGCACATACAAAAGAGCTGATGGCAAACAGGTGTCATCAAACAAGTTTTAGAGAGTAAAGCTGGAATGGTAAAAGGGATGAAATGATCCAACATAACATGGAGTATAATATGTAGGGCCCTATGGAATCTGTTTTAGTTCCTCCCCAAATTAAGTTTTTTGGTTTTATGGATTTTTTGTCATTCCAATTTTTGTTTTTAAAAGTTTATTTCTTTAAGAAAACTTTAGGAAAATAACAATTAAACAAACGCAAAATGGCACCTCAGTATTTTTAAATTACTGCTACAACATTTAGCAAAAGGATGTAATTGAAAGGTAAAGGAGGAAATAATATTTTGTATTTTTAATAGAACACCAGTTTAGATAACAAATATAGCACATGCGATTTTGGAATAAAACTTTGATTTACATCAAATGAGCTCAAAACTCAAACTTAAAAGTGTGGATAAGCAATCAGAATGCAACTAGAATCCTAATCATGTAGCCAAGTTATCTATCTATATAGATATCAGACTCTCCATTTACATATGAGCAGACGAGAATATGTTTAACTTAACATAGTACAGGTCAATATGAGCCAATTGCCTTTGGCCTTTCTACTTCGTATCTATCTATCTATCTATCTATCTATCTATCTATCTATCTATCTATCTATCTATCTATCTATCTATCTATCTATCTATCTATCTATCTATCTATCTATCTGCGCTGCTCATATGTTTAGACTTTCAAATAACCTGAAATGTGGAAAGATGTGTGAAAGGTGCTACAAGGAGTTCTTGGAGCAAATAGAGAGAGCCATAGTGAAATCTTTTGGTTTTTTTCGGTTCCCTAATGAGATGTGCAAGTGTGAAGAACCTTGACCAAATTTAATAAACTGCCACATAATTCAAAGGTTTTGTACCAATTCCTGGAACCATGTCCCCAAGTCAACAATCATTTAGGGGCCTTTATGTTGCAGAGTGCAGAACTGCTGGAAGAGGCACTTTGAAGCCTCACAGCACAATGTCACCGTAAGGATGCAACGTATGTTGCTCGTGTGTGTGCGGGTAACACGCAGACCTGGAGCTGTTCATCATCTCTCACACACAGACGTAACTATTCATCACTCTGCCTCAGCCCCCGTCCTATCAGGCAGGACACATGTCATTCATCATTTCCATGGCAACTGTCTCTTCTCCGGACAGCTCTGCAATCAGCGGCCCATCAGACCTTCAGCGCGCCTTGGCCTCTTTTGTCCCTCTCCGCTAACTGTCATAGCCTGATAAGATTATCACAGACAACTTCAACTCCACACCAGCTCCAAGAAGAAAAGAAGGAGGCACTTTTTCTTTTATTCATTTCTTTTTCATACTTTATTCCCTCTGCCCACAACAAGCCTTTTCCTGTCTCCTTTTGCCCTTCTCGCACTGAAGGAAGAGATGTGAAAGCACAATATGCCAGCGCAGGGCTGGAGCTTTAACTGCAAACAGTGACAGACATACAAAGGCCTGTCTGCTTTATCTTGCAACAAATCGCAGAGATCTAAAGCTTGACATTGGCAGTGCTTAAAGGGCTGTAACAAAGCAAGGAGGGAGAAGTGAGGAACGGGATAGTCACCTACTCATTCATTAGCAGGCTGGTGCTATTCTTAGTGCTTAGTTAAAGCAATAGTTCGACCAAAATCCAAATGACACAATTTCCCCCATATCCCAAATCATGCCCAGTGGCAGGATAAATTAGATAAGGGAGCACAGTAAATTGCTGAGGGGGCACATGTCTCTCCACCCAATGAACGGCCAATAATATAGATGATGGTAGAGCTAACCTGTTCACCATAGAACTAGCCTCTGAAAGACTCTCAATGATTATTAATGGAAACAAGCTTAAATACAACAGAAAATTAAAAACCTTTGCACAGGCCATGTTTTATGGATTTCCCTCATTTCTATTGATAACTAAATACGTAACTAAAAATATGTTTTATTTAGAATAAAAATATAATGCACAATTTGACTGGGACACTCCAGCATTTGCATATTGCTGTTGTCAGGACACACTAATGCATTACCTGAATGACAGAAGGAGGGAAAGGAGGAGGGAAGGGAAGGGAGGGAAGGAGGGAAAACACACCTTATGTTTAAAGTAAGTCAGTGTAACCAGACCTGTTTTAAGGAAATGTTCATTTATTTATTTTCTTCATCCTGAAATGTTCGGGGCAACAGGCAATATTTTATTTTGTCATAAACGGACAACAAACAAAAATGGAGATGGTCATTACAAAAGACATATCTTCTTCTTCTTTTCTTCTTCTTATTATCATTCTTAGTCTTCTTAAGCCATTCTGTAGCTGATTTACTTGTGTGCCTTGGCTCATTCCATCAACCAAATGCCTCCTCAGCTTGAGAGTGTGAACTGCTGCCTTTACATTCTTAAAATCATTTGACGCACCTTTGAATTGTGCCCTCATTGATCAGAAGGTGTCCAGGCCCTGAGGCAGCAAAGGAGCTTCAAACTCTGATTCTCCCTTCACCATGCTTCACAGTAACTTACAAAGAGACCCCTACTTAGTGGGCATTAGCAGAATGTAGAAAGACATGATAACAACCAAGGGGCTTTTTTAAGAGTCACAGCACAACAAAGAGCCCTTACAGGGGTCACTGCACTTGAAACTCATTTCTGTTTCAGCATCTAGTATCTAAAATGTACATTCAACCATTTACCAAGTACTGTTGTGATATTTCAAAAAGTCCAATGTTTTACACCATGAATCTGGAATTTCAGGTTAACATTTTTGTCGATGTTTCCTTCTGTGAATATTCAAGTTCTATGAATCGGTTCTGTGATAAGCCCATGGCAAAACCTAAGAGGAAGTACTTCCTCAGGAATTCGACAGCCTTCAGAAGAATGCATACGGCTGTCATTGTCCAATCTGCCACTGTCCTTCAGGGATTGATCCGAAGTGCTGTTAACTGTGGTGGAACGAGAGGAGGAGAAGCTGAGAGGATGGATGAGCGAACGGAAGAGAGAATAGATCCAGACGAGCCTGCATTATTTATTTAAAGCCATAATTAATAAAGGGGGCCTTCATTGCCGTCCCCCCACTTCGGATGGTTTCCATTTTTAATGTTATTCATGGGGGGATGAGAAAGAAAATTTGAAATCTCCTTCCCTTATTACCGCAGCAAGAAAGTGTCATATTACTTAGAGGCTGATTACACGGCTGCCCGAGCCCAACTGTATGTGAATACTGTATTTGCAAACACTCCTTGAGTTTCTGAGAGCAGCACTGTAATCGCCTCGCCTGTCAAAAGGAGACAAGTGACGGAGCCAAATTACTCCCCCAAGGTTATTTCCTCTTCCCCTACTCAGCAATGCAAACACGAAAATCGGAGGTCTCGAGGTTTAGAGGTTTCAAACTGGGGTCTCATAGCCCAGAGATAGACATGAGAGAAGGGGGGGAGAAAAAAAAGTTTTAGCCAACAACAATCTCATCTACAGTCAAATGAGACTGCAAGACATTAAAGATTCTCATTACGAATCCCTCCGAGTGTCTTCAGTCAATCCTCGGGCCGAGACAGAGTGAGAATTGCTCCTGACAAACATTAATATGAAATGAGCATTGAAGGATGCATTGCTGGAGCCAGATGGGTCTGACTGCTGGACGCGTGCTTGTTATTGACAGCTCCTCATGGGGACAAAATGCTGCGAGTTGCCTGGCCCTTGGGGTTAGTATCATATTAATGTCACCTAGCTTTCTGGTGCCGGAGCGGCCGTACAGTACAGCCCACTGTCAGGAAACTGGCCCTGACTACATACATCAGGGTCCTTAAAACATCCCTCTGGGCAATGATGGACCTGTCCGCATTCTTCTAGACGGTATTAGCAAAGACAGCACATGCAAATTGTTTGCCTGAGAAAGACGGAGAGGGCTCTGTTGAGGAAGTGCCACTTTCTCCATCTCTCGAGGACAAACTAATAGGCGCTGCTCCGAGAGGACAACCCCCGGGTCATTAACCATTTTTACAGTGAGGTTCACATGGAAAGTAGGCGCCATTGATATTCAGTAAGCCACACTGGATTTACATGAGGAAATGAAAGAGGGACTTCTTCTCTCCCCAGCGCTGCCGCGGAGGCTCCGCTGTGTAAGTTCGATGTGCTGTAAAGTGACAAAGCAAAGTCTTCTGAAGGACCATGTCATTTGCAGCATCGTTTCAAACGCACATTTAGCCTTTTCCTGCTGCGTCTCTCCGTCTCTATTTCTCTAAGAGCTACTTTAATCTCCGATTAACCGATTAACACAGGCCCTGTTCAAATGAATGTTTTAGCATGGCAGATGATATTTTTCTCATCAGCTTCATCCGTGGCTTCGCCAAAAGGGCACTGAGTTAAACTCAAAGAGCCAGCAAATCATACCCGCTTTAATTTGACGCGGGAGAAGAGGGCCGAGTTTCAAACATGTGAAGTTTGCCATCCTGTTGAGCAGCATGGGAGAAAGAAAGCCAGCTGGCTTTACCTGTTTATTTTTAGCCTGGGCTGGTGGCAGCAGGTGCACTCTTACTTGTGCTTATGGCATCAATATAAATGAGAGATAATTACTTTTGTGACAACGTGCCAATTAAATTAGACTCCGCAAAACAACATAATAGCAATTTATTATGCTCTGGTGAGCAATAACAAACCCATCATAATTAACACTCCGGTTGCAAGCAAGAGCCGTTTTGTGCCACAAATACAATCTGATTCCCCAAACTAAACATACGGGGCCAAACTCCATCTAAGTCAGATAATGGCATTAAAGGATTCGGGCGAAACGAGAGCGTTTGGTCTCGCACATTCTAATGAGTGCGAGCGGATGTAAATGCAGGAGGATGGGGGAGAGGAGATGAAATATGATGATATGTTTGGGGTTTGGGAGGTGTTCGCAATGTCTGTAATGTCTGTAACACTGACAAAAGCCTTCAGGTTGTCTGTTGTGTGAAAGTCCAATCTCCCAAAGTATTAATAGAGCTTTATTTTAAAGGGACGCAGTGCTGTGCTGTTGTTAGATAAAAGTGTTTGATGTAGTAAATGCATAATGTTACAGTTCAAAGTTCATACCATTGGTATGTGAAAACTAAGTGGTTAAAAAGGCTCATTTTGTAAATGAATTGTTTTCGTGATGCCACATTTACCAGACCATATCCGTCTTTTCAGCCACCAGCTGTTTATCTGCTTTCATTCCCACTGAAGTTGAGTGTTTTAAGTCAAGTGGTTCTCAGTGCCATTCCTCGTTATAACTTGTATACGGTCAAATAAAATCCAGATACACCACAGTGAGAAAGTAGTGCCGTAAATATGCAAGATAATTAATATACTGATCATAAATAGTAGACAGGACAATAAAACAATATGTACAAATCAACATCACATCGATGTTTTACATATAATGTAAATCAATGTAAGCAGAGTTTTCAGGGTTAGTTTGGGCTGTTTTTTTATATAATTTTTTAAAAAATTTATACAAACTATAACAGGCCTTCTCAAATTATTAAAAACGGAAAAACAAAAATGAGATATGAGGATTTGTTCCAATGGCAGGAACATACAGTACATACATACACCCACATGGACTGGCATTTCAGATAGGATTTTTTTTTCAATATAGGCCAACCAATTAGAAAAGATGTCATTTACATACAGTACTATACAAAAATCTGAGATAACCTTTCATTTATTTAACACTATTACACTCAAATTTTTCAGTGACGTAAATAAGAGGAATGCATAATTCATTAAAAATGACAAAAAAGCCTTAATATTTAAATATACACTCATAATCAGAAAGTAGTTGCACCCAGAAGGAAATGATATTCAGAAGGAAGTAAAGGCTACCTGCGTTAATAAATGATGGTAAATTTAGACTGATATGAGCAATATCTATTGAGCTACACATACAGAAGTAGTGTCTCTATACAACATGCCAGACGTCTTCTGGTGGTTTTTCGATCCATCCCATACAGCGTATATTCTCACACAGTTCCTGTGGATTTTGTGGAGGTTGTGTGACACCAGGCCTTCTGGATAAAATCTGCAGGAACTATGTGAATATTCAAGTTGTATGTGATGGATTATCGCAGGGGGCAGTGCCAAGACACACAGATTCGTTGGCTGTGTCCGAGTGTATCGTTTTTTCAGTGTTTTGTTTGTTTTAGGCATTTATTACTTTATTAACCTCAGTTCTCTTCAGGAGACTTGCTTTCATTTTTTTCAAAGAAATCTATTAGGATATTTTTTCTACACCTACATTGTTCAGCTGTTTAGAAGCCAGATATATATTTTACTTCTCAGACACATTCAGTGATGTTAATGTCTGGACTTTGGGATGGTCAGTCCACCTTTGCCAAAGTTCTTTCTGTCTGTTGCATGTTCTCAGTAAGGGCTAATAATGTTAGGTGGAAGGATGGGCAGAAACATGATTTGTCCTCTGCCTCAAAGATAAAAGCTTTAAGTACTGTTTATATGACAGTGACAGCTTTGTTAACCTCCATGGTTGGAAATACTCTCTTATTCCTTATGCAGGATGCTTCTCTAACATCCAGACTCTTTAGAAATATCTCCTGAAAAATTGAATGAGCTGTGCTTATAGACTATGTTGACTGACCTTACATAGTAATGTATATCAGTCTTATAGGCTAGGGATAAAGAGAGGCAGGGAACAGAGTCATGTAAAATTCAATTACAGTTTTTGGCACATGCATCCACACAAATATAAAATATGTAAAATGTGGATGCTTTATTAGTTACAATAGCAGCCGGACCTCTCTCTGCCAGGCAGCAACCTGTTGCCTCCCTTAGACACCTGTCTCCATTCGTTCAGTGCTCTACATCTCTGTCCAAACTTCTGTTCAGTCTTCATAGCCTAAGGACATAACTCCAAGTCAGAGACTTTGCCTGTGGCAACACCTCTAATCGCACATCAGCGTGGGCTCACCTGCATCGTCAGAGTGAGGCCGAGTGGGGCTTGCATGCCCTCTTGACTGACTATGCGGCTTTGAGAGCGATCAGCACAGAGGGTACCACCACCGAGCTATTGTGTTCTGTCAGTAGGCTATTCATCCATATCAATATTTTCAAATAAACACTTAAACGGCTAGCTAAATGGCAGGAATCAGGCAAATTACACTATTAATAGACCGCCTGGGTGCCACTTGCTCTCGGCGCTCCACTTTTTCCCTCCTTATGCCTTTAATTGTGAGCTCCTGATTTGATTTTTAAAAGGGAAGCTTTAAGTGAAGGCCTGTTATACTTATTAAGAAGCCATTTCACAAGGATTAATTATCAAGACCAATTATTTGGGATTGTATCATGCAAAAGGTTAGCTGTAGGTGACAAGGGAGAGGAAACAGACCTGGGGCGATGCAGCCAGAGAGCGAGGCTGTGCATTTTAATGCCCTGCGAAAATGAACTCGCCCGCAGAGCAAATTGCATTGACCTGGATCTCACGCGTTGATGGTGGAAAGGCAAATCCGGAGGAGAGCCTTTAACCCTTTGTCTGGTCAACAGAGATGCCTGACAGCTTTTAAATAGAGTTAGTCCTGTTGTGCTGTGCAGTGAAACGCTAGGTGAAAGCAGTTAAACTGAGTTGGAACATTACAGCCCTACCTTAAGAAAGCAGATTTGTATTTTGACCAGTACCTGAATAGCTTCATAAATTTAGCATTCTACTTTGCCTTGGAAACTTTAGAAACATCGCCTGACTCACCTGAAGGATTTTTCACTGACCCTTTTTATTCAATATAATTTGAGTTAGCCATCCTCGGGACCTTGGCCAGTTTCTGACCATAGAGCCCCTCTTGTCTGGATTGTCTGCATTCACAACACAACACTGATAATGACTCTGAATTACCACACTAGTATGGGAATTCAGTGAACAACTCCACTGTTGGTTGTAAGGGAACCTTACCACCAAGGGTTTTCACCAGGGCAGCCGTATCCTGGTCTTGGGGCTCTGCCATCCTGTAAAGTTAAGCTTCAACCTTAAACACAACTAGTAAAGACCTTTAGGGGAATCTGACTTGAATGTGAATGGACCTGTGTCCTAATATTAGATATCTATACAATTTAGAGATGTTCACATTTTTAAAGTCACTGCTCAATTTTTTTGTGATTTAGTTTTATGTTGGTTTAGTCAGTGACCCAGCTTGGTTGACCGGCATAACAGCATCAGAACACAATTACACTGGTTTGCTGATGATCAAGAAATTATCTTTCATCTTATCCAGCTCAGGTCAGGTTTGACTTGATCAGATTTATGTCACCTTAGGGTAAATTAGGGTGAATTTACCTTAGGGTAAATCAGATTTGAAAAGTTAGATTACACACAGCTCTGAAAAAACAGGTGTAAGTCACAAAAATTGTGATCTGTGAGTCAAAAATTCTGATCTGTGCCACCTTAGCCTAGTAATGTAAATGGGGCCTCAGAGGCAGGTGTGTTGGATCTGAACCAATCACAGTGATAGATTTCAAGGACCAGGACTGACCGCCCCTGACTTTATGTGAAGACTTTATCCTAATAGATACCAAATCAGTCCTAAGGGTCACCCAGATGGTCCACACTGGTTTGTTCAAACCAGACTGCCAACACAGTAACAGTAGAAACGTGTGGTGGTGACCAGGGACTGGTTTGAGAATGACTGGCATAAAGAATTGCTTACACAAACTGCACGGCAACAGTGCCACCAGAGTAAAGGTTAAAGCAGGGGTTTACAATAAACTGGCCAATTACAATGTATTTGGTAACAGACTAGTTACTTTCTTTATTATTTTCTATAGTTGTCAGTG
The DNA here is from genome assembly GCA_024036415.1 of Prochilodus magdalenae. Lineage (NCBI taxonomy): Eukaryota > Metazoa > Chordata > Actinopteri > Characiformes > Prochilodontidae > Prochilodus > Prochilodus magdalenae. Next base: position 1,060,132 of record JAMWET010002088.1, read on the forward strand.
GTTTCACTAGACCTTTAGGGACTATGTAGGAAGTATTTACAGTTGTTTATCACATACTGAACCACAGAAGCAGTTTGTGTTTTGATATTATTATGAACATGTTGCCTGATACCTGAGACATTACAAGTCTTATAGAGTTTTGGTAGTTTTTTGGCCTAAAGGTCAAAGTTATTTATTTGTTGGTGAATGTGTTCATGGTTTACATGTACACTGTAAGAAAGGAAAACTATTTTGCCAACATGTTCAGTAAGAACAATTTTGCTGCAATGCACCATTTCAGTTGAAAGTGCTCTGAATGATGTTGTTTATATCTTAATTATTTAACTACACAGACATTTGATGTAATCGGTGGATTTCTCCTTTAAGTAAAGTTGGTCTGAACCCAACCTGGCTATTGTGTATTATTGAAAGTATCATGAATCTAAAAGTTCCAGCATTGCGTCACTTATTCAAAGCCCCATGGACGGACAACGTGGCTGGCCTGAATTAATCATTCACAGGCCAAAGTACAACAAAAGACCAGTGCAGCAAAACTGTTTAAAAGTCATCGACTTGAGCTGATAGCATCTCATCCAGGACTGCAAAGTTCTAGAGGCTGAATAAACAAATAAATAAGTAGAACAACAAACAAGCAAGGCCCAATCAATAGTATGACCAGGGCACTCGAATAGCGGCCTTTCTTCTGAGTGCCATGGCCGCAGAGAAGTAAAACAAACAGTGTTTGTGTAAAGGTCTTCCAGCCCCGGCGGGCCCAACCTGCCATTGATTATGGTGATGTTGCTCATAGCACTGTTTGGCCACCTGACAGGAGGAGAAACAGAGCTCTAATGTGTACAGATCATGTTTGACCATCAGCACAATCTGCCTGGGACACCAACCTTGGAGAAGAGTTTTGCCTGATTTCATAACCGTAAGACGAGCTGGATGCTTTCGGGTTCGCTTTGCATTCATCTGTTAAAAGGGCCATCGACAGAAACACAAGTCAAAATGTAATTAAATGAACAGGGAGGGACGTTCAATACGTAATAGGTTTCAAATGAATTACTTGGAGGACGTGGAGTTCCAGTTACGCTGCATTGTACTGTTCAGCATTCTGCTAAATGCTACGAAATGCCAGGGTACAGCCCTCAGCCCTCGGAAAAAAAACAAAACAACGCATCGGAACAAGGAAAGAGGAGGTTGAAAAAGACAGAGCAGTGCAGGACAGAGGAGCGGCATGCTCCATCATTGGTTTGGCAGCATCCACTCTCATCTGCCGGCCTGTTCCACTCAGTGCACACCTCCTCTTTACCAGGAAATCAGTCATGGCACTTCATCCATTTCTCTAGCTTCTCTATAACCTGCATTGCCACAACAGCTGCACTGTATGGAGCACGAAGGCCACATCAACTTAAAGGAGGGCTTCTCTGCTTGTCGGGGAATGTGACCATAAAGAGATACTTTGCATTAGTATAAATAGTAATGTAGATCTACTAAGACATGTTTGGGGGTCCGAAGTTCATTGTTTTTAAGTTCAGATTGGAGGAAAAGTGTATGTAGCTAACAAGCAATGAAAGCTAATGACAATGGATTTGCCTAAAACTGTGTTAAGTAACTCAAAAACTTTAGGTTTAGGTTGTCTTGACAATATATAGCGTCTATAATTAAAGAATAAACACATTTCAGGCAAAAACAAACAAACAAAATATATGTATTCATTTATTTATTTATTTATTTATTTATTTATTTATTTATTTATTTACCTCATTTCTGTTCAGTGCCCTATTCTACCACCAATATTCATGCTCTCTTACTGAGATTTCTTCCAAGGAATTTATTTCCATTTGACCATTTATTGTGGAATGTAAAGGGCAACTGCTGTGCTGAAATAACTGCCAATTCTGTTACATCAGTCAGATGTAGACCCTCAGCTGCTACCGCAACTAGAGTTAGGCCAGTTTTGCTTTGTCTTGTATCCCTGACCACAGTCTCCAGAGATTAGGACCAACATACATGCAGGGTCGGAAACCACACATGCTAGACTTTTGGAAATTGCTTTACAACTTCATGCAGGAGACATTAGCTTCTATTATTTGTTTGCCACATTAGTCTCATAGGTCCAGTGCCCAACTAAAAAAGCAAACACTAGCCATGTCTTGACTGATATACAGAGAGCCGAAAGGGAGACAGACAAATGTCAATTTCTAAAAAACAATGTTCACATGCACTACCAGTCATGGTGTATGGAATAAAAATGTTTCTTCCACAGTCGTCATGCACTTGCCGGGGTGTGTGTAGTGGGTTTGTGAGGAAGAGCACTGGAGACACAGGCCGTCAAACGTGTTCATATAGTCCTTACCCTTAGAGCGACCGTCATGCTCCCTCGACTTTACTACTTTCACGCCTCTTATTCTCTAATTCCAGCTGCACCTGGGCCTCCTCTGCAGAAACACACACACACGCGCGCACACACTCAGCTATACGGACCCCTCCCCACTCAGTCTTCATGAGTACACACACACACACACACACACTTGAGAAACACATTCAGATTCTTCTTCTGCACAACTCAGTTCTTTTTACAAACCTGTAGCTCGTACTGAGAGGAAGGATGATATGTGGAAGAAGGAACTGCCGTTGGAAATGTATTACCTATTTCCACTATTGTTATATATTGTTATATATTATTTCCAAATGGTCTAGAAGCTCCATCCCAGAAAGCTATGATACAAAATGCTGATATGGATGTTATACAATGTCTAAGACTGTGCAGTGCAACTATGAGGAAAGCCTCTTGCATGGTTTATACAGTGATGGAAAATACTGTAGTACACAGAATGTTCCAGTCCTCCACACTGATACGTTTCACTGTGGCCAACATAGACATAAAATATATGATGGAGAGAAACATTCAGGGCATTGTAAAACCAAACAGTAAATTACTATATATGTCAACATCAGTTCCCTGACTTCTTGGAAGATTCTCTACAAGAGAACATCTCATATCAAACCACCCTGCGTAACTTCAGTACTCCACAAAGACTGCAGGCGTTCACAATGAGCTTTACATTAAATAATTTACCTGTTTAAATAATATAAATGAAATACAGCGGTACACCCAAAGTATCATCCCTAGACGGTACATCCACCTCTTTTGGTATTGGTTTGGCAGAAACAGCAGCTTGATAAGTGCAAGTGTATCTACTCGGCTCATGTTGCTTACATCATAAAACTGGCTGATACACAGTTGCTTGTTTGGAGCAAAAATCAATTGATTGCATTCTTCAGTCAATCAATGCATTTTTATGCCCCTATTGATACTTAATAAGAATACAAGGACGCAAAACAGACATCATCAAAATAATAGCTACACTGCATTTTACAGGCATCTGCTGTAAGCCATATCAAGACACCCAAGTTTCTCTTGGATGAAGCCTTTATATTTCTTCACAGTTTGGCTTCATGTGCTAATTAAGCCTGGCTGAACATTACGCTTAGGCAAATGGTCAGATTTCAGTGCTTCTAAAGCGCTTTCAGAGCTTTTGTGTGTGGCATTAGCAAGCTTCTAGCTTTTTTAGCATAAGCATCATTATTTCTACAGCATGTGCACACTGTCATTTAAAACCATGCTGACTTGTGCCAACAATGATACAACCGTGAACAAAGATTTGCGTTGGTCTTCACAAACCCAGGCAAACACATCACAGTAAGGACATGAATGTTTACCCTCAAATACATCCCAGGTTGTTGGAGATGTTTTCTCTGGACTGACATTACATTGTCAGAATTAATGTATGTGATGTGTGGCTCTTTTCCAATCCAGTGTCTGTTTTTTTTTGTGTTAATGGTAATAACAGGCAGCCTTGTACTGTAATGTCACTGTAATCCAGGAACCTGAGCCACAGTGAGAACACTTCTAATGCATCAGTGCCATCTAGTGGAGTAGGAAGGAGCCGCTGTCAGGTGAGATACCGATTTCCGTTTGGTAGTGGCAGGTGTTGTTTCCTAATTAAAGTTTACAGCAGTGACAGAAAGTGTTTGAATGAAACCATGCGAAGATCTTGAGAATTGTGAGAACTCAGAGTTCATGCACTCTTTTAAATTTTCCAGAAATGGAAAGTGTGCTGACCAGCTGTCTCACTGTCTGGTATGGGAACTGCCGAACCACAGCGGATTGTGAAGACAGCTGAAAACTATTAACACCTCATACCTTAAGCACTGCTTTGGCAAACGCCACCAGCATTGTGGGTGACCCTTCCACTGCTCTCATGGACTCTTTGCGCTCCTACCATCTGGCAGAGGGTACTGGAGCATTCCGTACCAACCAGATTCGTCCTCGGGGCAGTAAGACAATTGATGCCCAACAAAATTCACCTGGACAGATCTAGACCTTTTCCAGCCTTCCTCTATAGATTGATCACCCTAACACTAAAAGGTTCACTGTCATGTGTATTTGTCATGTATATTTGTTGTGTCGTGTGTGTTTTACTGTTTGGTGTATTGATTGAATGATCTGCACTTATGTTGTTGTATACTGCTGTGTAGCTCTACTTTATGGAGTTTGTTGCCCCGTAAGGTTTCAAGAACAACATTTGGTTTCAATGTAAACAAGTAATATGGAGGAATGACCGTACAGATAGTGTCTAGATAATTTCGCTTGACTTGAAATCTAGTTGAGAGTCAAAACTCTTGGAATATATACTCAAAAATTAGATTAAAGAAATCATGTTAATGTGGATTTTGGGAGCAGTTATAAAAATATATTCATTAATTATAAGCCCATTTTAAATTTAATGACAGCAACATATTTAAAGAGGTTAGGAAAGGGGAAACAAAAAAGCTGCTTCCAAAAAATAATAAATAAATACTAAATGTCATGCTGAAAGACACTGTTTGAAACATTTCACAACTTTTCAGGTTAATTGGTAACAGGTCAGCAACATGACCGAGTATAAAAAGAGCACCCCAGAGAGGCGGAGTCTTTCAGAAGTTAACATGGGGAGGGCTCACCTCTCTCTGGAAGAGTGCACCAGTTCAACAGTAACGGTGCTTAACGTGAAGTAGCAAAGAACATCTACACAGCATAAAATCATTGGAGGAACCTTTGTATGCAACGGACAATGACAGAAACCAGTACAGGATGGCCGTGATCTTTAGACCCTCATTTAACACTGAATTAAACATGGACATACTTCTGTAGTGGAAATCACTAAATGGGATCGGGAACACTTCCCAAAACCATCATCTGTGAACACAGTTCATCACTGCATTGTCAAATCCTACACTCCAAAGAATAAACCATTAATAAATAGATCCAGAAATGAAGGCTACTTCTTGGAAGATGTGAAAAAGTCTCTTTACAAAGATCGTTTATTACCCAGTCATGTTACTGACCTGTTGTCAGTTAATCTATTTAGCAGTGAGATCTCCCAGTGGTCTGTCCACTAGGTTTCTTTTATAGCATTACATAACAGTATCAATTTTTTAGTTCCCTTGTAGCAGCTTTTCTGTTGCTGGCATCAAAATGTGTATGTACTTTACAACGAAGAGTAACATTTCTTTTTTTCAGTCTTTGATATGTTGACTGATTTTGTTTAAATATAGATTTAAATCATTTACACAACGTTGCATTCTGTTTTTATCTTGCACAGCATTCCATGAAAGTTCCCAAACGCACACTGCAGAGGGATTCTTAGGGTTTTATAATATTTGCATGTGGAGAGTCAGTCAGTGACTTTCGAGTGCAAGCTTTTCCCCCATGTTGACTTTACAAAATCTAATCTACATACAATAAGGCAGGTTTGTGCTTCAGTGAACCAACGTCTGGCAAACATTTGATGTTCTAGGTAAGTAGTATATTGCTTCGCCTTACGTATTATACTAGATCATGATTGAAATAACTGGCAAGTGTCCCTTTTCAAGCAATCTACTGCAGAAGTTATAAGGTGTAACAATGCTTCATAAGGTTGTGGTTTCTTAATACAATGATGTGACTAAATATTGTGGGGAACGTTTTATAAATTAGAACATCTAATGTAATTGCATTGCTTGTACACCAATGTTTGCACACAGTTTATAAGGAAGGGATACATTCATAAGGAAGCAGGGATCAATTCCTCTCTAAAACTTTGTTCAAAATATTGTGAGAAAAACACAACACCCTACAAATAATATAAACTGTATTTAAATTATGAGGCTACACGTGTTTCTTCATTTCCAAGATATATTGTCTCTTCATAATTAAACGAATATATGTAAGCAGATGATAAATTGGAAATTCCAAATTGCATTACAGATCTAAAATAGGACACATACATATCACTGGCCAAAAGACCCCATGTATGTCTGATTTTGTGATGACTGAACTAACAGAAAAGGTCTTAAGTGACATGGCAAAATACCTCATTACATTGCCCTACGTCAAGGTTAAAGTAGGCGTTTGCCTTCTCTTGTTCCCACCTTGGAGAGGCTTGTTTTTTAAACATCAGCAATACTAGCTTTCAGAATGGCTCATAATGAGTAATTCTGTGGTTAAAATGGGTTACATTATTAATAAAGAGGTCAGACCATCAGCAGGTGAAATTCAAAGACAAGAGCTTTTTAATCAAAGCATGTAAAACACGAATTATCTACTTCAGAGTGAAAATGAAAAGGCCCTCAGTGATTCAAGAGATCATCAAGAATAGCTCTTGGCACTAAACAAACTCACTGATTAAATCAAACAAAGAATTCATTTTCTGGACCTCACTAGGAGGACAGGTTTCTGTTAAAGGGGAATTCCAGCAATGTTTCTAATGTTCTGTATAATTGAATTGCTGAAATGCAAACAAAGTCATTCAGAGTTGATTGAGAGAAAGCGGGTAATTGTAAAGAAGGTTACTGACTTCTTTTCCATAGTGGTGTCAGGAACCAGGGGTCATGATGTCTACAATATAGCCATTGTCTTTACTAGCCAAAGTGACCAGTAGAAAATGATTTTTGGGAACTGGTTTGCCTTACAACCCCTTGCACGTACATCTCCACCATTAAAGATTATAAAAATATGTTTCAGCCCAAAGTTTTATCTAAATCTAATCTTAACAGTGTCTCAGACTTCAGGAAGCATTTTCCAAAACATTGCATGTAATAACTTTCTGGTTTCTTGGTTGCAGATTTTAGAGGCATTAAAAGCTTCACATGCCTGGTTCCTGCCACCCCCACCGCGAACAGTTCTGACTTGGGAAGTTTCTTTAGAATAGAACATTTTACATCAAACTCTCTGAATAGCTGTGTTTACATTTTACATCTATGAAAAAATAGGTGAAATTCCCCTTTACGCTTTTGTGCCTTCCTTTTTTAAGCCAGATTTTTGGGACTTCAGGGGTTTTTAGTAGAAGGCTGTTGTATATGAAACAATGAATGGAGGACTCTTTGCATTATGAGGGTGCTTCAGATCAACAGAGAAAGTGCCATTGAGGGTTCTGTTGGAAATCTTTTCAAAAAGGGTTCTATATAGCACCAAGAAAGGTTCCTCTATTTTTACAAACAGATATCATTTACGGCATTCAGCTGACACTCTTATCCAGAGCAACTTACAAGGTTAATCATGTTACAGGTAGGCCAGTGTAGTGTTAGGAGTCTTGCCCAACGACTCTTATTGATGTAGCACAGCATAGTCACCCAGACCGGGATTCGAACCCCTGTCTCCCACATGTGGTGGTGGCTCTCTGGCGGGCAGTGGTGTTATCCACTGAGCTACACCAACCACATATCCAAAGCATAGCAGAACCTTTTTCAAAAAGGTTCCACACAGAACCTTCAACAGCACTCAGAAGACTTGGCCAGTATAGCAGCATATCATTACCATTGCTTTCACACGCATATGAACTTGAGTGACATCCTATTCTTAATCCATAGGGTTTAATATAATGTTGGCACACGCTTTGCAGCTATAACAGCTTCAACTCTTCTGGGAAGGCTTTCCACAAGGTTTAGGAATGTGTTTATGGGAATTGTTGACCATTCTTTGAGAAGTGCATTTGTGAGGTCAGACCCTAATGTTGGATTACAATGCCTGACTCTGCCTGACACAGTCTCCGCTCTAATTTATCCCAAAGGTGTTTTATCGGGTTGAATCAAGTTCTTCCACACCAAACTCCTTCATACATGTCTTTCTGGGCCTTGCTTTGTGCACTGGTGTGCAGTCTTGTTGGAAAAGGAAGGGGCCATCCCTAAACTGTTCCCACTAAGTTGGGAGCATGACATTTTTGGTATGCTGAAGCATTAAGAGTTCCTTTCAATGGAACTCGGGGGCAGAACCTAACTCCTGAAAAACAACCCCACACCATAACCCTCTCTTCACCAAACTTTACACGTGGCACAAAGCAGTCAGAGAAGTAACGTTCTCGTGGCAGACACCAAACCCAGACTTGTCCATCGGATTGCCAGACAGTTCATGATTTGTTACTCCAGAGAACACGTCTTGAGTTTAGGAGTGGCATGCTTTACACTACTGCATTCAACTCTTTGCATTGCACTTGGTGATATTAGGCGTGGATGCAGCTACTCGGCCGTAGAAACCCATTCCATGAAGCTCTGCAGGTCACCTGAAGTTTGGAGGTCTGTAGCGATTGCAGAAAATTGGCCTACAACTTTGTGGCTGAGTTGCTGCCATTCCCAATAGCTTCCACTCTGTTATAATCCCACTGACAGTTGACTTTGGAATATTTAGGAAATTTTAGGAAATTTCATGCCTGTACCTGTTGCACATGTAACATCTTATCACAGTACCAGGCTAAAATTCACTGAGCTCCTGAGAGCGACCCATTCTTTCACTAATGTCTGTAGAAGCAGTCTGTATACCTAGGTGCTTGACCTGTGGCCATGGAAGTGATTGGAACACCTGAACTCAATGATGTGGATGGAAGTTTTTACATGTTAAAAAAAGGATCTGCGTGCTGAAGATGGATGCAGGTGTGGTTGAGTTGGTATATATTAATGTAATTAAGGTGATCTGAGAATGATTATGTGATGGAGCTAGACATAGTTCCATATCAAGATCATGTAATGTGTCAACATGCCAAAAGACCACATCCACTGCTCCAGTACCATGGACAGCTCCAGCTGTCACACCAAAGAGGATGACACAGAACCCACCTAACAAAAGAAACACAGAAGACATAAAGCACATTAAGAAGATGTCACTAAATTATGGTTTTGAGGCAATTAATTAAAATATTGAGGCCACAAATGAATACTACTGGCATCAGAATATTCTTTTTTGTTCTAAGATTTGTAAATTATGGCCTCAATATAGTATCTTTTAGAACAAATTCATCCACTCCAGGGGCAGGAGCATTATCCAGAAAACCCAAGTTTGACACAAAAATAAGAAATTCATTTTGCATAAAAATGGAGACACTTACTGTCTGTGTGTATCATGGCTGAAGCAATGACAATGGACCTCACTTGATAAATCTGCTTAATGGTTTAAATTTAAATTGACAAACCAATCTAGTTGTTGATACAATGTGCTTCGTGATCCGTGTGCCAAATGGACAGCTTCACTATTATTTTATTAAAGAGAATTTTTTGCCTTGCAGTTCCCTGTGATTGTATATTTATATATATAATCAGGCAGCGTATATTTATAATTTCATGGAATAACTATCTGTGAGTTAACTTTTAGTCATTCCACTCTCCAGAAGTCTGGGTCCCAAAACCACCACTTTGAACAATTCTGGCTTGGTGAGTTTCTCTAGAACAGAGCATTTTTTGTACCAAATGACTCTGGATGACTGAGGTTCCCCTTTTTGCAATTGGAACAATATGAGTGCCTGTGTCAGAAGTGAAAACAAGGATATGCTGTTGGAAGAATAAGCAACAATGCTCTGATAACGTTGAACCTCTTTTTTGATGTAGTGCGATCTGACTCAGTTCAGCTGGAAAAGAACTGAGACCCCCAGATTTTGGCGCACAACAATGTCCCTGGAACAAGCTGCGGTCTTGTGCCCATGTGTATACAGATCTTAAGGTCTTTGTAACTTAAAGTCTTTAAACTGAATGAAAACCTGCTTATTCCAACTGATTATTTGAAAACACATTAACCATTACCCAAAAGCGTTAGCTAAACTGTGTATCTGTAGGTTAACGTTAAAGGGCTTCATCAATAACTATCATCACTCTGAATTAAACAGAGTTAAACAATCTCATTTCATTACTGTGTGATGTAGCTTGTGTAAAAAACACTTTTTAAATATTAATTGATTTATTTAAACAATATTTGTACAGCAATGATCATGATGAACAAAACTAGACATATGGGTTACATTCAAAATGATTCCCTTGCCATTAGCCCTTAGCACTGCTCCCCATAGTTCAACACCCAGCAGCCCTTTGGCAACTGTTGTTTAAGGTTCTGGGAACTACTGTATTCCAAGGCCAACATCAACACCATCCTCAAGATGGGTCTGCCACAGGATTTGTTGAGGCAGGTCTGTACTGAGGACATTGATTCCATCCTGTGTAGATCAGTAACAGTCTGCTTTGGAGCAGCCATAAAGCAGGACAGGAGACTGCAGTGGACAGGTGCAGCTTCTCTCCTGTATATACACCCTCTTTGTTGGTATATCGTGTATTATCTGTATAAATGTACACATTGGCTGTCTATTTGTTGTCTTTATATAATCTGCTTATTTCTTGTTTACTGTCTGTACTGTGCATATTGTGTATTATGTGTAAATGGTGTATATTATCTGCATACTGGATATAATACTAGTGAGATACAAACTGCCAAAACCAAATTCCTTGTGCATTTCAACACACCTATACAATGTGATTTCCTGTAGCATCTCAACGTGATCCACCTTTGCTATGAGCGGTTAGCAGTCTCCCGTGCTGCTTCATTTAGCTGTGTCCCACACTTTTCTATTTAGGTTGCTTTATGTTATTTCCCTAGACTTTGGTTACTCTCTGTTATTTCCCTGGACTGTGAAATATCATGCCAATAGTTATATCATTATGTGTAGGCCAAGCTGAAGTAATAATAAGGCTATACCTGTCCTCCCTTAGCAACTGTTTCTGCAGCAGGTAGGTCAGTCATTTCATTGTTCATTAGAAATGACTCAAAGCCAGGGATGACAAATTCATTATGACTTTCGTTCTCATTATATTGGTACATAGCTTAAAGCCTGAGATACACTGGGTATACACACATGCCATAAGAGAGAGAGAGAGAGAGAGAGAGAGAGAGAGAGAGAGAGAGAGAGTCTGAAAACACAACAGATAATACAACAGAACATAATGCTTGTGGTTTCTTTGCCATGTCTCACCATAATTTGGTTTTGGACCCCCTCTTGTGGACGTAATGCAGAAGTGTCGGTACACAACTACGTGAATGGCCTAAATGTCTCTTGCATTTTTCCACCTTTGAACCGCCATTGATTAAAAATATATTGAATAAAATACATTCTAAGATAAAATTTAATCACTAAATTATTACAAACAATGTTACAGACGTCAGGCAGCATATACTGTATATGATCAACCAATCAATCAATATTTATTTATATAGCGCTTTTTACAACCAACGTTGTCTCAAAGCAGCTTCACAAAAAATCAATTTGTCGTACAAAGAAAAAGAACCACAAGGTTAATGTACAGACATGTGAGGGTGGAAAAACCGGGTCCGAGCCCCCCTTGAGCAAGCCAGAAGCAACAGTGGCGAGGAAAAACTCCCTTGGGTAAGGAAGAAACCTCGAGAGGGACCAGGCTCAAGGGCGGAACCCAACCTCCTCAGGTCAACCCGGATGAGAAGAGAGAGACAGACAGAATTAACATAGAGGAACATCTAATAGATCCAGTCTGATTAGATCCAGTCTGATTAGATCCAGTCTGATTAGTCCAGGAGGCAGTAACTGTGAGTTGGAGTCGACCATAATAAGCATGGCCAGACGCTGGTCAGTGTAAGGTTGTGGTCATGCCGGGTGATGAAACAGGACAGGAGACACACAGTGGCGCTGATGCTCAGGTGCCTCTATCCACTCTGGGGGTTCTGATGTGATCACGTCAATCCAGTGCTTAACACAGAAGAAGAAAGAAAGAGAGAAAGAAGGATAGAGATAGAGAAAGTAAGAGAGAAAGAGATGGAGACAGACACTGATTAGGAGGATTAAGGATTAAGAGGTAGATACTGTAACTTGTTGAATTGAGTGTGTGTAGTCCTGAGAGTCCTGTAGAGGATTCCTCTGCGCTGGTAGCCCCTCAGTGTGATCCGTCAGGAATGATCCGCTCATAGAGGAGACAGACAAGAGGGAGAAGTTTGGGTATTGGTCCATTTATGGAGAAATGTAAATTAAAGCGGTAAACAGATGTTATCAGCCAAATGCTTGTGCAAACAAGTAAGTTTTGAGTCTAGTTTTAAATGTAGAGAGTGTGTCTAATTCCCGAACGGATAAAGGGAGAAGATTCCATAATTTCGGGGCTACACTAGAAAAGGCTCGACCACCTGCTGTGGTTCTTCTGAACCTAGGTACTGTCAGCAGGCCGCTATTTTTTGAGCGGAGCGCACGCGCAGGTTCGTATGAGTGAAGTAGTTCACTGAGATACTGAGGGGCCAGACCGTTCACTGATTTGTATGTAAGAAGTAGAATCTTGTACTCCACACGAAATTTAACAGGTAGCCAGTGTAGTGACGACAGTATCGGGGAAATGTGATTGTATTTTTTAGTTCTAGTAAGGACTCTAGCAGCTGCGTTCTGGACGAGCTGGAGCTTATGTAGAGCCTTATTTGTGCATCCGGCTAAGAGTGTGTTGCAATAATCCAGCCTAGAAGTTATTTAGGCATGGACCAGCTTTTCCGCGTCTTTTAAGGATAGGATATTACGCAATTTAGCGATATTCCGTAGATGGAAGAATGCCGTCCTAACTATGTTACTGATATGTGCATCGAAAGACAAGCTGGTATCGAAGATAACGCCTAGATTTCTCAGAGTTGAGCTAGGAGTAATAGTGTGGCCATCTATATTTATGACAAATCGGGAGAGTTTAGTTCTCTCTGCATTAGGGCCGAGTAGCAGGACCTCAGTCTTGCTTGGATTAAGATGAAGGAAATTCTTGGCCATCCACTTTAATATTAATATTAGTAATGCAATCTTCTAGTTTATTTAGATTTAAAGCCTCATTTGGTTTGGCCGATATATATAATTGTGTGTCGTCAGCGTAACAGTGAAAGCTGACATCGAAACTACGGATTATGTTACCAAGAGGCTGCATGTAAAGGGAAAAAAGAAGTGGCCCGAGCACTGACCCTTGAGGGACACCATATCTTACTAGAGTATGACTAGAGTGCTTATTGTTAAGACTAATAAACTGATAGCGGTCAGTGAGATACGATCTGAACCAGGATAAAGCCTGTCCTTTAACGCCAAATTGATGTTCAAGTCTGTCAAGGAGGATCGTGTGGTCAATGGTGTCGAATGCAGCACTGAGATCTAAAAGAACTAATATAGATACCTGACCATTATCAAGAGACATCAAGAGATCATTCACTACTCTAGTTAAAGCCGTTTCAGTACTGTGGTGGGGTCTAAAGCCAGACTGAAACATCTCATGAAGAGAGTTCTCATGTAGGTGGGAGCAAAGTTGTTGCGATACCACTTTTTCTAAGATCTTTGATAAAAAAGGGAGATTGGAAATTGGTCTATAGTTAGTGAGCTTATTGGGATCAAGCTCAGGTTTTTTAATTAGAGGTTTAACTACAGCGAGTTTTAACGATCTCGGTAAATATCCAAGACTAAGGGACGAGTTAATGATAGAGAGCAGAGGCTTCACCACACTGGGCATGATCTGTTTAAGAAGTTTTGTCGGTATTGGGTCTAGAATGCAAGTAGAGGATTTAGAAGAGCTAATTAGCTTAATTAACTCATCCTGAGTGATGGAGCTAAAGGATACCAGTTCGCCTTTTGGGCTGACAGGAAACACGTCATACTGTGTTACTAGATTTACAGATGTATGTTGGGTTAGTGTTCTAATATGTTCTATTTTGTCATTGAAATACCTGCTAAAGTCATCACAGCTGTATGTAGTTTGAATACAGTCTTCAGACTGTTTAATGTTACTAGATAGTTTAGATATTGTGCTGAACAGGACTTTAGGATTTTTTTGGTTTTTCTCAATTAGTGATGAGAAGTAGGCAGTTTTAGCTGTGTGTAGGGCGTGTTTATATTCCAGGAGAGTGTTTTTCCACTCACTTCGGAAACAGTCAAATTTAGTTATACGCCATTTACGTTCATAACTACGAACTTTTTGTTTGAGTGTGCGAGTATAATCATTGTACTACGGCGTAAGTAGTACTTTCAAGCTCATCGAGGCCCAGTGGGGCAGTGACGTTTGAAAGATCTGGTAGCCTATTTATAAGGGCATCTATAGTAGAGGCAGTGATACTTCGTTTATATCGGTAGCGGGGCGGCATGTAAACATTATAATCTAGAACGACTTCATATATTATCAGGTGATGATCTGAGATGCAATCATTCTGAGGGACTGTGTCTAAGTTTTCTACCCTGATTCCTCGCGATAATACAAAATCTAAGGTATATACCGTCGAATATTTTGAAATTCGAAGGCGTTTGTTTTGTGGCCTGCAATTTGAGTGAGGCCCATATCAGTATTATAGAGTGTAGCTACACCTCCACCTCTACCACTGATACGTGGGGTGTGATAATAACTAAACCCTGGGGGGGTAGATTCATTTAGAGCTAAATTTTCACACTGTTTGACCCACGTCTCAGTGAGACATAACACACTGAGTTGCTTATCAGTGATTATTTCGTTTACAATATCTGCTTTGGGTGCCAGAGACTGTATATTTAGTAAACCGAGCTTAATACGAGAGCATGTTGCGCTACCACTACAGGAAGTTAAATTGATTTTAACAAGATTGTTAGGACAGATTGTTCTACGTCGCCGTTTACGAGCGGGACGGGTAACAGACACAGTCTCAATGATGTAGGACATGGCACTAGTTGGGCTATTGAGAATGCTTGTATTAGCATGACTAGCAGTAGCACTAAGAGTATCTGTAATTCTGTTAACCACATTATTGGTCGCCTTGTTTGCAGCATTAGCAGTATAACATGTGCTGAGATCTCTAGAGTTAGCTAGGGTCTGTTTACCAGCTCATTAAATGATCATAAATGATCATTTAATATAACAATGCTTCCTGAGGGAGCTTTTTTTATACCAAGTCAATTTAAGTGACTTGGTAAGTGGTTAAGTGACACAGTGCTTTATTTAGCGTGAGGTGTGAGGAGATGTCGATCCTTCCACCTAAAACATATAAGACCGTAAGGATCCACTGTGCTCATTCTTAGCTTTGCAAGCGTATCACAGGTTGCTTTTCAGATACAGATTTTTTGTAGAATATATTCTAATATCTGAATGCAGCCATATAACTTGGGCGGAGGCGGAGCTAAACTGCTGAAGTCTTAATAGAAAAATATATGTAAAAGTTTCTGTTTTTATTTTAAAAACAATTAATTAATAATTAAAAAATAATAGTTAATAATTGATTCAAAACTCAGTTTTTGCAGCTTGATTTTTACATTTAGACTATGCAAAATGTGGTGTGAACAGTATCTTTGGAAACTTTACTATAAAAAAGCTTGTTTAGGTTTCCATGATCCAGGCTTTCCAGGGTTTTTAAGATAAGGTCTTTGATAAGAAGTCTGGTTATGAATATAATTGTGGTTAAGGTGAATTATTGACATCCTGCAGATACATCAATAGGTGGCACGCTCCAGCACGGATAAGCTGTTGTTTACGTCTGCATGACTGAGATAAAATTCTGGAGTCAACTTTCAGGGCACAGCAGACTACATCTCTATATAGGCTTGCAGAATGCAGTCAGCTCAATGGTTAGGTTGTCCGATTGCATTCCACCATAGCACTGGAATTATCAGGATCCCACCACATACATCTGTGATTGATGGGGTATGTAGTTTACTTACACCATAAACAGAGTTTAGAGAGAACCCCATTTCATGTTCATCTGTGCCGATGGCTCAGGCAATACCAATTTCAAATCCCAATAAGTTCGCTGGGGCCAAAGAGTTGAACAAATCTGCTGTTCCCTATTTGCTTTAGCCTGGAAGGAAACCCCAGATCCCTGATAGCAAAAGGCTAGTAGCCCAATGTTGGTCCACTGATGGCAAAGCTTGTGGCCCTCTGGCTTTTTGGCTCAAGGCAGCCCACTGGTGGTTAAGCAACATATTAGAAAAGATTCCACTGCTCATTTTCCATTCTCAGTCTCGTTTACTTATTTTTGCTTTATTACTTTGTTTTATTTGTTTCTTTGTAAATGAGTTCAGTAAATAATTTTAGCATCAGCATTTTCAAAAAATTTTCCATATTTTCCTTACTGTATTTTCTAAAATAAATGCCTGAGCATTTAAAATCTGTTGCAGGATATTAAAACCTAGTTGCATTCTGTACACAAAGCAATAATCTGGGTGAAATAAAGGTGAACCAGCAGTGGCAAATAGTCAGCGAGGTGCTGACCTTATCAAACTGGTGACAGACTTTGCTCCAATGTGTGTGGGAGATGTTTTATACTTTTATGAAAAATATATAGTTCTAAGATAAAGCCAAAGAACACTAAATATACACTATACATTACGGTTCAGACATTACACAGAGCTTCAACTGTGCTGTTAAAACAACCTGAAAAAAAACTGGCAAAGTCACTAATGAACAGACTAGTAGAGCATAATAATAATACTATGGGGATTTGACCCAGTACAGCAGTACAGGTCTGTATGGCTATAGACACATATAGTAGTGTGGCCCAGTATCAATGTGAACTAGGCACATAGCGGAGCATGGGTCAGTATGAATGTGGGTTAAACGCAAAAAGGAGTGAGGGTCAGTACGACTGTTGATTAGACACATACCGGAGTGTGGGTCAGTATGAATGTGAATAGACACATAGAGGACTGCAGGTCAGTACGATGGTGAGTTATACACATAGAGGAGTGTGGATAAGCATGAATGTGGATTAGACACAAAGAAGAGTGTGGGACAGTATGGCTGTCAAGTCAAGTCAGGTCAACATTTATTTAAATAGCGCTTTTTACAACAGATCTGGTGTTCGAGCCTCTAGTGAGCAAGCCAAGGGCGACAGAGGCAAGGAAAAACTCCTTCTCAGGAAGAAACCATGAGAGGAACCAAGACTCAAAAGGAGAACCCATCCTCTTTGGGTCAACACCAGATAACAAGACAAGCAAAGGAAAGAAGCGTCCAGTGTTTTGTATTAGACATAAAGCAGAATGTGGCCCAGTATAAATGGATAGACACATAGAGGAGAGCAATTTAGTATGAATGTGAATTAGACACATAGAGGAGTGCAGGTCAGTACGGATGTAGATTAGACATGTAGCAGATTGTGGGTCAGTTTGGATTTGGATTAGACACATAGATGAGCGTGAGTCAGTATGGATGTGGATAGCAATGGTGTCACCAATTACATTATGTTTATTATTAGGTTTTCTTGATTCCATATGAACCTTTACATTCGGGTGATACGGCTATTAAGCTATTTACTGGTATGCACCAGTGGAATATGGTAGGTCCATTTACGGTTGCCCTTAGAGCTCTGTGCAGAGTGGGCTGAACAGAGTAGACATTTTAAGGGTTATTGCAAATAATAGGGAGTGAAAACCCTGCGTTGGAAGGGAAATTCAAACTGCACAGGCAGTACCGAACAAGAGCTTATCCTTTCGCAGGAGACTGCCAGAAAGTTTACCCATCAGTCATTGGATGTCTATGTCTATTTAAATTGTTTTGATGTTGTAAAACATTCTGCTTGAATGTACATCTACTCCTGCTTCCTTAACTGAAATCCTGGACACTAGTGTATAGGGCATACAACAGTACTGTGTAGTTAGCTAAGTCGAGGAATGAACTGCAGTTTGTGTCTGGATCAGAGCTGTACCAAATGCGTTTGACCAGATAAGACTGTTGGAATAGCACAGTGGCTCTTTGTAAATGTACAGTTGCTTCTGATAACTCCAAATGCCATTTGGTTTGGTTTTTGGTTCAGGATTGTTATATAGTTTGACTATTATATATTACGCTGTATGTGGCCAAAATATGCCCAATGGACTGTTCTGTGTATGTGTACTGGTGTTTATAATATGTGTACTGATGTTTGTAATATGTGTACTGATGTTTGTAATTTGTGTACTGGTGTTTGTAATTTGTGTACTGATGTTTGTACTATGTGTACTGATGTTTATAATATGTGTACTGATGTTTGTACTATGTGTACTGATGTTTGTACTATGTGTACTGGTGTTTGTAATATGTGTACTGATGTTTGTAATATGTGTACTGATGTTTATAATATGTGTAGTTGTTATTATGGTATCCCAGGAGGTTGCTATAGTGTTAAGTGTTAAGCTGATGTTTGTAATATGTGTACTGGTGTTTGTAATATGTGTACTGGTGTTTGTAATTTGTGTACTGATGTTTGTACTATGTGTACTGGTGTTTGTAGTATGTGTACTGATGTTTGTACTATGTGTACTGATGTTTGTACTATGTGTACTGGTGTTTGTAATATGTGTACTGGTGTTTGTAATATGTGTACTGGTGTTTGTAATTTGTGTACTGATGTTTGTACTATGTGTACCGGTGTTTGTAGTATGTGCACTGGTGTTTGTAATATGTGTACTGATGTTTGTAATTTGTGTACCGATGTTTGTACTATGTGTACTGGTGTTTGTAGTATGTGTACTGATGTTTGTAGTATGTGTACTGATGTTTGTAGTATGTGTACTGATGTTTGTAGTATGTGTACTGATGTTTGTACTATGTGTACTGGTGTTTGTACTATGTTTACTGGTGTTTGTACTTTGTGTACTGGTGTTTGTACTATGTGTACTGGTGTTTGTACTATGTTTACTGGTGTTTGTACTTTGTGTACTGGTGTTTGTAGTATGTGTACTGGTGTTTGTACTATGTGTACTGATGTTTGTACTATGTGTACTGGTGTTTGTAGTATGTGTACTGATGTTTGTACTATGTGTACTGGTGTTTGTAGTATGTGTACTGATGTTTGTAATATGTGTACTGATGTTTGTACTATGTGTACTGGTGTTTGTAGTATGTGTACTGATGTTTGTACTATGTGTACTGATGTTTGTACTATGTGTACTGGTGTTTGTACTATGTTTACTGGTGTTTGTACTTTGTGTACTGGTGTTTGTAGTATGTGTACTGGTGTTTGTACTATGTGTACTGATGTTTGTACTATGTGTACTGGTGTTTGTAGTATGTGTACTGATGTTTGTACTATGTGTACTGATGTTTGTACTATGTGTACCGATGTTTGTACTATGTTTACTGGTGTTTGTACTTTGTGTACTGGTGTTTGTAGTATGTGTACTGATGTTTGTAGTATGTGTACTGGTGTTTGTAGTATGTGTACTGATGTTTGTACTATGTGTACTGATGTTTGTACTATGTGTACTGGTGTTTGTACTATGTTTACTGGTGTTTGTACTATGTGTACTGGTGTTTGTACTATGTTTACTGGTGTTTGTACTATGTTTACTGGTGTTTGTACTTTGTGTACTGGTGTTTGTATTATGTGCTATTAAAAATAAATAAAACACTGTGCAGCAGTGTCAGTTTTTAGGTATAGTTGACCTCTGACTCTGAAAGGCTCTGAGACCGATGTGCACACATATTTGCTCCAGCGTAACGTGGATCCGTGATGCAGCTCGTCAGCGCGGTGACACAAAAAGACACCAAATTTATTTTTACCAAACTCTGAATTTTCTGAAGTCACCAATGAAACAATACGGCTCTGGCTCCACTCTGATTGGTCTGACACCAACTGACAGACCGCCTTTGCCGCGATTTGATTGGTTTACTTCCGGCAATAAGACGCTCTTATTGGTCGCCAGGTTTGTTGTTTCCGCTGTACGTAAGGCTACGCGGTGTTGTTGTCGCGTTTTGGGAAGATCTCCGTTAAGTTAGCTGAATTCAAGCCCAGCGCCCCTGGTTTGTATAGCTAACCGTCACTGGAATTAATGTTTATACATGCTGCTTGTACTGTGTTGGCTTTAAACCGGAGTATGTACGCTGCTGTCATTGTTCAACAAATGTCCTTCCCTCTAGAAGTGATGTGTCTGGCTGGCTGACAGAGTGGCCAGTTAGCCAGCTAACTAGCTAGCTAGCTAAGCTATGATGAAATGTCTGTCAATGAGGCAAATCAGCTGGTCACTAATCATATCTGCTGTTTGACATACGTTAATGTAGCTTTCGGTAATGTTTGAGTTGTGGGTGTAATGGTTAAGAAATTGTAGCTTTGTACTGTGTTCTAAGTGTAGCGAACTAGCACAAGTTACACATTTGCATGCTACTTCATATAATCTTAAGTCTCAACTGTCACAGAAGTTGTAGCTAACCTGATGCAGTTTCCGCACATGTTTGTTGTTTTATAGGGGTGGTGTTTATATTTTTATTTTTGTGGCTGAAACATTTGTACTGCTAGGTTGTCCAAACTTGGAACATAGGTGGGTAGTAACTAATTACATTTACTCAAGTGCATGTGCATTAATAACATATTGATGTTTTTTCACTTTGCTGAGTATTTTCCAAAACTAATACTTCTTCTCAAGTGTGTTATTGAGTAAAGGAATCTCCTCCTTACTAAGTTACATTCCAGCCATGCACATTTAGTCACTTGCTGCTTTTGTGAGTTAAATTTTATTCTGTTTTGTTGTTAATGGTATCTGTATTGCTTTGTGATTTGGTCACATATCTGACTTCAGAGTGGTAATATATTGCACCAAAAAAAAAAGTTTTATTTAGATGTTCCACTGCAGAAGTTAATCAGGAAGTTAATCAGTGTGTGTGTGTGCGCCTGTGTGTGTGTGTGTGTGTGTGTGTGTGTGTGTGTATAGCTGAACACATGACATGTAACTTGCTGAACAGACCAGTCAAGCACACAGACTGTAAATACATATTTGACTAAGAAAAATAAACTAAAATCCAATAAGTAGAATTTAGAATAAAGCATAATTGGAAAGGAGCTAAAGAGTGTGAATACTTGTGCGAATATGCATACCTATATGCGCATGTCTGAGTAGACATAAGTTACTCTAATACAGTAAAATACAGGAATGTTTGGAGTTAAAGGTTAAAGTGCAAAGTGACCACTGTGGTTGATGACCTACAAAAACTGTTGGTATGTCTGTTTGTCCTGGATTTGATGGCCCTGGGCCCTCTATGAGAGGCTAATTTCTGGAAAAAGTGCTGATTCTGGCACCTTGCTGTTGTAGGTGTCCTATAGTGTTTACTGTTCTAATTTAATAGAAGAGTTTTCAAAATCCCTGCCCAAGCCTTTTTCAGTCTGCTTGTATAGAGAGAATCCTAGCTAGCTTGCCCAGTCTCAACTAATTCTCTCTTTCTTCAGGATACAGGCTGGTTCAACATGGCATCCGACTCCCCGCGCAGACCAAGTCGCTGTGCTGGAGGGGTTGTAGTTCGAGCCCAGGCTGCTACGTAAGAACCCATCTTTTCCTCTCTAGTAGTTTGTTTGTTGTGATCTCTCTTCTTAGTCAGTAGGATTGGCTGGTAACACCTCTATGGAGTTCGCCCGCATCAGAAATGTTGTAAGGTTCATCTCCTGTCTTATCTAGGGTACCTCTGAAACTAGTCAGAGCTGAAGCTGAGTGAGTTGGGGAGACAAACATTTCTGCGGTCAAACCATGTCACACTGTACTGCCTTGTGTAGTTATAGCAGCAGTATGTGCTGGGTCAAATTGTTGCCCAGACATGCCTGCAACTTACGCGAGAACTTGCCACTGATAGCAGTGTGTGTCTTTGAAAAACAGTTTGAAGAAAGATATTGGTTTAAATGTAAATTTATTGGTGTTATTTCTAAATAATAAAGATGTAATTAATAATTATAAAAGAACAAATACATTTCACACACGCTAAGATGCTAGAAAAAAATCCAAACCCCTCCCGCCCCCTCTTCACTGTGTAATCACAGTGTTACTTTGTATGCCAAAAGACTGATTTATACCTGTAAATCTTACCATCCCGAACGTATGTGTAATAGCTCATGCTTGTTTTTGGAGCTTGTGAATGCAAAAAATAATTTTAACTCACTTTTTAGTCTAGGTTAAAACAAATAACTCTAAAATGAATTATTCATTTGCTCTGCAGACTTGTTTTAAATTGGATACAATTTAGGAAATTGGTTTTAATTTCTAGAAGGATGTTTTGTAATGTTATCAAGCTGTCTGTGACAATGTTCGATGTTTTTTTTTTTTTTTTTTTCAGAGAACAGTCTTACATGGAAAGTGTTGTGACTTTTTTGCAAGATGTGGTTCCTCAGGTAGGTTTTATTCTGGGTTATTTTTCTCTTTCTTTTAAATTAACAGACATAATAATGTGAACATATAACCATCATATAAATGATCATATTCTTATTTCTCTTAGCTAACAGTTGTCATTTAACAGATTTAACAGATTAGTCTTTCCATAAATCCTGCTCCAGCTTAAAACAGCAATTGGTTTACATTCATCAACATGTCATTATTTTTTGGTATTAAACATATAAAATAAAACATACAGATTTTAAAATGAATGTTGTGATCTGAACTAAAGTTTTAAAGGCAGTCAGCCTGTCTTTAGATTAAACAGAACAAACTTGTATTTTTGTAAACTGGGTTAACTGAGCATGTGTGTTAACTTTGACATGATGAAATTATTTTGTAATTCATGACATTTATTAATAACTGAAAGCATTTATTAAATAATAATGTATTAATTAACAATAATTACTGATGGTGTTTGTTTTGAAGGCATACACTGGGGCTCCTCCAACGGATGAAAAAGAAAAGATCATCTGGGTTCGGTTTGAAAAAGCTGACATCAATGGTATGTTTCTGATTTGAAGAATGTTCTGTATTTTTGCCAAGGCTTTTCCATTGACTTCTTACCCCCTCACTACACCTAAGGCTAGGTTCTAACCTCTTTGGTAAGTAGTAATTTGCTGTAAC
Organism: Prochilodus magdalenae; assembly: GCA_024036415.1. NCBI lineage: Eukaryota > Metazoa > Chordata > Actinopteri > Characiformes > Prochilodontidae > Prochilodus > Prochilodus magdalenae. The sequence continues at coordinate 1,083,168 of JAMWET010002088.1, forward strand.
ATCATACTTGTTGGTTTTTTTAAGTGGCTGCAACAGTTAGACACTGGAACATTTATTGATTCACAGTATTTAGAAAACTAAATTCATCTTCAGTGTGACCACAGGTTGTTTGGCTTTATGACAGGAGGAGTGAATGTCCCAAATGATCTGTGCACTTGTTAAACCATTGATCTATTAGTCATTCAAACCACTTTACTTTGCAAGTACTATTCCCTTTTGAGTACAAAAACCTGTGTTGATTAATTTCATTATAATTTTTTTTTTGATGATGATCTTGTATTTTTACTTATGTAATATCATTTAATAAAGCATTTATAATTTCATGGTCTTAATTGTATTCTCATGCTCCACCCTGTGATAGATTATTAAAATGTTCCACACTTTCACACCGTCATGCTATCAGAACTTTTTCACTTGAGCATTCCCAGCTGCATGGATTGCTAGAATAGAGCCAACCCAGTACAGGTTATGCCAAGTTGGGAAAACAGGACTTTCACTTGATATACTTACTGTACATAAAGATTGTTTGTATTGGCTTTTTTAAGTTCATGCTATCAGATTTCATTAGCATTAGATATGGCTAGGGTTATAAATCAGTAGGGCATCAGTCACTAGATATGCTAGGGTTTAATCAGTAAGCCAGCCTGCTGAGTCATTTCACATATTTAGTTATTTAGTTATTAAGGATAAAATGTGACATCCATTTGGATAAAACAGTTTGTTTAAAACAAACCAAAAAGAATTGGGTAATGGGACCAACCTCTTTTTTTTAGTTCATAACTTGGGGAAGCAAAAAGAATATTGTTTTTTTTATTATTTAGAAAGATACTGGAATGATTTATTGCATTAAGTGATGAGGCAAACTGTAACTTCATCCAAAAACACAGTATAATTATAAATCACATCTTTTAACAGAAAACAAATGAGCATGGGGGAAAAAAGTATGAATCAATGGGAAAACATTCTAGGATTGTATGAGTAAGATTAGAACATTCTATAGCAGGTATACATCTGGACCTTGCATTCAGTTTCTGGTCCTAGATTTAGTGGTTGCTGGTTATTAAATTAGCTGTTGATGTAGCCAGTCCAACTGATCAAACCCTTCGTGAGGTAAAACAGATGTGTTGGAGCAATGAAAACCTGAGAAATCCTGCTCTGAGATTGGGAAGAATGATAAAATCCCGGACGAAAATGTGTCATGTTTGTTCTAGAGACCCTCAATAACTGCATACCAAGCTGTTTTGGAATGCTTGGCATTGTTGGTCCGGTGTGCTCTGGGCTTTAGTTCATTAAAAACTGGTTAGGCTTTATGGCATAATGGAGTTAATTATTCATCAGTACAACAGCAGTTTGTGCTTTTACACTGGACATTTCTGACCTAGAACATATTTACACTTGCAGGCAGACAGTCCACAAAGCTAGTTCTGGTCTTTTCCTGAATTGATTATCTCTTCATATTGATTTAGAATAACGCTGGCCAACTGGTCGCATATGTTGGGTCACATGCAGAAATAAGCAGTAAACATGATGAAATGTGTTGTAACATGGAAGAAGCAACTTTAAATGATGACTGGATATACATGGTGAGGAACCACATGTTGGCTTTCACCTTTCCAAAGTAAAAGGGCAGTCGCATATTAAAATCTTTAGGATATGCATGGAAGTAATGGCTGCACGTTAGGTAGTAGTTAGGATTAACACTGAAGGAAAGATTGACACAGGTTCTGTCTGTTATTTGTAATTTAGTGCACTATTACCATCTTCAGTCTTGACAGGCTTGCTTGGCAAAGGCCAAGTTGAGTGCATTTTGATGGTTCATTTCTCAGTAAGGACATGAGTGACGGCGCTACGTTTTCTCAGTGACATTCATGCGACTCTGCCAGCTATGGAAATATAGGAGTTTGACAGTAGACCTGGAAACTGTTTAAATCCATCTACTTCTTTTAAAGTTTTAAATGTACAGTAAACTCTCCAGAACGTTATTCTAGTTGGGGACATGGCTCATTTGTTTTTAAGCATGCCTTTAGTAAACATTTAACAACCTGTGTACATTAAGACCAAACCGAGTTAGTGTACAGCAGGCCATTATTATGCTTTTGTGTGAATGGTGGTTGTAGTTGTGTTACTGTGTTAACTATGATCTATTCCTTCATTGCTGAAAGCAGTTCCCTGTCTTAGCATAGTGCTATTAACTGGATGCACAGGCATTTAAAGAATAACATATTCAAGTAACATGGTTTTTACCTTGTATGTTAGTATGTTTTATGTTAATTATATAATATTACTATTTCCTTAAGGTTTTAGTGACTTTTTCTTTAAAGTCACTGTCCCACATTTACACACAAACGACTGCTACCGGAACACGACTACACCACTAAAGACTGCTACTGATTTCTAGCCAGGATCCCCCAGCACACACTGGGCTCCACTACCTCACAATACTGTTTGCACTGCACTTTGACTTTAACCTGTATACTTGAACATCCAGCTGTGTATTTATTTATCTGTATTTATTTATCTATACTGAACATCTGTACTATATCTATACTGTTTACAACCACATAGTTGTCTTTTTCTGCCATAGCCATACTGTTCCCTTCAGAAATCTCTGGTTACTAAGACGACTGCTAGTGTAGCAAAAAAAAAAGTCTTTCATTGTGAAATGATATGTGGTGTCAGTTGTGAATTCTGAAAATTTGTTACTGCATATGTCTCCAGATGTGGCACGCTCGCCAGAGTTCCTGGAGATGCATGGCAGTGGTAGTGACCCGCCTCTGTGTCTGATGATTGGTTACACAGACGGAATGCAGATTTGGAGCATATCAGTGAGTACTTTGATAACTTCCCTTTTATATACACCTCTATTATTAAACAAGTGTCACCGAACCACATTTGTGGGCTGGTTTTACGTCAACATGTAGACCTTGCCTTCTGATGGATTAGAACAGGGTGCCCAATCCTGCTCTTGGAGATCCCCCACTCTAGAGACTTCATATTCGCCACACCTGGCATCAATATGTAGTTGCTACAGAAGGCCTTTATTACCTCAGTCAAGTGTGGCGCTCAGAGCAGGAACTCTCCTGGGGGTAGATCCCAGGACCAGGACAGGTTTAAAATCCTGCAGCCAGTGATGTAACATAAGGTGGGGAGAAAGTCAAAAAAGTATGCATGGCCTCTTATTTTTTTCTAGTAATTACTTCTAAAATCTCAATTTCTTCTGTTTGTTTGTTTGTTTGTTTGTTTGTTTGTTTATAAGGGGCTTCAGATCCTTACTAGTGCTTGTTGTTTTTGAACCTTTCGTCTTTTTCATTTTCCTTGTTTTTCTTTTCTGTATGTGCCTATGTGAATACCAAAGTGGATATCATTTTGTGTTTTTGTTTTGCTTGTGCAATTTTGTTTGTACCCCTTTTTGTGAATCTGTTGTTTCATTGTAGGACTTAGCTAGCATGTCTGCAATTACATGTTTCAGCCACTTGATGTCAGTGCTGACAAAGAAAAATCCTTAGTGAAGCGAAGTGATTTTAACTTGAATTACAGTACACAAAGCTCATCTATGAGCTGATTGTTCTTATAAACTTAATTAAAAACTATAAAACTGATTCACACTTGCATAATTAACAAAGATGTTAAAAATGAACAATGTTGCATGTTCAATTGTTTTTAGGGAATTATAATAAAACTGACAGTGCTGTTATCACTGTGAATATTTATATATAGGTTTTCATAAATAGACAAAAGGCTCTTCCTCAAATTTTCTTTTTCTGTTTTGTTGTGTTCTGCTTTTCACAAGGCCCTTAGTTTTCATAGCCGCATTTTCTTTCCTCCACATGTTTATTTCCTCTCCTTTTGTCCTTTTGGTATCATAGTAGTCTGTTTTTCCTGGGCCAGAGTAAGTGCAGAAAGCTGCACGCTTTCAGGTCATGAGTGACTGTGAAGTGTTTGTGACAGTTGCTAAGCTGACACCCTCCATAATGGCGCTAAATAGAGGATAAGGTCCGCGGCTGGCGGGCCCTACTGGAGCGTGTGCTTGCATCTGCGCTGAGTGTGTGCATTAACATCTCCTCAGAGAGAGATCTTTGGCTAGAGTGATGTTTTTTGCCTGTGGAAGATAACAGGCTGGCTGTAGAGGGTAAATTGAGCGGGTGTTGGTATGGAAAGGTGAATGGTGGAATGACATGCTCTACAAAGAGGTGACAATGCTGCTGTTCTTCTAAAAGTTCCTGCTGTGCTCATCTTGCAGCCCAGCAGCCTCTGCGCAGTGGGCAGTGGAAGATCTGTTCTAGAAATGATGTCTGCAGCTAGTCAAGTCAAACAGATTCAAGTGGCAAAGAACTTGTGAATAAAAGTGAATGAAAGTGAATAAAATTGGTAAATGTTCCAGAGTGGTGTATTACTGCGCGTGGCATAGGTGACATGCACATCTTTCAAGGCACAATTAGTGCTGAGTGAGAAATACAGATTTTGCAGCAGTATATGTTGCCATTTTGTTTCAGGAAAGGTTTTGGTTATTTCAGCAAGACAAATGCCAAACCATGTTCTGTGTGTATTACAGCAGCATGGCTCCATAATAAGAACTGACATAATGAACTGACCTGCCTGCAGTCCAGACTGCTCACCCACAAAAAAATATTTAGTGCATTATGAAATGAAAAAATATGACAAAGGACAAATCCTACATTAAGAAAGGACTTATTTCACTTTCAGAACTAAAGCAATCTTTGCACTTCCCAAATTTTTGAAATGTGTTGCTTGTAACAAAAGTTTCTTAGTTTTATATGTTGTTTTGTACTATTTGCAATGTAAAGTTGGAAGTGCATTGTATTCTGTTCTTAGATACGTTTAGCCCACCAAAACAAGTGATTTAAATTGAAGTGTGAATACCTGAATTACAGTTTTGTGTTCATAGTGTCTAGGTTGCAGTTGTAAAATTAATATAACGTACATGTCATAAAAATAAATAATATCATTAATTAATTCATAAATTTTATAGGTTTTCTTTTTTTACTGCCTGTGAAAGTCTTTAGCCTAGGAGACATGCTCAACCCCATCACCCATGACGCTAATCTGCACCTTGCTTTCCCAGTTGTTTTTAGGATGATCTCACCTTTCTTCAGGCCCCAAGATCCCCTACCAAATTCCCGATGTATGGCTTTGTGATATTTGTGAATTCTGTCCATCTGTGCTCATTCAAATGAATATGGGGGAATATACAGCAGTAATTTTGTATATTGCTGTCCTAAAAAGTGATTTATTTGCAGTGCAGTTGTAGAAGCTAACACGCAAAAGCTTCTGAACATGAACACTGTAATGCAGAATTGACAGTTGCATTAATGTAAACCTTGCAATCTGGTGAATTCCATTATTCTTCTGGCCTATTTGCCATAGAGGGATTTAGTTGTGTGTATATTTTCCCTGATATCCTACATATTTGTTCTCTGTCTGTCTGTCTCTCTTACATTCTCTCTCTCTTTCATTCTCTTGTGTTCTCTGTCTCTGTGTCAACCTGCTGTATTTTAGATGACATGTTAATCTCCCTGCTTGGCGGCCTGGCGGCCACTTTTAATAAAAACATGACTGATCCTTCTCTCTGCAAAAGCTACTAATTGTGCAAAAGAGCGATCATCCTCTGGTAGGATTATCTGCTTTAGACACATGGATTATGTCCAGTAATGTGATAATGCACATTCTTCGTAATTTAACACACATACACATATACACACCCGAACAAACATTACAGAGGGTTTAGTCCTTAAAACAAAGGCAGAATCACAGACCATTAGACCTGAGGCGTCAGTCAGGCCTAATGGGACTCCTCCAGCTTTAGTTTCATTCATCTCTTTTTTTCCCTTCTCTTTTTGTCCCCTTTTAAGCTACTGTGCAAACTGGAGTGTGAATTAAAATGTAAAGGATAAAAAAAATGTCCTGCTCATCTTCTCGTTTGCATATTTTTAGTCATACAGATGATGCCCAGCATGTAGAGTATTTACTCGCACTATAGTGCATAATAACTTTGAGGCTTGGCTTTCAGGCTTAACCAGCTTTTATCCATTCCCCACTCTTTATGAATTTCTCCCATTTGACGTAAAATATATCTATTTGTTATTTGTTTTTCTATGACTGTTTATGTATTTTTTTTTTTGCTCTCCAGAGGTATTGGTGGGCAGCTTCCCAGAAGATTCAAATTAAACTTCAAACAAGTGAACAATTAACAGGATTTTATTTTCTTTTAGATGTAATGGTCAGTGCTAAAGGCCAAGTGATGCTTTGCATAAGTGACACCAATGTTTATATTGTTTCTTTAAAATGTATTATATTGTGATATTTTTATGTAATTGATCACAGCACCAATAAACAATCATATTGCACAGCCCCATGCCCAGGTATTGCCTGTGAGTATGAAGCATTGTGTGGGTGATAGGGCTATGTTATTGCATTGAGATGGGCGCTTTCAGTAGCTGCTCCTGTATGACGTCTGTGGTTTCTTAAACTGATGAGCCAGTGAGCTGTTACAGGTTTGCTGAAAAGTTTTTTATGTTTTTTATTTTATTAACATCAGGTTTGTGTTCATTGCTCCAGCCTTGTGGACTTGTTGTACGTTAGAACAGCATACATATTGCAGTACATAAAACACTCGTTTTGCCACAGAGAAGTTGAAGTGCACACTTTAGGATCAACTGTCCATCACGAGCAACAGGCCGATATTTCTTAGTCTTTGTAGGGCTTATGTGGCAGAGAGCACAACTTGATATAAGGCTGTCAAAAGGGTTAGTGTCTAGCTCAGGGAGGCGGTTCTAGAATAAAGATCCTCAAAATGGGATTCTGAACCCTGTTTCCTGTCCAGTCTTGTGATTACTGAGGGGTAACTGAACTTTTGATGCGACTTGTTAGCCACCTAGTGTCATTATTTTCTCTGTTCCCCAAATAATCATTATATACCATGCTTTTGGTGCCTTGTTTTGATTAGTCAACAGATGGCCAATGTTTGGATTGTCAAGTGACTTATTAACAAACCACGGCACAACCACTACAGACAAAACAATGTATCATTTGATTCCAATACAAGCAACAGTGTGTGTGTGTGTGTGTGTGTGATCTGAGCCACAGAATACAGAGACAGAATTATTTATTTTATTTATTTATTTTTAATAATTATCCTAAAAGTACTGCTGGTTTATATCTTGCATAAATAAAATGATGTACCCTGTTGCCAGCAGTAGGTCAGCCATGATTGTTGTTGACTGCCATGAGTCAAAAAAAGACACGTACTTTCCCAACTGTCTTGCAGAGCATACCCCAGTTTGTCAATCAACAGTTGGTACCATAACTCATGTTGGGACCATGCCTCTAGGGTCCAGTTAGCAACCTCACAAGCCCAAGTGAGTTGCTTGTATAATCTTTTGTGCCTCTTCATATGACATGCTCCTGTGGACCTGAATGCAGTTTCCAGTACTAGATTTTGTAATTGCTTGTAGTTAATGGAACTATTAGGGTAACTGATTAGCCACCTAGTGTTGTCCCTGGCTAGTGATTACAAACTTCAGATCTGGAAAACAGATTCAAGTTTTGGGTCTTTGTTCCATAGACAAGAGCCCTTTGCTGATCTAGGCACAAGTTCTGACCTTAACCTCTCCTCTAGTATTTTAGTTTTGATATACAGTCCATGCGCAAGTGCCTTCCCACTTGATTTTCAAATGAAATTCTAAATATTCTTTCACCTGACAAGAGGACTTTGGACCCCTGAGCAAAATTCCAGTTCTTTTTTCCCTTAGCCCAGGTAAGAAGCTTGTGACCTTGTCTCAGGTTCAGGAGTAGCATGATGTTGGGAATGCCGCACATGTGCTTTCTTGATATGTCTGTGTATGGTGGCCTCATTACACTCCTGATGAAGCTCTCCCAAGTTAGACTGTGGTTCTCCCTGTGGCTCATGCACCTTCCAGTCATGTGATCTACCCTTCTTGTGTAGGGTGTTGATCATTGTCTTCTGGACAGCTGTGTAGTCAGCAGTCTTTCCCATGATTGTGGTTGTGTGTGCTGAACTAAATCCAGAGATACCTGATTTTTATATTGTTTGAACAGTAATTTACTCTAATTTGAAATGTAACCTTTGTTCTCTAATATATGTGTGAAATATGTCATTTTATGTGTAATGAATATGTATATGACTGAACTTTTTTGTGATATTCTTATTTTTGGAGATTTTTAGATGTAGGAACTGGTCCTATAGGCCAATCTGACAAGGTCTTTATAGACATGAGTATGATCCAGCAGTAGCATTTCTTCCTATTTTTTCAGTTAGTGCTAGAGTACTAGTTGGGGAAATGAGAGGCAGGCGACTGAGCTAGTAGTTTTGGCTTTGACGGGCTGAGGCTCAGACAGTGTCTCTGGGCTATGTGAAAGGAATGTAAGTAGTGAGCCTGTGTTGCTGTGAGGAAGGAGGTATTGTGCATTGTATGTTATATTAAGTATGAGCTTTGTGTTTTCTCTGCAGCTGAGTGGGGAAGCCCAGGAGCTGTTCTCAGTGAGGCATGGTCCTGTGCGAACTGCTCGGATCCTCCCAGCACCTCATATCAGTGAGTATTTCACACTTATGCTTCAAAGAGACTTTTCTTGCAGCTCTGGAGCACCTAGGCTCCTATTAGACTCCAGCTGTGCTGAGCTACGGCATTGCATGACGAACCTGACCCGATTCAACTAATCAGCTAGGTAAAAGCTAAAATTTGGTGTCTGTTTGCAGTTAACAACAAATGGACTGAAATGGTGAAAGTCAGAGGCAGTTTCTAATTTCCACTGGAGAGTTCTCCAAATCACCAAAATGTTGTTGTTGTTGTTATTATTATTATTATTATTATTTTAGTATTGTAGAAAACAGTAGCTCATCTCATTTTGTTACCTTCAAAACGAATGTAACACTACTGAAACTTGTGCGTTTCTGTAGTGACTGTTTAGGTTGTGACGGTTTTAGACATTTGGCCAGCCAGTAGGTGACAAGCTAACACAGCTTTGAGCAGTTGTACACACAAAAACATCTTACAAAAGCAATTTCAAAACGATGCAATCTACCTGCTCACCATATGGCTATAAACAAGGGTACAGTCGTACGTCCAGCTCTAAAATGCAAGGGTGTGGATTAAATAAGGCTCAACCTATGGACTAAAACTTTGTTTCAACAGTGACGTGAAAACCCAGAACAGCTTTTTCTAAGTTCAACCCCACAAATGAGTGTTATGCCTGTGGTTCTGAGTTATGTCTATGATTTATAAAGAATCATTCTATAAAGACACATAGAAGGGTAATAATTCAAATGCGCTTCAGTTATTATGACCATGATTTACTTGGTGTGAAATATACTGACAGTGTGACTTACTGCACTGTAGTGAACATTATGTAAGCTACACAAGGTGTAAGTTCTCTTTAGAATTGAGTTGACGCAGTTTGGGAAGTTTTATTCTGTTCTTCTGCATGTCCTGCTGAAATTAAAGACTACCTTTTGTTCTTTAATGGTGCAGGGAGCTTACCAGTGCCCTGCTGTTTGTCCCATCCTAATAATAAAATCAGTCCTTAGTGTTGATTAGTGTTGGCATGCTGTCAGCTGGCTGGCTGGAGTTTTACCATCGTGCTGACAGCGATGTAGAATTCCGAGACTTTTCCTCCTCTTTCATCGCTACCCCTGTGTTGGCCTGTACACGCTTATGGTCAGTGTATTTGTTAAAGGAAGGAAAAGGAACTGCCTGACAAAAGAGCATTCCACGTGTCTTGTCAAATTCCAGCACATGAGTGTCTGTTGTGATGATTTAGTTTTGGAGGAAAATGACAGTGCTGCAGGCTTTCTTGCTTATATTTGCCAGTCTAATAGTTAGGATCATTTGAGTCTTAATTCAAAGGTTATTAATCAGTTTAGTACACTAATACTGGCAGCTATTTGCAGACAACAAGGTATAATTTGGCTATGAGAAATTCACAGAGTGACATTTTAGTGTGACATTTGTCTCTAGATTTGCATTCCGGTCTTTTGGCATATTCCAACAATGCACAATGATGGCTTTCAATACAAGCTGGAAGTGGATAAAAGCTAGCTGCGGTAATAAGAAGCAGCAGATAACCAACACATGAGTAGAATGATTCTCTTCTAAATAAAACGAATTGTTCTAGTGGGGAAACTGATTGCAATCTGTATGGTGCAAACAGTGTTGTACTGTAGTGGGCCTTAAAAAGAGTAATTGTTTCAACTGGCAGTCTGGGTGGGCGGATTTGGAAAGTCCTGAAAATAGGTGTCAATTTTAATAAGGCAAGGTCTTTCCCAGAATAAAGGAGGAAGTTCCGCTTTCTCCAAAGGAGAAAACTCAGAACATCTCCAAAGGAGAAAGCCACAATTCTTTATTTTCATTTATTTTCATTTTTTCCCACCGTGTTTCTGAAGTTTACTATGGGTTGGATGCTGTTTAATTCCAGAAACTATGTCACATAAATGAAGTCCACTCTTGAAATTTAATTAATATCCTGTTAGTACCGTTTTATACGCTCTTAACTGTTAATGATTTTATCATAATCACATTATTGCCAGGTACAAGGATTTTCTTCTTGGAGTGCTAGTGCCTAAGATTCATCATGCATGTGCAAAAGAATATTGATCCACATGCTACAAACATATTTGTTGTCCATATTTTTCTCAAGATTTCTCTCAAGAAAAGCCAAAATAAGGTTGTGAACCATTTGTGAGATTAAATGTGTGGACTGCTACTGTATAAACTGCTACTTAAGAACTAACAGCAGACACCAAAATGGCACATGCTTGACAAACTTTAAAATAAATTGTGAAATTGGTGAATTTCTATGCTTGTTTTAATTGTGGGTAAACAGAAGCAGTTTTATTTTTTACCTGTTGTAAACAGAAATGATAGCTAAAGGGATTTTAAAGAGATAATTACAAGCTGGTTCAAAGGGGATGAAACACCATTTTAGACATTTAACTGACTTGGAAAAATCATTTTGCTCTGTATGACCTGAATGAATGAACATTCAGTTTTCCTTATCTCACTTCGGAACGAAGGCTGTGAAGTATAAGCACAGAAATAAACACTTTGCTTCCATAATGTGGTGATGGTGGCTAACCTTTTTAGAGGGTAATAAAAGACCTTATCAATATAACAAGAATCCAAATATTTTTCACAAATTATTAAAAAATATTTAGCTGAAGAAGTTGTAACATATAAGTGTGCCGGTTTAATGGAGCATGCATGTTGACGCTTCATGAGTTTTCTGTGAGCCACAGTGTTTCCTATCTCTGTACTCAATAGGCACACTGCTTATTTAATTGTTTTATTGTTCATTCAGGCTAATTTGGATTGGTAATTAATCAAAGTAACAGATTAATTAAAGTAATATTTATTTACTGTGGGCCAAATGAAAATGTATTGGTTTTCTTTACTTGCTGAATATGCAGTAACAGCATTTGGAAGTCTCTTTATTAAATAAGAGCGCATTAAACACTGTTAGTGGCCACATTTCTGTTTCTTAAAAGGTTAATACTTACTGAATTGGCTCTGATTTAGTAAAAGAAAAAAGTTTATTATAACGTCCATGCTGATTTTTGTGTGCATTGTTATTAAATTATATTAAATTTATTAGCACATTCTGAAATATGAGGCACACACCGATGAAGAAAAAGTGTTCAAGTTTACATTGTGCCAAAGTCTCCAAATCCTGATGTTGGGTTTATGGCATGTGAATTTGAGGCTGAATGGTGATACATGGTGGTTGGTGTAGCTCAGCGGATAACACCACCACCCCCCAAGGATGCATGACCACATGTGGGAGACTGGGGTTCGGATCCCGGTCTGGGTGACTATGCTGTGCTACACCAATACTTGGGCAACCAAAAACTTGGGCAAGCCTCTTAACACTACATTTTCCTACATGTAATATGATTAACCTTGTGATTCGCTCTGGATAAGAACGTCAGCTAAATGCCATAAATGTACATGGGAGATATACATATACAGTGGGGGATAAAAGTATTAGATGCACTGCCGATTTTGCAGAGTTTTCCCACCTACAAAGAATGGAGAGATCTGCACACTTCATCAAAATCCAGAAAATCACATTGTATGATTTTTAAATAATTAATTTTCATTTTATTGCATAAATATTTAATCAAATATTTTATTTAAATAAGTGTTTGATCACCTACACATCAGCAGGAATTCTGGCTCTCACAGACCTTTTATGCACTCATAACCTGTATTAATTGCACCTGTTTTTGTTACCTGTGTAAAAGACACCTGTCCACACACTCAATCAATCACACTCCAACCTGTCCACCATGTCCATAACAAAAGAGCTGCCTAAGGACACCAGGGACAAAATTGTGGACCTGCAGAAGGCTGGGATGGGCTACAGGATAATAGGCAAACTGTTGGCGCAGTTATTAGAAAATGGAAGAAACACAAGATGACTGTCAATCTTCCTCGGTCTGGGGTTCAATGCAAGATCTCGCCTCGTGGGGTAAGGATGATTCTGAGAAAGGTCAGGAATCAGCCCAGGACTACATGGGAGGACCTGGTCAATAACCTAAAGAGAACTGGGACCATGGTCTCAAAGAGGACCATTAGTAACACGCCGTCCTGATTTAAAACCCTGCAGGGTCCCCCTGCTCACGCCAGCACATGTCCAGGCCTGTTTGAAGTTCACCAGTGACCATTTGGATGATCCAGAGGAGGCATATGAGAAAGGCATGTGGTCAGACAAGACCAAAACACTTTTTGGTATCAACTCCACTCGCCGTGTTTGGAGGAAGATGAAGGATGAGTACAACCCCACGAACATCATCCCAAACATGAAGTATGGGGGTGGAAACTTTGGGGGTGCTTTCCTACGAATGGGACAGGACGACTGTATCGTATTAAAGGGAGGATAGATGAGGTCAGGTATGGCAAAAGTTTGTCCAACAACCTCCTTCACTCAGAGCATTGAAGATGGTTCGTGGCTTGAAACACATAGTCAGGGCAACTAAAGAGTGGCTCAGTGAGAAGCATTTCAAGGTCCTGGAGTGGCCTAGCCAGTCTCCAGACCTAAACCCAATAAAAAAAAATCTTTGGAGGGTGCTGAAACTCAATGTTGCCCAGCAACAGCCCTAAAACCTGAAAGATCTGGAGAAGATCTGTATGGAGGAGTGGGCCAAAGTCCCTGCTGCAGTGTGTGCAAACTTGGTCAAGAACTACAGAAAACGTCTGACCTCTGTAATTGCAAACAAAGGTTTCTGTACCAATTATTAAGTTCTGTTTTTCTGTTGTATTAAATACTAATTTCATGCAATAAAATGCAAATTAATTCATTAAAAATCATACAATGTGATTTTCTAGATTTTATTCTTAGATTCTGGTTCTCACAGTTGAAGTGCACCTGCAATAAAAATTAAAGACCTCTCCATTCTTTGTAGGTGGGAAAACTTGCAAAATCGGCAGTGTATCAAATACATACTTTCCCCACTGTACATATACTCTTTTATTAAAACAAACTGTGAAAACAGACAGTGAAGGGGTTCCTTTAACATGTAGATGAAAAATAGGGAAAAAAAGGAGTTGCGACTGGACAACTGATATCTTATCAGTTTTTCTGTGCTTTTTTGTTCTGTTGTTGCTGCAATGACCATATTTGCCGGTGGTGAGTAATGAGGAGATGGGGCTGAACATGTGTCTGTAATTTCTGATGAAAACCATCTGCTGTCTTTCAGAATCTGTTGCATTTGTAGTGCAATTACATATCGTGACCAGTTACAATGTATGATGGGGAAGTGAAGACTGAGTAGAAGCCCTTTCAAGTGTTAAGGGTCTGAAAGTGATGCATTTGCACTCACATGACATGCCACAGGGACTCTCCCCTCCTGCAAATGATTACTGTCATGGCATGGCTGTCCAAATTACAGCCTTACGAAAGCTAACATCATCTTCAATCTGGACATGATTGGACGTTTTGCCCTTCTCTTTAAAATCAGAAGAATTAGGTAAATATGGGATCTGCAAGCGTAATGTGACATGTTTTCCCCGCCCAAAGTATGCCCACTGGCTTTTTACCATACTGCAATTTTTCTGAGCCCCCAAAATTAAAACCAGTCAGACACAAGGCCCCTCCTAAGGCTTTGAAGACTGTCTCTTTGGAGAGGCATTGCAGAGAGGGTTTGTGTTCAACACATTGCATCGAGTGGTGTTTTTGTTCTCTGTCCATGTTTAATGTCTTGCACACTGGTATTTTAATTCCATTTGGTCCCCATAAGTACCTCTCCTTAAGCCCTGGCATTATTTTGCGGTCAGTTAACATGAGTCCATAAGTTGACAGGAAAGAAGCGCTTGCTTTATTTTATTTCCTTGGAAATTCTGAAACCATAATTTGATTACAGAGCATCTGTTGTAGCGCAATCAACACGCTTCCTGTTGCGGTAGCCGTTTTTTTGTCATCAAGTGTGGTGGGTGGCTTTGGCGGACTGACAAGCGGCCTCACATGCGTGCAGCTAATGAATGTCCCTCTCTGTGTGGGTCAGCAGTTAATGTTCCCTCTGTTCCCCCGGCTGCAGGTCCGCTCAAGACTGACAGCTTTGCGGAGAAGCGGCCCCTCCTCGGTGTGTGCAAGAGCACGGGCTCCTCAGGGTAAGTGCAAAACAATGACATCACTTCCTCAGGCAGCTGGACCATGGCTCTGATATGTCACGTGCTGCTGATGACTTTGTTTCAGTGTGCCCTGCTGCGTTCTCACACGCACACACACAGTATAGCCATAAAATGTTGGTCTTAATGCCCAATTAACTGGAAGGTAATTGAAAACAGAAATTTGCGTACCATGGAAAATAACGAAAACAAAGCTAATATCTGATGATTTTTCAGTCAGCTACTTTATAGTGCGTTTATTGCTGACGCAGATGTTTCATTGCACACAAACAACTTGAATCACCTCCACAGGAAAGCCTAAGGTCTTACAAAGCCCCCCAGTCCTGTGTTCCCAGGAGTGATGGAGCACCATGCAATACCTGTAGGAAGATTTGGAGTGACATTTGTGATCATCCAATATCATTATCTGACCTCGCTAATGCCCTTGTTGCTGAATACGATCAGTGAGGTGGGAATGAATGATAAATAATAATTATGTGAAGTTTTTGCAGGAGATGCAATTTTAATCAATGCTTCTTTGATCAAGAATGTTTTTAAGTAGTGAATGAGCTTGTAAATTGCCCGTATACAAGACAGGTCAGGAAGAATCAATCAAACACCTTTGTGCTGTGAACATGACAGCACAACCAAAATTAACTGGCAGTCTGGCAAACTGTGTGCCCTGTTCAAGCCTTCCTGGGCAAAGTAGAGGCTGCAGGAATGTATATTACTGCAGAAAGGCCTCCACAAACTTCCTATTAATACCCTTTGATGTCGGAAGAAACACTATATGAGAAGGTGTCTACGTACCATAACTTTTTTTTTTACCAAAGGAAAGTTATGTAAAGATATAGTTTGTGACGTGTAGATTTAGAGCAGATAATTAGCCGCTTCCATTTTGATTCTAGTCCTTTATATTTTATGAAAGTTTAGCATTGTGACTTGTAATTTCCAAGACATGCCTCTGTGGATGTAATTGACACACATAAGCCTCTAGTGAAACATGAGTGGAGGACATTTTAAAGTTGTTGCCTACTGCTAAGGTTAACTACATTTCTAATGGAATGTTCCATCATTGTCCAGTTTATGACATTTTCCCCTTTTTAAAATACAGAAGGAGCCCAGTGTGACATTTAAACATGATGAGGTACAAATCTTAATCACTTTAGAAGACCTGTAATATGTTCTTATAACAAGCGGCTTCAAAGGCTTCTTGACTGTGCTGATGGGCCTGTCGGAGTGCTCAATAGAGAGACAGACCGTAATGCCTGACTGACCACCTTGTTCTAGAGAACTCAGACTGCTTGAGAATCGCTGCTCTAAATGATGGGCATTCTGTCAGGCATGTGCCACTGGCAGAGAGAAGATTGATTCACGGGTGGTTTGGTTCAATAACGCAGCTTTAGGCAATATCTGCCACCTTTTATTACATGCTCTTCTCTGCTGCGACAAAGCTAAACTCAATATTTCCTGCTCAGGGAAGGAAGTCTGTCTTCAGCTTGCATTGATGGGGACCACCGTCATGATTGTTCCAAGGCTCCAGTGCTTTGTAGCCACTCACTTAGCCAAGTACTCCACCTCTGCTGTGAGACAGCCTCTGATGGTTTGGCTTTGTCCTCCAGTGCTGGTTCAGACTAATGTTGAAAACATGCAACTTGTTGAAAATCACAACCCTCTCCCCTCCGGGAGTGAATAGATGATGAATAGTTCTACTACTGCTTCTTTTATTCATTTTCGTCTTCTTTCTCCTGTTGTCTTGTTTTTTTTTTTTTGTCTTTTTTTTTTTGCTTTTCAGCCTTACTTCTGCTCAAAGGAAATGGTTCTTAATCTTACCAAAGTCCTCACGATTTTTAGTGTGTAATCATTTTGAAATAACAGCTTTTGTCAACCACAAGAGTGGATGCTGTCTTGACACTTAAATGGAAAACACATTGGGGAGTTGGCTGATATAGCATTACTGGTTTAGAAGTTGGTTCAGTCAGCTTTAGGCTTAGATTACAAGATTTGCAAATTAAAGGAAAACCAGAAAAAGGGAAAAAGCATGTGTGCAGAATGCTTTGGGACAGACTTCCAGCCAGGCACACTCAACATAATTTTATCAGTGGAAAGGATTATGCCTTAAGTCCAAACAATGTATGGACCTAGTGATTTTCCTGACAAGAAAGTACATATGCTTCACCTCATGCTGTGCACCAGTGCCAGTAGGACCTGTGAAGGAATGCATGCACTAGTAAGTCCCTGATAGACCCCTGCTTGTATCTGGAGGGGCTTTTGAGTTTCCACACTCTCAATATTATTATTTTCTTTTGTTTTATTTACGGCTGCAGGTATTAAAGTGCTGAGCACTCTCATGAATGTGGATTGAAACGGGGCTTTTAACTGTTTGTGGGCGTCGCAGAGGCCATGCTCCGGGGGCCAAAAGTTCAGCCCTCAGAAAGCCTGCTTTTGTTCTTTGACATGTGGAGAAATTAAGTTGTTGGGCAGGCACAAAACAGTGCTCGCCCCCACCCACCCTCCAAACTGCTCCTTCCCCCTGAACTTTCCAGATTTCTTCAGAGAGGATGTGGGCATGGTTTTCCAGTAATGTAGTCCTCCGTCATTGCAGAGATTATAGCTGAGCTTCTTTCAGAGGCCGGGACACGTGGAGGTTCAGCTGATGGTCCACTCCTCTCAGGCCTTGAGTATTGATTTTTTTCGGCTCCTCTGCGGCCACCCAGTGCCTGGCTCTAGAACATTGGTAGTCTTCCAGCACTTCACCCACTCTCTGTCCCCTGAGCCCAAGGCCCCTCTCAGCTCCTTCTTTTGCTCAAATACCCCAGAGCACAAAGCACAATGCAGTGTTATCTTGGGGATTAGTAGTGTGTTTAGGATGACTCTAATTGTCCTTGCTCTATGCTGTATCCATGTAAAGTCCTGCTGGCACCTAATGCTTGGTTATTAATTACACAGTAGCACTCCAACCACTATTTTTAAAGAGACTTAGCTAAAGCCTATTGTAATGGTAGGCTGTGCTTTTCGTTGCATTTTCATCACGCTTTTAAACCTTAGATGTGAGGTATCCCTTTTTAAAGTGTATTAAATGATAAATCTCTGAGCATTTGAGAGGCACTGGACTAAGAGGATTGGGGAAGCGATGCTTTTAAACCCCATGAGACTATGCTCTCTTCATCACACCCAGAGCCATGGCCTCACTGGAAGCTGTGGCAAATGACATCCACAGGTTAGAGACAACCATTCAAGTTACAGGTCGTCTCATGGATACATCAAAGACCCCCAAAGGCTTTTCGTCCTTCATTTTAAAGAAAGTACCATTTTGCGTTGGAATGTACTAAAATCACGACACATTCAGATCATTACTTACCTTTTGATGTAAACTGTGCTAATAACAGTATTTGGAGCAGTAGTAATAGTTTTATTGCTGTAAACCTTTTTAAGGGAATGTATATGATTCTAGAGAGTGACTGCTTGTATTTGAACTCAACAGCACAACAAACACAGCCCTCCCTTCAGTACCCCTTTGGAAGCTCCGCCCTTAAAAATACACAAACGCGCATTCCCAGCGCAAAAGACTTGATTGACCTGTTGTTTCTGTGAAGTGTTATTTCCAGCTCTATGCATGCACGCAGCAGGTTTACAGCAGTATAAGAACTTAGTATAATATTATAATATTTTTTTAGTGAAAGATTAGTGATTATTAGTGAACCGAGCCGTGCTGTTTCTGTCCATGGTGTGTACCAACACAGGAGTGTCCAGCGTGCAGATAAAATAAAAAGCTTAAAAGAATTTCACAGTCTATAAGATTTTCATTGTATACATCACCTTTAATGTTGTTGCTGTTGTTGTTGTTTTATACATAAAATCCTCAGTATAAAATCCTCTGGCAATATCTGGCCTATGCCACGTCACTGTGATTATTTTTATACACATTTAGGTGACGCTAAATGTAAACACAAAGTTGCTCATGTGTAAGTCACTGAAAGCTTAGACCAAGTCTGGTCTTTAATCGTTGATTGTAAATGGCAGCACTAAGTTAGTAAGAAGCATGACCAGAATTTTGCCTTATTCATAATGCTCTCAATTATGAGGCTATAGTATTTTAAAGACGACACACCACCTATTGTCCCTTACTCTCCCCTTTGTTCTTCTTGTGTTAGTTTGCTGAATAGACATTTGGCTGTTTATCCAGATGAACATACTGTACATCTCCTCCTTTCACATTTTAAAGCAATTTGAGATAAGGTTGACTATTATGACCCTCTGATAAATATGGCAGACACAATCCTTTTCTTGAGCATCAGGCTGAAGATAAGCGCAGTTCTTTCCCCATGGGGGATCCTCCAGAGTTGAGGTTATTTGGAAAGTTCAGACCAGATGCACAATATTCGTCAGATCATCATTGTGCACTGCTTCATGCTGACTCGATGGCCACATAACTCCCAAGTCTGTGAGGATGGGAAAGCACAAGCCTTTGAAGTGTGCTTTTCTTTTTAAGGGCACTTGTTTAAAAGCGTTTTTCCATTACTGAGCCTTTCCTTATCTTTGCGAGTAATTGCAGAGGAGGTTGCACAGACATGTAACATCATACTATCTGCGGTCGTAGGGACAGTATTATAGCAGACATTGCCATTTTTAACTTGTGGTGTTTTTAGAGGTCCTGTCGGTATCATCCTTGATATGTGGAGGTGTTAAATCAGGATTATCTTTGTTGTACTAGGTTTAATTCACTGTCATTTCCTTTTATGTGATTTCTGCATGTGACCTCTGAGGCGAATGAGAAATGAGAGCTCTATTTCTCAACTTTTGCAAGAGCAGGCCAGGCTTTTACTCCTGTTTTTTTTTCTTCCTGTAAGCTGGTAAATGTGAAAGGAAAGTGAGAGAAATAAGTGGTCCTTAAGTAATTAAACACTGTAAACACCAGCATGAAATACATGGTGCCTCGGCAACAGGATACTCATTCAATGTGTTTCCAATATGCATGCGAATCCATGGCAGAGCCCGGTGAAAGGAGAGGAAATGTATTTCTGGCAGACATGAAGCTGCGGTTGAACTTTTTACCCTAATTACTTTCCCGCTAATGCCCGCGGCGTGCCGGAATCAAAGGGCCCCCTCAGGCCCCAAGAAGCCTGTGATGTGGCCAGCGTTTGTTGTGTGTTGAAGCTCGGCTCGAGAGAGGCAGGGGGAGCGAGAGTGCACTGAAAATTTTGACAGGATTTTTTCTTTTTAGAAAACGTCTGTTACCACCCACCTCACTTGTTGCTTACAAAAATAGAGTAATTGTTTTCATCTGTGTTTTTACTTCACTATACTTGGAAATAGCTTTTTATGAATCAATGTAAGATCAGGCCCAAGGCACAGTCATGCTCAGATGTCAGGTTATGTATTTTCAGGGGAGAGTCTCCCAAGCACAAATCTGTCCAACTGTTGTCAGAAGATGGCAAAATGCACAATAGGACATGCAGTTTATAAATGCACATTATTATGCATGATGACAGTATTTGTCCAAACAGCTCTAACATTAGAATGTGTCCGTATATTAGTCTAACCATTTACAAACCTCTTCTTAAGGAAGTCCAGTATGTATAGTTATCATAGATATATTAGCTCAGTCCTTCATTAGAGGGGGTGGGGTGTTGGGGGAGCCAGATTTTCCAGTGTTGTACAGGTTCTATTGTACAGGATCTATTTTCTCTTTATATCTCTTATTTATTTATGTATTTTTTTATTTTATTTTCTATTATTGCTTTCTGGCAAATATGAATTTGGCGGGAGGCGGTGGTTGCTGTACTTGTCGTGTGCTAAAATTTTAAGCCATCGTTCCATGTACTGTTCCTTTCAATGCCTACCCATTCTTCAGTGATTAACAAAATTAGAAATCACCACTGAGGCAGCGCTGGCCTGCATTTAACTCAACACTACGACGACTCACTTTCATCTCTGGAGTAGCAAAGTTGTACTATGAGATTGTCTGGCTCCTGCAACTGTCAAAATAGTAATTTATTTATAATTTTAAATAATATTGTGTTTTTAACTAAAAATCCCACGTATTACTCCTGTAAATCAAGCATGTTGCTAATAGAATTTTTCTTCTGTTGTTTTATTTATCATGAGATTGTTGTAAGTGTTATAAATGGCAGCTTGTATTTGTATATGTTATTATTATATAATATAATTATATATATATTACTAATCAATAGTTCAGTTAATAATGTTATTAAGAAGTAAAATCGTCCTGCATTTTTGCTGTATTTGTGTTTATTCTAAAGGTGCATTATGCATAATATGTTTTATGCTGTGTAAGTGTGACACCATGACAAGAAATGATGCAGCATGAGCAGGTTGTGTTTCCAGACCATTCATTGCTTCATGTAATTTCCTTAAGGCTCCTAAAGTAGGACAGTCTGAATGTGATGACGTTCCCATGTGAATGATTTTATTGGCTGGAATCCTCTCTCCTGTCCAGGCTGTCTGTATGTGGTAGTGTGTGTTTGTGTGTGTTTTTCTCCTGATAATTTCACACAGGTCAGTACAATGTAGACATTAAAACCTTAGTCTAAAACAGGGTCAGATGGAAAGCTGTGACCACATACAGTTAGAATAACAGATGTCACAGAGTTCATGAAAATTACCAAGTGATGAAATGGGCAGCATGTTCCATTATAACTCTTGTAAACCAGTGTCTTGCTAAGAGTGTGGCGAAACCGTAGTTGTAAAAATTGTTAATGTTCAGTTAAATACTGACTTCCCATCTGGTACTGTTGCTGGGTTGGATGGGGAAAGTCCTGAATAAGCCTTCTTTATGACCTTAGTAATCTTACGGGAGATGGATTTTGCAGGTGTACTCTTGGGTACAATCTTATTTTGTAAGATTGTACCCTATTATTAACAGGGAGATTTGGGATTGTGTAAATCCGTAGTAGAAACTCTATAAAAATTATGCCACTCCTTTTTTTTGGCCATAACAGTTTCCATGGGGGCAGATTTAAAAACTAGTTTCCTCACACTTTATTTCTCTTTGGTTTTGATGTCATAAGTGGTGCCTTGCTGGTTGTAAGAATCAAAATGTCAAATAAAATGTCTATATCCGAGGTTGCCTATAAAAAAAAAGCTGGGCTTTTTTGTGACCTTGTTCCAAACTAATGGAATGTGTCTTTAAACTTGCCCTTTGTTGAAGAAAACATCTATTTGACGATGATAAAATGAGATCCTGAAAAATCAGAGACGAGGACAATATATTGGTGTTCAATATCACCTACATGTGTGCACTACTGAAACTCTGATATGATTTTATAAAGGTAATTGAAATTTACGGTCACTCTCAAATCGAGCTCTAGATTTTCAGTGAGAGGAAATTCTATTACGGATGACAGTGCATTGCCTCCATTAGAACCAGGCCATTAGTTATCATCCAAAAAGGTAATTGAAATGACCAATATGATTTTTTTTTTCATGGCTATCACTGTCCCATTAATCAAGCTGGGAGCATATCATTTGTGTCAAATTGGCTCTGAAAAGCTTTAAATTGGATTGATCTGACCCAGATAATGCTGAAATCAATGAATAGTGGCTGTGAGACAAGTTAGAGAAGTTAAATGCCTCTATTAATCTCACTATCTGAATCTAGAGTGTTTTCTGCTGTGATAATAATGGCTGCTTGTCTCCTCTCCCGCCTGGAGATCAAGCCATTGAAGCCTTACAAGAACAGAAAAGCGAGATGGGAATAGAGACTAGTAACTTTTCCAGATGCTGTCATGCGTTTAGAACACTGTGAAACAGTTGCTAAAATGTACACACACATTACTCTCTCCCTTTTTCAGTTTCTTTGTCTGCTTACAAAACATTTGCTACCTATATGGGGATTTTGCACTTAACCACTGAACGTACATTATCTTAATTCAACCTTTTGTCATTTGTTTATGTAAACCTTTTAGGCAAAAGTAGAAAACAAAACAGAAAACTATTGTCAGGTTTTACAATGCAACATCCTGCTGTGTGGTCAATCATGTAATTATTTATAATAAATAAATAAACATTAAATATTAATAAAATATATTCCCATCACTCAAGCCAGCCCCTCACCTTTATTACCTTCATGCAAACTTTAACACAGGCTTAGCTTCGATGTGTATGGTAGTTTGGTAGGTTGAATTCTAAAGAAGAATTCCAAATGTCTGTGAACAAAGTGGCTCACTATATACACAATGCACAAAGGCTGTTTAGTCTGGGGCAGTGATGACAAATGTAAAACCAGCTACTGTTTGCTTGCCTGTTAAAAATGTTACTCAATGCCGCAGCTGAGACAACCCTGCTGTACTTGCATCTTTTGCCTCAGCCTGTATTCTTTTCGGAATTAACTGATTAGAATTAACTTGACAGCAGTTATATCCCAAATCCTACTGGTATGGCTTCTTACATAGGCTTCATCTCTCTGAATGATGGACAAAAATGATGCATCTTTCCTAGCATCAGTGCCATATACTCAAATGTGCTTTGCATATCGTCACTGTCCAAAGAAAAACAGGTATCTCCAAAATGGCAACTTTACAGCAGAGGCCAAAAACCTCATTCAATTTGAATGGAAGTCAATGGAACCAGACGTCTTTCCAAGCGGTTTTGCACCATTTCTGTTGGTCCATTCTTCATGAAATTCACACCCAGTGTAAACACCAGCTCATGTAATGAAATGAGACATAAAAGTAAAAATCAACAAAAATGTAGGTAGGTCTGTAGCAGACTGTTCAGACTGTGACCTGTGAATCCATCTGCACTAGTGCTGGCTGCGAGATGATGCAGAGGCAGTAATGTTAGGCCTAGTTCATATCTGTGGCTGCGGCCACAGCTCTCTCAATTGTGCTGTTTACACGCATGCTATAATCCGGACCTGGCTAACCCTGCTGCCAAAGTCTCTTGCTGGGCCTGCACTATAAATGGAGAAAGCAGAGCATATTGAGTTCAGAATGAACTCGAGGTCTATCCCAGAACAGGACATGGCAATGAGGCCGACAAAGTGCTTCCACTGTATGGACTAGGAAGTCTGGCAAGGCCTGAGACATTCCATCAGTGTTTTAGGGTGTAGGGTGACTTCAGGCCTCTCTCCAGGCATCCACGCTACTTTGGCAGTCATTACTGTGTTAGTGTGTGATAGCTAGTACACATAGCAATCTGTAACATCGTTCACCCTCTAGTTCCGCAGTGTGGACAAGTGGGTCAAACGCTTCTATTTTGAGTGAAAAGAAAATGTGCTGTTTTTATTTCATCACTCAGAGATCCTTCACTGTCGGTGGACATCATGACATATTAAAAACTTGCTGATTTTCCATCACTGAAAATCAAGAGTTAGAATACAGTGAAGAGCACCCCATCTTTTTTCGTTTATTCTCTAAGTGCTTCCATGTTTCTGACAATTTGCGGCTGGTTTAAGATGTCTTGGCTGCTTCGTGATGCTCTGATATGCGCATATTTTGAAAGAGGGGTCATTTTCTCTGAGCTTCACCCACAGTGTATCATCTACTGTTTGCATCTGTCCAATTTCCAAATAGTGGGTCCAGATCTTTTCCACTGTGAAAATAGGGTAGTCTTGCTGAGATTTAGCACCAAAGACGTATATTCAAACCTTTTTGATGTTGGGAGAACATTGGTCAGCGGGACTTGGCCGACTTGATTCCTAACAGCATTTTTACTAATGCTGTGTTTCCTTAGGAGTCGGTCCAGTGCTAAAATACGACCCATAGATTGCACATGTAATCACCGACTCGTATATCAGTGCTTAATCTATGATGCATGATCCAATCACTCTTCGTTAGGAAGCAGGCATACGGTTCAATTAAGTGACAGATGCAGCAAAATCATTAGTGGTTGCATTCAGAGCCACTTATTTTGTCAGTGAATCACCAGTCATTGATCTTCCTCATTTACAGAGACTACTCAGTCAGATCAGCAAAGCTGCTCCCTCATTCTTTTGCCATGAAATCTGCCCCACGTTTCATTTTAACCTTTTCGCAGTCTGATTTGTGCTCTGGTCCCGTCACATTGTCCGGCAGCGTTTATGTGGTACATACTGCAGAATCTGGATGAGTTATAGCCTGCAGAAAGCAACAAATTGAGGGGATCCAAACTGAATGCGGTGTTGTACCAGAAACATCCCGCTGGAATGACTGGCTGACATGGCACAGCCTGGTCTGCCAGTGAAGTGGGTGAACACTTGATGAGGATTAATGTCTTAGTTTCTCTCTGCCAGCAGCCACCAGCTTCATCTTTCCCTTTCTTTGGTTTTCTGCTAAAGTGTTACTTGACAAAGTAACTAAACTCATATTTTGGGAAGAAGTCTAAAAGTAACTCTTCAGGAAAATATTGGCATGAGAGGCCTGAGTAAGACACTAATGCTGCTTCAAATGCTTTTCATATGACTTTCACACCTACCAGTGGTAGACAGTTATAAAGTATATAAAGTTACTGTACTTAAGTAGTATATTTGGGTGTATCTGTACTGATGTATTTTTATTTTGGGGGATGTTTTACTTTAACTCTACATTTAAAATTCAAACATCTTTACTCCACTACATTATGTGAAATCGGTCGTTCCTTTTGGCTTTTGTGTGCATAAGAACGTAACAGGTCAGAATGAAATAGGCTCTAAGTGAGCCCACCAATCAGGGTACAGTGGTCCCTGTGTTTTGAACTAGTTTTGGCCGGTAGGTCAGACCGTGTCAGACTAACTAATGACATTCTATTAAAATCATGGTGTATGAGGAGTGACACTACTACAGGAGTCTTTTCATCTACAATGAGCTAATTAAGCAAGAGTCCTGTTACAAAAATCATAATGGCACATTAGAGCCGTAATAAATCATGCAACTTTTGCTTCCTCTACTTAAGTGCTCCACTTATTACTTCTTGTGTTTCTGTTTCCTGCAGGACAAGCCCCCCATATTGCTGTGTGGACCTGTATTCTCTTAGGACCGGAGAGATGGTCAAGTCTATTCAGTTTAAAACGCCCATCTATGACCTCCACTGCAACAAAAGGTCCTTGTTAATAAAAAATAATGATGAATTTCAGAATTGTTCAGTATATAGTTTGGTATTCGTTTAGGTTAGCATATGCACTGTTATTAAATCTTTTCTCTTTGTACCTGTCCTTTGATTGCAACAGGATTCTTGTTGTCAGTCTTCAAGAAAAGATAGCTGCCTTTGACAGCTGCACTTTCATGAAAAAATTCTTTGTCACAAGTAAGCACTTCAAGTTTTTAAGATGACTGTCAGGTCCCCTTAACTGCCTTGCTGATTTCCTACCTTAAGCTGTGCCTTTTCCCTTCTTTTCTCTTCATCTACAGCTCGCCAAAGCAGGAACCCAAGTTTTGATTAATCCCTTGCACACACCCGTTGAGTTTATTAAAACCATCACGCTAAGTTCGTCTCATGTGAAACTACACAACCTATCCCCATGCGTGCAGTCACAGCAGTGCAGACGTTTTCCCTTTGTCACTCTGCACTGCGATACAATATCAAAGATCCATCCCAGCCTCCATACCAGACAGGCCTGTTTGTTTATGAGAACAGCTTTTGTTTTACATCGCCTCAGAACTCTGCGTTGCCCAACTGTGTTATGCTCCCGTCCCATAGCCCAAACAAAAATAAACAAGTGTACGATGCCGCTCAGCTTTGCCCTTTGCAAAAAAAAAAAAAAAGTCCACTTCCTTTCCTCCTTTGGTCAGAACACTGCTGTTAGCTCCTTTAGTACTTATATTCTCATTCTTACATAGTGGGCATCTGTGCTCTTCCAGCACCTCACAGTTGCCGGCTTCTTTTTAGCATAGCCTACAGTGAGGCCATTGTGTCTTCAGAAGTACAAACTGCCCGTGTCACAATCTGAAAACAGGCCCTCGCTCCCACTTAAGCAATCGTCTGTTGTAAATTGCCATTAGTGTAGTTTTAATGGCTCTCATTGTCTGTCTGCCTTCCCCGTCCCATGTCTGCACCACAGGAAATGAGCGCGGTCAATAACCCCTTACATCATTAATCTCTTTTTTTAAAGCTTCTTCATCATAAAATAGATCCAGGACCAGACATGTTTGTTTTTGAAAGTGATTAGGAGAAGACATGATACTAAACGGCAAACTAATCAGCGGCCCAGTTTCTTCATCTCAGCTCACTTTGATGTGTGCTGGAGGTGTAACTGCATGCAAATTTAATGATACAGTATACTGAAGTTTTTACAAAACATGTTTAAACAGAATGTTGTCTATACAGAAGAAGGAATAAATGGCAACATTAATTTAGAAGGTCAAAATGCCAAAATGAGCAACAGTTACATACAAAAAGTAACATATATTTTTTTATAGAACTGTAAAAACATCTCGTATTTATGACAATATGTGATGTTATGTACATGTACATACACACAGGACATATTTTCTCTGCATTTGTTATCTGATTTTCATATTAGCCACCTATTGGCACCTGTGCGAATGATGTATTGACAATATGTGTGCTTTTGCTATAAAAACAGGATATAGATTCACAATAAATGCAGACAAGCATGTAACTCATTTTATGTTTTTGAAAATGAAAAGCACTGATTAGAGTAACAAGTCTTACCGCTAGCTGAACTTAAATTCCATCACCAGAACACCTGATTCCAATGAATGCAGGGCACTTTGGAAATGGTTCAGTAAACATATTCACAGACATGATCAATGTTGATTTTTGTTTATGTGCTTTGTATTCATTCTAAGGTTGAATTGAATTCCCTTCTGTACTCTAGACTTTTACACAGTACTCTATGTAGTATTAAAATTGTTTGTGTGGTTACTAAATTTTCCAGACAGCAAACCTAGTGTCCTCATAAGCTGACACTGGCCCCATTTTGAGCAGTTGTTTTACACCAATCAGAACTTCTGTGCCATTTTTCCGCATCGTTCTAAAGTTAGTTGTTAAACTTGAATGGGTTATCGTGTTTAGCATAAAATCCCTTAGTGTGTATGGTTGTTTGCTTCTTTACTCGGCTGCCTGGCCAAGTGGCGTTTTGGTTTAGCCAGGGCCCCTCTTACTCTGGAGATGGATGTGAGGTCTGAAAACAATGGTGAAAATACTGTGGTCCCTGCACACAGGATGTGTTAAACACATGTTATCTCACTGCATTGGCTCCCCTCCGCCTTGGAGAGGCACAAAAGACTTTGCATTGCTGTGCTTGTGGCTTACCTCAAGTGCTGTTCGTCCCAGCTTCAGATCCCAGCTCCGCACGCTAAATTACTGTCTGCGTACATTTTATCTGAGCTCTGAGCTCTAAATTACTGTCGGCACACTTCTCACTGTGCGATGTGCACTCGTGTGACCCTGCTCTGAGTGAACGTGCATGTGTGTGCGTATGTATGTGAGAGAAGATAAACAAATGGTGTTGGTTCTTGGCATATACATCATGTGTGTGTTCATTTGTAATTATTGATGCTGTGTGTGTGTGTGGGTGAGTGTGTGTGTGTGTGTTAGTGCCTTAGTGTTTTGTACTGGTTCTCCATGCAGACATTTTTTGGCTTGGCTGCATAATGCCTTATGACGCCAGTTTTTCCTATATGACTCTCAAGGGTCAATCTGTCTGCCAGTTAATAAGCTCAGGAGCCATCCTACAGTCACTAAATGCCACAGCCCCCACTCCAAATGTTGCACAAATGGGACTCCGTATACTCAGGACAGTATAAGGTTTTCAGTTCCCGCCTCCTTTAAACATGCATAATAAAAACTGTACAGGAAAATGCAGATAATCTTAGAATTTTAATGACCCACTGTAATGTGTTATTTTACAAACAGTTATTTCTAAATTATTATATTCTACAATTTTTATTGATTTCAAATGACCAGGGACAAAACATCCCACCAAAAAACGTAAACATAATTACCCGCATGCTTTATTGCTCTGAGAGACCATAGTTTAATTACCATTCAGAACCATTAAGCCATTAGGTAAGTTGTTCATTTTTCAGCATCAAGAAAAAACAAAACATTTTTTTTTAACAGAATATGACACAGAAATCTAAACCTGAGTTACTTTTTTATAGGTTTAAAAAAATCTGCAGGGATATTTTTCCACAAACTTTTTGCTTCTCAGAATGCGATTAATCACTAATGGGTAACTTTTGGCGGATTTGCAGCTTCTTTGATTTGTGGATTTTTAAGGCACGATTTATTGATAACCTTTTGACAACCCATAGGGTTGACAAGTTCTCTCACAGAGGAAGCATGAAACAAATGTTTGCTTATCTCGAAGGTGTAAAGATTTGTAAAGGAGCGATATGTAAGATTTTTGTTTTAAAACATTCTAAAAAATAACTAGAAATTTGAAACGTAAAGAAATTCTAGTTTTGATGATATGTCAAATACATCTCCTGAAGTTAGCATGCTAACCAACTTGCCCTAGCCAATCATGTCTAATAATATCAGCTTTTAAGGCAGTAGTGGTGTTACTGTAGAATCAAATTTAATCAATCCAACATGAAATAATGAAGGAGTAGCACTTCTGACCCAATGGAGTATTCTCTTATCAATCATGAAGGTCCTGCCCTGCTCTGACTTTTAACCATGCCATCATTCATTGCAGTTGCATCATTGCAGTTCCCCCCTCATAATAATTAATAAAAAAATGTGTGTTTTAGATTAAAGCAAAACATATAAACAATGTTTTTATATATATATATATATATATATATATATATATATGTATGTATGTATGTATGTATGTATGTATGTATGTATGTATGTATGTATGTATGTATGTATGTATGTATGTATGTATGTGTGCGTGTGATCTGACCCTGAATTCTTGAATTCGTAATGCTTTTTTTTAGACTAGTACGACCTGAAGGAGGAATATGAAGAACAGATGGATGTTTTTTTCCTTATATAAATACAAATGAAGAATGATTTTTGATGATAACAGTTCTGCTGCAATGCCTAAAATATATGTTTTGTTTTATGGCAGGCTGCTACCCCTGTCCTGGTCCTAACTTCAACCCAATAGCTCTAGGAGGTCGATGGTTGGCCTATGCTGAGAACAAGGTAGGAAGCATAAATGCAGCATATTTCCAAAGCCACTTATAGTCTTTCCCATTTGTGAAAATTTCAGAGAACTACATGTACATTGTTAAAACCACTAGAATCCACTAAAGAGTCTACTAAAATAATTAAAAGCAAAAGCATCTTATTCAAATGGATTTGGGTCCATTTTTAATGTAGTGTGCTATTTTTAAAGTAGACCCTCAATTCACTAAAATTAATTTAATGGAGTGTTGTTTGCTGTCTTTTGATTGAGGTCAGACGTTTCTTGGTAATGAACAGATGGGACAGTGTGTCTGGTGCAAGGTAATGAGTTTTGGGCCAATAGTGAGTTTATAGTTCTCAAGTGTTGAATGGGACAGAGACCCTGGAGAAGGTAAGCTGTAGAAGGGGTTAGGGGCTGAGATGTCCTAATGGCCCACCCCCTCCCCTCCTGCATGCAGACATAGAGGCGCAGACCATGACAGACCTCAGTGAGCTAATGAGGTGGGGGGAGCTGAAAGGTTCTGGATGATAATGTGACTCTGCTCTGTCTGTGTCCCGTGTGTGTGTGTGTCCCGTGTGTGTGTGTGTGTGTGTGTGTGTGTGTGTGTGTGTGTGTGTGCAAACAGCTGATTCGGTGTCATCAGTCCCGTGGTGGGGCCTGTGGAGATAATGCCCAGTCCTACACTGCCACTGTCATCAGTGCTGCCAAAGTAAGTGCGCTACTAACTCTCAGTGCACCATATAAAACACACAAACACATGTTATAAATGTTGGGTGATTATCAAAATGTCTGTCTACCTTTCTTATCTTAATCCAGTACCTGTAATTGTTGTGCACGGTTATGATATTCTGATATTCTATGTTGTCAGACATGACCAATCCATATTTGGTGCTGTTTCTCAGTCATGGTTGTTCTATAACCATAAGGCACAGTCTTTGTACTGTCCTGTACTAGGGTAGGGGCGTATATTGAGTTTTTAAGCTATATTTTGACAGTATAAGACAACAGAGTTTATATAGGTTTAGTCTGAATTCACGTTACATGCTTGACCCATGTAAAGACATGTCATTACCATAAAGACATGCAGGGTGCAGCAAACCCTGTGAAACCCACTCCCACCACCTCCTCCCTGTGCGCACAAATCCAGCCCCCTCACAAATTCTCATGGAGGGAGACTCGGTGCTGCTCTACACAGCCAAATTAGAGTTGGGGCCAAATTAACACACAGAGGTAATAAGAGGAGATGGCGATGGTGGTGTTGGTGGACCCTATACACAGAAAAGTGTGGTGTTCTGTCACATCCCTAAAAATATGGTCCCTGTAGCAACAACAGAACAACAAGGCTTTGAAAAGCTGCTGATATGATACCTGTCGTCCAGTCACAACTACTGATTAGTTCACCTATAAGTTTTTCATTCCACGTTGAAGGAAATCCTGTCAAAAGCATTTTATTTTGATCATGGTGTGTTTTAATAAAAGTGCATGTGATGTCTTGCGTGTAACACTGTAATACTGTGATATATATTGCCATTCAGCCTAAATTAACAGAGACATCATTTTTGGTCCATATCGCTCAACTGTATACTGTACAAAGTTAGACTTCTTTAATTTCCAGTTAAAAGGCTTTTAAGTAAACTGCAATAAATCTCTTTTTTCAGCAAGCAGCAGACTTTAGTTTTCTGTGTGCTTTCAGATTCCATAAAGATCTGCAAGGATATTTTTCCAAACCTAATTCAAGATTTGCGCTTTTTATATCAGTAGTGTTGAGAATTAGGTGAGGCCAAGTTTAGGGCCAGTTTTTGCAATTTGTCTTCTGCATTTAACCCATCCATGAACACACACACACGCACACACACACCCACACACACACACCCACACACTAGGGGACAGTGACCTCTGAGAGGTGGGCATTCCCACCCACGGTGCCCGGGGATCATTTGGGGGTTAGGTGTCTTGCTCAAGGGCACTTCAGTTGTTACTGTCGGTTACAAGGCTGGTTCCCTAACCTCCAGCCCAAGAATCCCCCCACGACCAGGGCACTTGGGGCTCTGCAGTGGCCAGTCCATAGTTCCGAAAATCTGTTTTTTTTTCGTTCTCCTGTATATTAGTGTTTATGTGCTCTGTTACACACGAGGGAACAAAGCACAACCCAGTATTTTGATTCTGTGCTGGTATGTGGTGCTCTCATTTTAGAATCTGTGTCAGTGCAGGAAAAGTTGAATAGCTGCATCACTAATCTCTGATCACTGTCTGTGGTCTATGAAGAAGTATTGTATCAATGTACAATCTTTTGCGTCACTTGCAACACCACAGAAAACAATGATATGAAAATTATATGAGATTGTGAGGTGTGAGTAGATGAGATTTTAGAAACAAATTGTCTGCAGCCACAATGCAGCCTTACTGTCATTTAGCCTGGTTAAGGAATTATTTGTTTTAGCATAGTATGTATGCTTTTTGAGAATGGATTATTAAGTATTTTTTATTGAAATTAATGAATTGATGAATGTCATGGACAGCAGCACTGATAAAGTGGCTCTTATTTTTGCTAAGAGGGACAAGTGTACTTGCATATACTAGAAATTATTTTTATGTCTATCCCAATTCCTGTAATAACTTTATTTATACTTATTACTTTCATTAAATACTGAATTAAATGAGATCATAGTCTTTACGGTCTAATACAGATAACTCAGAAATTATATTTGCTTACAAGAAAGTTCAGCATCTGCCTTGCGCCATCTACGACGTAATCCCGCACTGACACAGCCCTAGTACTTTACTTCTCGTATGGTTTCAGGCTCCTCTCCCCTGGCAGCTTAATTGATTTATTAAGCCCACATCTGTATTCCCCCGCCGGCCCGTTCTGTCCCTAATGAGCTCTAACGGCTTACGTGAGAGAAGCGCCATTAGCCCTAATGGCGGCATACATCAAAAGGAGTGCCCTAAAGGTTAGCAGAGAGGAAAACATGGTTAAAAAAGCCCTGATACGTAGACGGGCCGTCTGCAGATGGAGCCGTGATTTATAACCATCTCCTCCGCTCTGACACGCCGTCCCTGTGCTGAGTGGCTCTGAGTGCGGCTGTCCGGGGGCCAGGGGGCCATCTCCCATCAGCCTTGTAACTCAATCACGATGCCAGGAGGGAGGAGGCGGGGGCGCCTGAGCTTGGGGGACAGGGGCCTTTTGGAAAATTGAATTCTGACAGGGCACGGATTGTGTAAATGAGCAGGATGCGACTCCAAGAGAGATGCTGTCGCGCCAGCCGCAGGATAGTGCATGAGGTGACTCCAGGTCCCTTAGTGGCTCCGCTGTTTGTTCTCTGAGTAAAGCTGAGCAGTCGTGAGCTTGTGGTAAATGGATAGCACAGCTTAAGTGGGGTCTCATGCTAGTTTCTCACTTGATGTAGTGAGCTGCTTGCTCTGTATGTGTATGCGTGTGCTCGTGTGCCGTCTGGGGCCCTGAAGAGCTTAATCAAGCATTCAAGCCGGGCGGCAGCGTCAATACCTTGTGGCGCCTGTGTTTGTTGGGCCCTTTGGAGAGCGCTCTGACAAGCCCACTAACAGACTGTGTGTAAATTGCCCTGGCCCATCAATTATTAAGAGAAGCGTTTGCCTCCTAATTGATCAACACTAATGTGTTTTCTAATCACTGCAGTTGGAGTTTTTAGTGCTAATCCAAACAGTCCCCATTGATCAAGCTGGGGGGGGGGGGTGGGTGTCGGTGGTGGCAGGTCCTAGACTGAGTTGCACTCCGTGTTCCTGCTGTTGCAGCACTTTTTGAAGTGTCTCTGGCGCTCTGTTTGAACAGTCACGTATCTTTATATAGTACCTTATACTACTGTGTTACTGTTTATGTTTATATTTTTTGAATGAGGTAGTAATAATAATAATAATAATAATAACATTATTATTATTATTATTATTATTATTATTATTATTATTATTATAAGCCCAAACAAATGTTATAAATGGAAACCTTCTTCTGGTTGATGTTTTTTTTTTTTTTTTACATTTTTAGCCCAGGTACACAGTAATTTTGCTTTTTTTTGGTCAGGAATTTTTATTTTAATGTAAGGCTAATACTTAAGTTGAAGCAAGTCATGTACATTTTATGTTAAGTTGGTAGAAGGTTATATGTTGGTACATAGTAATAAAAACTGAAACTAAATCAGTAATACATGGCTTTAATGATTGGGAAATTGACCTTTATCCTAATATTGATTTCCTTCTGGCAGACACTGAAGACTGGACTAACTATGGTGGGAAAAGTAGTGACCCACCTTGCGGGTACACTGCCCTCAGGAGCACCAGATGAGGAAAACACTGCCCACAGCACCACACGCCGCAGCCCGCACCAGCCCGGTGTTGTCACCATTATAGACACACACACTGTTGGAGAAGGGCAGGTAAAGTTGTATACACCATGTAGCTAACATAACACTCCTACAGTATTGAAAGAATACATCAGTTTTCCCTAGAAATTTTTGGTCACACTGTCTGGGAATGTCTCAGTTTCCTGGACAAATGAGTATAATTCCAGTCATAGTATGTTAAAGTTGTAAATGTTTCATGAACTAATGTCAAAAGCCTTTGTGTTAACTTTGTTTTATGTGGGTGTATTTTTGTTGTAACGAAAGCCCTGTTTTGACTGGGGCTCTGCAATTGCCTGCCATGAAACATCATGCAATAAACAACAGGCTGTGGTTGTTCAGTTTTGCATGTGAGTCAGGGGTCCTTTCCAAAGTAAGTGTATCTGTGGAATGTTGAGCAACAAAGCTGATCGAGCACTTGCTTTCTATCTCATATTTTCTGACTGTGTAGATTTAAACACGTCATTGACTGTATTTAAATGTTTATTAAGATATTGTTATCACAGCATGTAGCCTTATTTTTGATTTCTGGTTTAAAACCAGTATTTAGCAGTCAGAAGAAAACCTTGGCATCTGTTTGCTGACATATGAAACAGTTTAAACACCCCCAGTCAAATTCCATATTCCTTTTACTTCTGATTTTAGTGAGTTTGTTTGGTAGCATTTTCTGTAGAGTACTGTTCATAAGGCTACGTGACACCTTACCTTTACACTTTAACTTGTCATGACCTCTGACATGATCCTTAATAAATTTTGTATGCGCTTATTTCAGTTGACATTCTTGTTTTATAATGGTTACATTTGCCAGTTTGGTTTTATCACTTTTATTATAGATGATGTATTTTTGGAATTGGCATTACTGAACATTAATTTAGAGCCATGTCATGTCATTACATGCTGTGGATGTTCAGACGATCAGAAATATGATTTTTGGCATATCTAGCTAGATTCCAGATTGATTTTAATAGTCCGGACAGATATGATATTCATCATATTCACATATTCATTTTTTTCTTTTTGATGCCATTTTGACTCTTGCTCTGCAATCACATGCCATATAACATCATGCAAAAAACAGCAGTCTGTGGTTTGCATGTGAGTCAGGTGTGAGTAAGCGATATGCTTGAAACATTGAGTAACTGGTCGAGTAAGAGTAAGGCTGATCAGACAGTTAAGGGAGTGTATACTTTGACATTTGTCTTTTGTTTCCAGACTGTGTAAATTGAAACACTTTATTGACTGTATTTAAATGTTTATTAAGACATTATTATTGTAAGATATGGTCTTATATTTGTTAGACTTGTTTAAAACCAGTATTTACCAGTCAAAAGAAAGCCTGGCATCTGTTTGCTGACATATGGAAAAGTTATACATATACACAAACATATAGCCTTATATTTATTTAAAGCACTTTGTGTGAACACCCCAGTCAAATTGCGGGTTTTTGTTGATTTTCCAAGTACAAGTAAAATGACACCTTCTTATAGGGGAGATTAAATAAATCCTTTTTTGTAAGCCCAAAAGATAGAATGTGCTTTAACTATTGCACAGGCCATGTTTTAACATTTTCATACAGCTGTATCTTTGTGTTCATAACTGTAAGAGAATTTTTAATAGTGCTTTTTAATAGAACATTTTTAGAAATAGATTCTGTGCTGTTGAGATGTTGCAGTATGTGATGAAATACATTTCATGTGTTTATTATACTTCCCAGTCTGACCTTGATAAACGCTGTTACCGTTTTGTGTTCTCAACACAATCAGTGATGCCTTTATCCCATCCTTTATTAAGAACCTGTTTATAGCAGTTATTTGTCATCACTATGTCATAAAGAAACCCTGTAGGTTTCGAGTTAGAGTTCTCAGGCTGCCAGTCGAATGACCCAGGGGCACTTCCTCAGTCTACAAGAGTAGCCGTAGTGACAGGTCAGCGATAGGTCAGTAGGGGTCAGATGGACTTACTGTACAGTGCTAAAGCATGAATGAATCTGATAAAGAACCCTGTGGAGCCAAGTGAGAACCTTTTTGCTTTATTTGTTTTTTTGGGTTTTTTTGTGATGCTTTTGTGGACAAGCAGAAACTGCTGCCAGGTGTTCATCTATCACACAGGATCTCTTTAATGGAGTGTCAGTTTTACAGGCTAGTTTAAATGTTTGCAGTTCTCCTGTTCAAGGATTTTTACTCAGACAGAGGTTAAGTTGGAACAGATTTCTCCCATGTTCTTTTTTTTTTTCCCCACGTGTTGATTTTGACCCGTGTAAACAGATCGCTTGGTTTGGTGGGCTGTTAAAAATCTGAAGGTTAACCCAGAGTGTTCACAGTGGCTCGACCTCACACGCTTCGCCAGTTCAGAGGTGTGATTTATTCTGCTTACGTTCGGCTCTTGTTCACCGGAGTCAACACTTTTGCCTCTTCATCCTAAAGTTGTGGAAGACCTGCCGCCATAAATATCTACGTCTGAAACAGGCTGAGCCTTAGACCTCACCTCACAAGACGCCCCGGCTGCTCTGCACTTTGTTCGCGTTTCTGTGGCTGGCCTTGCCTGGACACGTGCAGCGTGACCACTGGTTTTACTGTCATGGCGCCTCTGTACAGGCGGTCAACGTGATATTTTTACAGCAGACACAAACTCAACTCCTTCCTCACCTTTATCATTTTATCAGTAATTAACATTTAGGTCTGATGTGACAGATTTCCCTTGTGTATCTCTTACCAGAAACACAGACAGTATTTGGAGAGGTGTAGTTGTAGTAAGGATGAGACAGGACTTAAAGCAATGAAACAATCACTTTTTTTGTAATTTATTTATTTATTTTTTTTTTATTTTTTTTAGTGGTGCACAAAACTTCACAATAACAGCTTATCTCCATTGTGGCCGCCCTAATCGTACTTTTACTTTTAAGTAGCTGTGTCAGCTATCAGATGAATTAATGAGTTTAAAAATATTAATGAGATGCATTAATGTATTCATACTAAAGTTAAGAACCAAAATGAGCTGTTTTTAGATGAGCTCTGCAGTGATTGGCTGGTTTATGCTGAGACACCATGATGATCACAAAGAAGCAAAATGTCAAAACACACAGGCAGTACAAAATAATTCTGTGTAACACAGCTAGATGAACATTCTGTTCAGCTAGCTGTGCTAGTTACTTGGAGCTTGGTAGTAGCCATATATTCTCACATATAAAGTAAATTAAGGTTTATTTTATTTTTTTGTTTTAAGAAAAAAACACAACATGGCTGCTACTGGGATGTGATGCTAATGAATATGTTGCTCTTCAGTCTAAGCTGATGACTAAGGTTTGAAAAACTGTCCAGGATCCTATTGAAGATATGAGCCATGTACTCATCAGCTGTTCCACTTTTAGTGATGCTTCAGTTACATTCTGGTCCCTCCACAAGCTGTAGAATTTCAGGTGGAATGAACATTTGATTAAGAAGCTGCTAAAAAAGGAAGCCAACTTCAGTCTTGTTCAAACATAGAACATTAACCATGACAGTTGCGAGGAAAGGGAAATAAAAAGTGTGGGCTTTGTTTTCATTGCCTGGAACGGTAGATTTGCCCACATGGTCCAACATTTCCATTGCTGTTGCTGTTTTGCTGAACATGAGCTGGTGTATTTAACGTTCATTGGCGTAAGTAAATGTGAGTCAAGACTGTTATGTAACACTTTAGGGTTTTGGAATTAGCCCTTTATATATTTTGTAAATGTGGGATGTGGTTTTGAAGGAGACAACAGCGTTTGAAGTTTTCTGTATGTCTCTTCTATTTCCCAGACTTTTCGTTTTCGACTATGAC
This sequence comes from Prochilodus magdalenae, assembly GCA_024036415.1. Classification (NCBI taxonomy): domain Eukaryota; kingdom Metazoa; phylum Chordata; class Actinopteri; order Characiformes; family Prochilodontidae; genus Prochilodus; species Prochilodus magdalenae. The sequence goes on from JAMWET010002088.1 coordinate 1,120,997, forward strand.
AATATAAAAACAGTTTACTGTTCTGTGGGACCTTTAAGGGAATAAGAAGTGTATGTTGACTACTGCTCTACACCACTCCAGAGTTTATTATAGTGTTGCACGGACCTACAGGTGTGATTCGTTACCTACACTGGCATTTACAAACAGCAACCTTACCAACTAAGAAACATTGTTGTTGGGCTTTAGTTGTGTCTTTCATTCTTCTCCACCCAGCTCTTCCAACCACACTTAACAGCTTCACCCCTCATGGCTATTTATTTCCAAATAGCTACACAGAACTCTTGCGTGAATTTTCTGTCAGACTCGGATTCCTGCACTGAACAGCACTGTCTGTTTTTGGCTGTAATATAAGGGGTCTGGTTTTTGTCACTGAGGCATTTTTTTGTGAGTCTGAAATAAAATGTCTTGGTTTGAGAGCAAGGCTGTTTTGTGTTTGGACTGGATCCTATTAAAAGCTGCATGCCCCTTAATGCAACACCCCTCTAGATTTATCACTCTTCTCTCTGGCTGCCTCATGTCTGGCCTTAGTTATAATCTCTTTCATGAGCAAACTCAACAGAGGGCCACTGACTAGAGAATAGCCCCTTGTGGAGCAGCTCTCTCTCTCCCCGTCTAGCTTTCTTTCCCTCTCTCTCTGACTTTTTTGCTCTTTGTCGTCTTGCCTGTCTCTGTCTTTTTCTGTTTCTTTCTGTCTCCATCTTCTTTTTTTTTCTCTATCCTTCTGCTTCTCTGTTTTCTTCAGCTCTGTGCTTAGTTTCCTGTAGCAACACATAAAGGGATGAATTACAGATCCATAGTTCTGCTCTTTTAACTGGGAGCTATTAATCTCTTTTGGATATCTGTGAGCATAGAGACGGTCTAGAGTTTCCTCCCACTGTGTGTGTTTTAACTCTTTCAACACATCACTGCTTCTCTCTCTTCATCCTTACGCTTGCTTACAGCGGATAAGCACATGCCTGTGTTTGTGTGTGTGAGTGTGTGTGTGTATGTGTGTCTTTCTACACATGCATTGCATTTTTAAACCATGGCCAAAGCACTGCTTAGTTAAAGCATGCGTATTTGCTTTAAGACATGGATGTAGCAAGCCCTTGCATGTAGTATGCCCTTCTTTCTGCGATTGCAGTTAGCCTAAAATCAAGTTTGGTCAGCCGAATGAAATGCATATCCGAGTGTGTGTGTTTTTTTGTTTTTTTCCCATAAGTTGCCAAACCGCAGCTTTGTTTCAGTGATCCCTCTCTATGTGATTGCTGTGATTAGACCACACCTCTGAATACTATGCCAAAGATCAGCAACATTTTTGAAACAGAGATGCTCTAAGCAAACAGTAACTCACTTTTTGGCTTATTTAACATGGTGCTAAGAGAATTTGTGTGTGTTTTGTGTGTGTGTGTGCTTTTAGGTACTTGTGAGTGAAGACTCTGATGGAGAAGGAGTGGTCGCTCATTTTCCAGCTCATGATAAACCCATATCCTGCATGGCATTCAACCCAAGTGGTGAGTGTACACTAGTAATGCCTCACTAAGTCTCACCAAAGCACAGAAACCCCACACCTAGCAAAGACAAACATGTTCATATTTACTCTTGGCTCCAGGCATTCTTGTCTACTTCTTATACAGTGGAGTTTGGGAAGACTTCTGGGAAAGACTTTTTGTTTTTAAAGTTGGCAGTGGCTTTTATGGTAGTAAAATTAATTGTATGCTTTTTTATCATTGTTACAAAGTTTTCACAACAGCACATCTTTATCGACTATGGTGACTGAATGGATCCAGATTTGCTTCCATGTTAGTGTTAGGATACATGTCTTATGTTAGACCAGTGTGCATGAATATGACTTCATTATTCTTTTATAGAGCTGGCCAAAAACACTTGCCGTTTGGATTATTACTGTAGTCACTGAAATGTTTCTGCTGGCAGCAGTTCTTTTAACCCTAACTGATACAGTGTGTAGATTCTTATTATTCATGAACAACCATGTGGGAAGACGTATCTTGTGGTCGTGGATGAGGTGTTTCAGAGGGGTCAATATATTGGCCTGTATTAAGATATGCCTGGAATGGTGTTGCGCTGCCCTGTGCATAGTGGGGAACTGGCAACGTTCATTAAAGAATATGGTCAAAAAAGCTCTTGTGTGACTGTGATTGGAGATCAATTAAATGCTTGGTAAAGTCATTATGGTAAAAAATACTTTAGAGTAAATAGAGTAAATTTGATGTCTGTTTAGTTTTAACACTAAGAGCATTTTCACACACATAATGTGAAGAGAATTCACAGGATTGGGAGCACCACTTGTTAGTGAGGCTTAATTGGTGGGGGAAAAAACGGTATCAGTGTACTATGGAGCCTAATCACTGGTCTCTGGAGTGATGAAAAAAGGTCAGTTGCTGTGAATAATCAGCACATTTTGCAAGGCTAATGTCCTCTGGGATTATTTTAAGGGCCTGTATAATGGAAAACAGTTCAAAGCATACATTCTTTCAGAGATCCATGTGGTCCAAATGTAGAAATTAAACTGCAATGGAAGTCTTTTTACTGTTTTTATTCATTCATTCATTTTTTTAAGATTCATTTTCCTCTGGGTCCACCCAGGGGGTGCTCACGTCTATTTCAGTACCTATTGGGCAGAAGGCAGGAAACACCCTGGACAAACCGCCAGTCCATCACAGGGCGGCTTGTACTGTTATATTTACCTGCAGTGGGTCAGCTCCATACATTTACATTGAGGTTGAAAATGATCATGTTCAAATCAATTTTGATTGTTTTTGAGACATGAAAATACATATATATCATTAGCGGATGCCTTGGAAAAAAACAAGTGAGCTGTAAAAATCATGCCCTTTAAGGCATGCGATTCTTCTATTGCTTGATTAGCTAGTTCAGAGAGTGCAGGGAGAAGGCACTGTGAACTGAAACAGGGTATTGCTGCCCCTCGGCCACAAAGGCAAGATCCACTACTGTTAGACCTTGTAACACGCCAAGCACGCACAAAAGCACTAGACACAGTAGCTCATCGATCAGTTCATTCTGAAGTGTCTTTCAGAAGTGCTGAAGCCCCCCCAGCACTATGCAGATCCAATTTCACACATAAAAGATGAGAAAAAAAATTGAAGTGATCGCTCAGTTTAGAAGGTGTGGGTCAAGTCTGTAATTCATTATACGTTTACTCTCCTCTGTCACAACATGCTCTACACTGTAGTACCACTGGACAAGGAGTTTCGATTATCATGTCAGACCCATCTGAGCAGTTCTTTATATGATCAGCCAAAGTCCATTAGAGTAATACAGGACTGCCCTTGGCATGACCTTGCGTTTCCAGTCCTCTGTGATGGTCAGTCATCAGAAGACTTTTTAGTTTTTTCTCGTCATTGTGTTTGCCCCTCCGGAAATCCACTACAGCTAGCTCATTGTGTGGCGACTGTCGCAGGTAGAGTGGCTTGCTAATAAGAAGGTGCTGAAAGCTTCTGCTAGCCATTGCCCTTAGAGGAATCCTTCAAATACCTGTCCTTATTAACGCACTGTGGGAAACTCTATTGAGGACGGGTCATTTTCCAAACACAATGGTGTTCTCACAGCTTAGTGTTCTTCCCCTCTTTTCACAAAAAGAGGACAGTTAGTTTTAGGGGGCTTTTTAAACACACACTAAAGCCTCCTTCACCTGCCGAATGCAACTGATGGGAAAAGTGTAGTTGAGGTGTGTGCATATTATTGGTTGATAAAAACCAACACTTTTTTAGTTGGCTTATTGATGCTGATTAAACACGGTCAAGGTAAGAGTAAGGCAGGTGGTATTTCCAAAAAAAAAAAAAGATTAAATAGGGTTAATGCACAGACTAATACAAGCATTCTCTGCAGTATTTTGTGAGATGTGAGAACTGTAATGTAATTATAACCAGTGTTGCTCAGTGATTTTTGTCTAGTATGTATTAAATATGGCTTTTATGCACTCTTTAATGCTGGTTGTACTTACCCAAGCCCATGCTAATTTTAATGGCGTACTGCCATCACTGAAGACAGGTAAGTAGATGGTTAAGCTGTAAGGAGTTACATGTATCGACCTATTTTCTGATTTTGAGCAGCTAAACATGTAATAAACGTAAACGAACTAAACCACTCCAGTCCGAATAACACCTATGCCCTAGTGAAGGACAAAAAGTTATTGAGCAAATCTTGAGCAAAACTTGTCTTTGGACTCAAGAGGCTGGTCTCCTGGGGGCGCTGTTGGTTAACCTTTAGGCCTCTGAACAGCAAGGAGCCTTTGGCCTATTAACCTATGTGGAGCAAAGTTGAAAGGGAGATAAAACCAGTGTCCTAGCGCTCTGATGAACCACACTGTGACCGTGGAGCTCTTTCATGTTTATGAGTCAGTGCCAGAGAAATGCCTGCTTTGCAGTGTGGTACAAATACAAGTGTAAATATATTCTCTGCTGTCACCACAATGTAATGTAAGATTTTAAATGAAAGAATAGTTTGCCTGTTTTCTGTTGTCGGTGCAAGTCTTGAAGTTTTTACATGGATTAGATAGACATTTTATTTGAAAGCACGTCTGGTGAAATTACAGTGTCTAAGTTAACTGCTCTGGTTTGGAAAGCAGGCACCGCTGTGTCAGTGTTCTTCTATAGTAAAACGGTTGATGCTTGCACTTTCTCTTAGGCCTCAAGTGGTGGTCGTTGCTCTGGCTCAGGGAGGCCCCTACTCGGGTCCAGCAAGCGCCAAACCTCTAACATGCCCCCTTGTCCTGCATCTCCTGCCCCATGCAGAGAGGGCTTGGGACGGCTTGGTTTAGATAACAGCAGGGTAGTATAAACTTCTAACATCTTAACCCCTCTACCTGTCAGTTTCAGTCTGAAATAACAGGACACGTCAATTATCGCTTTGTTTGCTTAGGCAAAAATTTGATAGACTGTAATTTATTTGAATAATGGAAATGCTTGACACTAAAAATCCCTCTCAACAGGGATTATCGAGGTCAAGCCTAGTATTTTTTGTGAGAAGTCCACACAAACACTGTAATTTAGGTGCCTGACATCATTAGCCTGGTCAAAAAACAGGACCTCCAGGATTGTTGGTGCTGCCCTCTACTGCACTGTGGGATGGTAGGTCCTGTTTGATTTTAATTAGCAGGAAAAGCTGTCTGTAGCTCTCTCCTATGTGCCTTGCTGGCTTACAACACGCTACGTATAAGGTGTAGCCGCAGTGAAAGTGTCGCGTACGCAGCAGGGCTGACCACAGCTCCCTCTGGAGTGGCTGGGTTTCAAAAATAGGAAAGGCCAGCTTACAACAATGCAGCGACTTAACATTAACTGGAAAGCCCAGATGTATATGTTGGACAGACAACAGAAAGACGAGGATAGAAAATGCAGGCCTCTCGGGTAGCTGGCAGTCGCTCTGTGGTGTCGGAAGATCTATTCATAGGTGTGTAATTAAAGGATACTGCAGCGCAGTCGAGTGCAGCGTCCACCTCAGCCTGTACATCCTTTTTTCCTACTTCAGCTTGGCATAAGTTTGGGGATGTAACTGCCAGATTTCAGCCTAGCAGTGAAAAGACTGCTGTGTTGTGGGAAGTTGTAGTGGGACTGGAGGTGGCTGTAATGTGCTGCGAGTGTGCAGCATGAGTGTGGACAGGCCTCGTGGCCCAGGAGACTCACTGTAATTCCACTCAATCACGCAAGCGATAAGCATCAAGGAATCTGCTCCTGCATGGTAGATTAGTTTAGCACAACTCTCTAGTCTCTTAAGGGGGAAGGTTGGCTGACTGTGTCTGCTTATTACCAGTGTCTCCTACCTGGGGCCACTTTGAACTATGTTAACACTTTGACCCTTAAAGCTGGCTTCATGAACTTTGAGACCAAATTTTACTTGAGTGGCACAGGCTAAAACTCCCTCAACACACTTGCTATCAATTTTGTAGAGGATGTTTGATCATGTGATCAAAGGGACACGTTATAAGTTCACAATTTCAACCAGTTGAGTTCAGTTGTCCTTTTAAAGACAACAACTTGGTATATCCTGGAATATATCCTTGCTGGTAACCAGTTAGCAAAACTAGTTGGATAGCTAGCCAGCTAATGTTAACATGTCTACCTTTAACATGTTAACATGGCTGCCAGTGCCAGCATTTTGCTTTATCATGATTTACAGAACATATTCTTCATTTCAATTTTGACAATTGAAAAATTCAAAAAAGTGTTTTGTAGCCAAAAAGATGGAATGTTTTATTGCACAAAATATTATCATTTGCAGATTGTGCTGTCTAGTATATAGAATTAAGAAATGTTGCACATTAAAATCTATTTTTTATTACCCAGTATAACAGTCAGGTTGCTTTTAAATTGTTTCATGCAACAAGCTTTGTGAAACATATATTTTAAAATATCTAGCTGATGATTATGTACTAATAGCTAAAATCTGAAAATGATTTAAAATCATAAACCTTTATAGATGTATATTTTTATTGCTTCGAATACCTGTCAGGATGGTCAGAAATTATTTTTTATGCTACTTACAACCTGCATTGAGTTGATGTCACGTAAAACAGGTGTGGGTTTGTGTGTTGTATGTTAAACAGTAAATCATAATAAAACCATTTATAATCCATTAAAAACAGATTAATAAGCCTTTTTTGTTTGTCCCAGCTTAAAAAATACATCAGAAACATTTCCAGTAAATGCTCCAACTTGTAGTAATTGTTGAATTAGTTGTGAGTTCTGTTTTAGTGCACGAAGTGAGAGTCAACCTAAAACTCATTTGAAACTAGAATACCCATGTAGCCACCTGCAAAGCCTGTCTACACTGCTGCCTTGGAATAAACGGTGTCTTCACACGGAGCTTTTATACTGCAATTAAGACTGAATCTGACGTCCTCTCTCTCATGGCTTGGCCTGCTTTGTGGAGTGCAGAATCTGTCTAATTTAGTAAGGTGTGTGAGGTCTAATAGGACTATGGCTGAGGATCAGCTTTCCATTTTGTTCAGTGCCTGAACACAGTGGGACAATCAGGGGGGGATTAAGAGCCCAGGCTGAGAGGTTGCCCTTTTATGCACATTGCCAGCAGGGAGCTGGGCATTAGTGGAATTTGCCTGGAGCATGGGTTCTATTTTATAATGTTGTTATTATAATTTTTTTGTCCTAAAGCCTTTTTTGTTGTTTCTGCTCTCTGATATGCTTTTCTGCCAGATGTAACAGGAGCTGTTAAAAAACCCTTCCTGTAATGAATAGCGTTTTCTTTTTTCACCCAGTTCCTTACGCAGGCTGTCCTTTGATATTTATTATGCCTTTTCTGTTTATAGTCTGATAGATCTGGTCCATGTATATTACATTTGTGCGTTTTGTATTGGCTGATGTCATCCTGTTGATAGATTTCCACCTTGTGAAATGTGCTCCTTTTGCCATCTTTTAATCTGTTCATTCTAAAGATGTGGCTGCTAGTCATGTTTAGTCTGTATTGTTTTGTATTGCATGTTTTCTAACAAGCATTGGAAAAAACCTTTTTAGTTACTCTACATAGCTACACTCAAGTTGGTGTTACCGTGGTAGATATGATCAACAGAACCCCTGTGGTTTTGCAGCTTGGACAAGTTACAGTTATTCAAGAGGAGATATTTGTCTCTGTAATCCCTTTAAGTGTGTAATTCCTTCATATATGTGAAGATCCAACAGGCAGGATCCCAAGAGTTGAATATATTCAATTTCCTGCAAGCCGACTGTTTGTCCAAGAAACTGTAAAACTGTGTTTGGAGCTGCTGTTTTTATGATGTTTCCATAAAGGTGGTAAAAGCATCGTCTTGGGAAGGCGGTACCTCAGCCCTTAGCTGTAAAACCACAGTAAGATCTCAAATGCTTTGCCCTCAAAGTCTCAGTTGAACCCACATGCATACTTGAACCGAATGAAGTCATTCCAGTCCCTCTCGACGCATCCTCTCCATTTCTTCCTTGTTTATGTAGGATGGAATAGCTGTGTGGGCCACATTTGTGCTGACGGCTTTATGCCTCTACACTTTGTGGCTGTTTGCTGGTTGTATCAGTTGGGCTCAGCTGGGCTGGTTTGCTTTGCTTTGCCCTCCTTCAGATCTCCTGCGTCAGGCTGAGCCATCAAACATTTCTTCTTTCCCAATCTAATATGAATCAGCCATTGTCCAGCGAGAACATTCAGCTCAGGCTCACCTCCATCTGAATGGTATTAGCATTGAAGCGCTGCGCAGGACTGTGAAATGTGATCTGCTATGGTAAATGTTTCAGGGGATTAATTAGTTAACAGAATGCTCTGCAAAAGAAAAGGGAACATTTAGATAAAACGAGATTATCATCTACTGTCTGTCTGCTAAAAAAGGATTATGCTTTTCATCCGTTCCCTTTCTCTTATCTGGAGATTGCGGTTTTACCCATTTGTTTTTTGGGCTTTTAAATATCACACAAAAGGCTGTGTTAGGCCGGCTAAGCTTCTACAGGAGAATGTGCTTTTCCACCACCTGACAAGTGTTCACTTCCGAAGCCGTACATAAGGTTCCAAAGCAGGGATGGATGTACAAAAGGAAAAGACCTGTATGTTACTTGTTTTTTCTCCCTCTTCCTAAAGTCCACTTACTTTATACGTTTGCGTGACCTCATGTCCAACCAATCTTTACTTCTTAGAATTAACCAGGCTGTTATTGTTGCTGTGCTTTCTGGACTGATGGTTTGTTTTATCCTAATTGTTCCATATGTGGGCTTAGGAAGTCTCCTAAATGTTTTGAAACAAATGTTAACAGTATATGAAACTTGTTTATTAAAAAAAAGTGAGGAATATTCAGTTTTCCATGCTAATAGGCCCATAAAAATAATTATAGCTCAAGCCTGCCCATTAGTTATTAGATTCGCATGATGTCTTGCCTTCACTGCTTAGTAATTTTTGAGCCATGTGTTGGGAGTCGTGCATCCCTGATTTAACCCTTACCCAAACTAACCCCAGAATATTACTCAACACCCTGGTTTCTTACCTCGTGCTAAAAGGCTCTTTTGTGTTTGTGTTTTGTAGAACAGTTCTATTAGAGTAATTGCTATAGTCTGGCAAAAAGCTGTTTTTGAATTCTTAATGTCCAGTAATATTAAACATATAAACATCCCATATCAAAATACACCCAGCCAGGATATAAATAAACCATCAGCAACTGTTGTAGGAGTTAAAGGGTTCTTAATTTTCATTTAAGGTTTTAATCACTACAGATCCTTTACTATACTGTTCAAATGGTCATAGGAAATGTTTTGTTACTGTCACTAAAAAAAATCTAATATAAAATAAACAGAAATTTAAGTAAGGCTAATCACTCTCTGGGTACAGAGTTTAGGGAATTTTTTTTGTTATTTGTGCGTACACGCAGGAATTTGTCTTCCACATTAAACCCACCCATGATGTGAAACACACACACACACACACACACACACACACACAGTGAACCCACTAGTGGCTAGGGGGCAGTGAACACACTTCCTATCCAAGGTGGCTGGGGTGCAGTTGAGGGTTTGGTGCCTTGCTCGTGGGTACTTAAGTCGTGCCCTAACGGTTATGGGTATCGAAAATTAGCACAGATTCCCCTACATAGAACACACATCTGCACATGCTAATACACAACTGATGTTTATTTTTCTGCACATTAGAAGAAAAATAAAACCTAAAGTTATGGCACGTTTAATATTTTATGTTCATGTTATTATTATGTTATTTCACCAAAAATATCAGCTAAAGCATTTGAGCAAGACTATTCAGGCTTTTGCACTTTGTATGTGGAGGCTTTATCTTACTTGCTCACTAAGAAAAAGGAAATTTGTAAAGCCTCTTAGGGACTCCATCGATATTGCCTTAAGGAACCTCTTTTTGGTTCAGTCGGGATGCTAATTTTTTTTATGAGTGCTCGCTTTCTCCTCCAAGCTCTTAGTTAAATTGTGGAAAAGTCTTGGTAGCTTGGAGTGTTGATAGCTATGCTCATGCCAGCATGCCCGCTGGAGTACTCTGCCATGTTGGAAGGGCACGTGCTTGGTGCCAGCGTGCAGAAACAAACAGGCCACAGAAAGCTGTGGGCTTCCTTTCCAATCCCTTTCGGAATCCGCTGCAGTCATCTCTACAGCTCAGAGGAACGGAAACTGCATTACGCGCACACTTCTCACCGCGAATCACTTTGCAGTCTCCACAGTCCAGCGGGTCTTGATCTGCCTCTCAGTCCCCTCAACCACAAGCAGGAAAATCAAAGCTGCCTCCAGTCTGGATCAAACGAGACAGCTTTTAGAAGTTCTCACTTAGTCTGTGAAAGATTAACAGGTTATTGACTGCATGGCGACCCATGCTGGTCCCCTGCACTCCTCCATGGTGTTATCTGATGGTTGGAGTGAGGGTGGCCTCTGGACTTAGAAAGTGTTGCTTGCTTTAGGCCTGAGTGGGTGGCTTTGATGTAAAGCTGGAGCCTTCTTTATTGCGCTCTGTGCATGTGTGTGTTCCATGGCTTTCATAAACACCTCGATAAGTGTAGCACGCAGGGAGATATCACCCAGCGGACACCCACACGAACACAAACACACGGTGCATACTAGCGTGTGTCATTACAGCGCTGCAACCAGTCCCGCAGACAAAGCTCGCTGATTGATGTTGTTTATTTACTCTCTTTATCTTCACTCGCTCAGAAGTCCGTGTCTCTGCTTTAGAAGACCTCTGTTTCCCCACATTTGTCCCTCTAAGCTTTTTCCACACACGTGTTTAATTTGAGATTTCCTTTCTCTCAAAGGTTTTCGACAAGTGTTGTTAATTAAAATTGGATACTTTTTGTTTCAGCTCTTTGTACTGCCAAGAGGGAAATCTTTGTGCTAGCCAGACCACTGACATCATCTGCAGTGGTCCGGCAGAGTGACTCGGACACTTTTGAAATAAAACATCCTCACTGTGTTAATGGGATTTAGCAGATGTTTTATGTTTGGTGGCTCTTCCGGGAAAACAACGTAAAGACATAGAATCAAAATAGAGAGGGGAAATAATAACAGCATAACAGCCATGGTGACTGTAGGCTCACTACTTTTATGGAAGATCACTGGCCTTGCCTTGCACACACAGCAGAAAAAAAAAGTTCTCTTCTAGCGCTCTTGAGTGTATTCATGCGAGTGTGCGGCCGACTGCCCGGGCTTTTTCACAATGTCGTAAATAACACTTTTGCCTAGGGGATCAGGCGTTATAAATAGAATGTGTCAAAAGTTGCTCAAACGTCTCAGGTTCCTGAAATTTTACGGTGGCTTACCAGCACCGAAAAGTCCGCTTTTTAATTTAGCTTCCCGCGGGCTAACCAACTGACGCCTCTCCGCGAGGCTCTGTATTTCAACAAGGCCACAAAAGCCCCAGTGCTGGGTTTCCAGTCTCCACTGGCTTTTGGAGAACAGAGTGTACCATCAGCAAACTTGTGTCCCAAGTTCGAGCTGGCCAAGCCTCATCTGTCAAAGCCAGGGCAAGTGAGGGAGGGAGGGAGGGAGCGAGCAGGCGGGAGGGCGGCGGGGTGAGCGAAAGGAAGCTCCCAGATAAACATACCGCAGTGCCTAAACTCCTAATCACTCCGTGCTTCCGTTTCCAGCCTCTATAATTAGAAGGCCATCTTTTCCATGTATTCCCAGTTGACGCAAATGCTTCTTGTGGCTTGGCACCTCATTTGGGGCGTGGGTTAGTTTATGGCCGGGCCGTCGCTTGGTTTAGTCTTCTGATACGCATAAATAGCTAACCGCCATTTAATTCACTGTCTGACTCTGTTTTTCTTGTTCATATGAGCAATCTCTGCATGACCCTTCCTCCTTGAAACCCCCCACCCCCCAAAACGCTTCCTTTGCTCGCCACCCAACGTGGTGGCGTAGCCACACCTAAAGCAGCTGCAGCTCTGAAGTGTGAACACGAGGATGCCGGAGCATGGGATAGATGAGCTCATCTAGCACTTTGCTATTTTTGTGTCAATTTCTTGCACGTGTCAGGGCAAGACGTTTTACAGTAAGAGTCTATACTTTCTGTAGTTTGACTAACTTCAAATAAAAGTGGAAGAATGAAAGGCTCTGTCATCAGAGGTTCCACATGGGTACTCCTGTGGTTGTGTTTAAACCGAATTCGCATAATGTCTTGCCTTTACTGCTGAATGGAGCGCTTGGCATGTGGTTCTTTGTAGAATACAAATTGCAGGGGAATGGCTGCAGGACATGACTGCCGTTTACATCCTTGTAAGCTCATCTCTCGTTTATATTCACCCTCTGAAAGCATCTTGGTTCGTTTTCACTCAAGTACTTTTTTCATAGTGACTGCAGATAAACCAAGATCCCATTGTTTTACCGATTAAGTAACTCTCTCTCCATCTCTCTCTCTCTACCTCTCTCTCCTCTGCACAGGTATGTTGCTGGTGACTGCTGATACACTAGGGCATGATTTTCATGTCTTTCAAATCTTGACTCACCCATGGGCATCCTCCCAGAGTGCAGTTCATCACCTGTACACTCTACACAGGGGAGAAACTGAAGCTAAGGTAAGAATGTGCACACGCCATTCTTCAGTTTCTGCCCTCATGCACCCTCGTATAAAGGCATGGTTTTAATGGCTTGCTTTGTATCCCAGATGCAACTTATGTTTTGATAAAGAATTAGTTCTGTGAAAAATCTGATTTTGCACAGTTTCCCAGATGTAGTCAATCAACCGCAATCTGTTTGGCGTCCCACTTTAGCTTCTTCAGTTTAGAGCTGAAACTGAAAATCAGTCAGTGGTCACTCAAATAGTTTCCATGAAACCGCAAAATTTCTCTCAACTCCCTCTCACTCAAACCTCATCTAACTCATCACTGAGATTGTGCAGACGTGTTAATGTGGTTTAGGACACAGTATGGCTTACTATAGAAATGCACAAAACCAGCTCTGTGTAGCTAATCACAGCGGACAGCCACTTTGGACTACAGGTCTTGTGCCAGTTTTTGACTTGCGTTTGGATGCACTCATCTCTCAGAGGCATATAAATGATGCATTTCATGTTAGCAATTTCTGTGGTTTCTATTTAATAACTGTGAACTTAAGATGTTTATATGTGTTCAGTTTTATGTACTCAGTTTTATGGTTCACAGCGAGTCATACCGTGTCCTAAACCACAAAGACAAATATACTGTATAATCGTTCTTGTTGAACCTGGATAGAGCTGTCACGAATATCATTTTCTCCGCTCCGGTACTTCAGCAGTAGTCTCAACAGCGAATATTTGCTCTCAGTGGGTGTGGTCTGGAAAAAATTTTGTTCAGAAATCAGCCTTTGCTCCGTCTACCAGGTCTGCTAACCTAGCGCCAGGGTAAGGTGCAAAAGTACAGTGCATGCAATGATGGGTACTTACACCCATATTAGGGGTCCTGTGCAGCGGAGCACCATTTGCAGCTGTCTTGGGAATACATGCTGTTTAGCAGCATGTTAGAGTGATGTTCACTGCTGTGAGTGAGAAGGCTTTCAGGTGCCTGAGCTCAGATGGTGTATATATGTCCACATTTAACTGTGCAATTAAGAAGTATTAAAAAAAAAGTGGGCTAATGTGCTGACAGACTGTAGAGTGTATTGTGGCGATGGCGTGCTGGTTTGTTCAATGTAAAAATGTTGGTCAGTTTTAAGTCCATTAAGGGCTTTTTTTTTGGACAGCCTGAACACGGTTTGACAGTGGGTTTTCCAGAGTCTTTTTAGGTGGTGGCACTGGAGAGGCTTTTCTTCTCTCCTTGTTTGGCGCGGTTATCCAAAACAAAAATCTGTATCACAAAATTACAAACAAAGTCCAGTTCGAATGCTTTGGAGGAAGTTTTGAAGGTAAGATTTGGGTGACTGTTGGCTTCTAGTATTCGTTAGTGATGTAGCTCCTACTCTGACTTACATGGAATTTAGGCACCACACATCTTAACTGATGTTACGCGGGACGAGGGGACCGGATGCAAATGCAAGTCAGTTTAATGACAAAGAATAAAACAAAAACCAAGGAGACTATACTAGGAGACAGGACGACAACAACAACAACAGACAGAGAAACTTACAGAGAACTTCATGGGAAAAACAACAAGGCAAGGGACCAGTAGGGAGACAAAATACCGAACAAGAACAAAGGGCAGACACCGGGTATAAAACAGCTAGGGCGGACGAGAGACACCTGGGAAGGGGCGGAGCTACAAACATTACCTAGAGGGGCACATGACCAAAACAGACAGACGCACACGGGGCAAGACAACAAAGGTCACATGATAACACAAGCACATGGACAGGCAGACAGACATGGCAGGGTGTGACAACTGATACATGTCTAAAGTACATCTGGTGTAAGTGGAAGGTTCTGGAAATTACATTAACACTAAACCATGCTTTTTTGTTTTTTAAATCATGCAAGTTAAATATTAACCTCCTATAGAAGAATGTAATGAGACCTTTGAGGATTTAATAATACTCTCTTAATACAGGATTGTAATATTCTCCACTGTCCTAGCATTTCTTATGTTATCTGATATCATCACTTTCCACCACAGCGGTATATGAAATTAAGCATAAGAATTTCTGCCTCTTTCCAATGAGGCAACACTGTGAGAACACTGTGTCAGTGTAGACTGTATGATTAGCTAATAGGCTAATAGATAAACACCTGTTTAATGTTAGGATTTTGGATGGTGATGTAAAGATATTCCTTAATTTACAAGTATATATATTGTCATTGAATTGCTTCTTTGTTTGTTCATCTAAAAATGAAAATGGAAGGCATGTTGAAGGTTCTTTTGAAGTGTGTGTCTCGGCAGTGTATTGCATGTGCTTTTTGGAGTGTTTTGTAAATGCCTCTCTCCCTCACACATGCATATGTTCATGCATGCTATGTTAATTTGTATGACTGCGATGAAGTTACATATCCAGGCTCTTTTAATCATTAGCCTAATCATTTAAAGTCTTTGAGGGCCACCCACAGCTGTTTATGGTAGCTGTGTTCATGGATCTCTGGAAAAGTGCAGTTTGAACATGCTTTTCGTCCTCTGCGGATCCCTTTGTGTTTTCTAAATACTGTCAAGAGACATGACTCTGAGCACCATGGAGCTCTACACAGTGCAGAAGTTGGCCCTGCTTCTGAGTGCTTTCTGGCTCTTTCTCTGCATAGTGTGTGTGAGACAAGAGTCAGGCTGCAGTCTTAGATTTCTAATTGATCTGAAGTATGATGTACAACCTGACTATTCTTAGTGCAGTTGCTCACCTCCCCAAACCCTCCCAAGTGTTTGCATTCAAAGGGAAATGCTTCTAATGCAGGTACAGGGCTTAGTGCATGGTTTTCTGGGCTCTTGCCTGCACAGGTTATATAGTAAACCACAGGAAATTTAATGATCTATCATTGGGCCAGAATGAAGTAAATGGTTCTTTTGAGTACCATCATTGTAAATGAGATGAGTCCGAAGAAGTGTTTATTTATTTATTTATTTATTTTTTTAAAGCTAAAAGACCTTAATCGAACTTTTGCTAGAACAAGCCGAAGCCTAGAACCATTTTAGTTCCTTTTTTATTAATAGCACCATAATCTTAAAAACTGAAGTCATTAATATGAGAAATACTGCAAGTGGTGAAGTGGCTAAAAATACTATCCTGTGAATTCCACTTATGACTCTTCTCTTTACTGCTGTTCTTTGGAGTCAGTATCTTAGATTTAACAGCTCCAGTGTCTAAGACTGTGAGACTGTGGCCAACAGACACTTCCCCTGGCCAATGTGCACCAACACCTACTCACTTGTCTTTACACCACATTATACGAGTGCACTGCCAAAGGACTGCTGAAAAAGAAAGAGAGAAATGCAGTTGCTTTTTCTCAGAGCACGGTTTGTGAATAGGGTGGTGTGATGTGGACAAAATACAAGCACTGGGCCTCTTTACCAACGGTTCTTAGGAAGACTTTTTTTTGCAGTTTTCAGGAAGATTCTGACATTAACCAGTGTTTTGTTATCTGGGACACATTCAAAAACAGTTCTGCAAATGACAGAACCTGAGGTCAAGGTTATTTTAGCATCTTTTCTAAGAACAAATTTAAGATCAAAGGAAGATATTGGTAAAATATGTGAAAATATTGCTACATGAAGTGTTTGAAGTTCGCTCTATGTTTTACTAATTACAAACAGTAGTACTGCAAGGGTAAAGACAGTTCTGTATTAGTTTGATGAAAATATGTTTCTTTTATTGGATTACATAAAAGGAACACTACAATAGATTCTAAACAGCCACCATGGTTAAAGCAACCATTCAGCACACTTAACATTTTATTATTATTCTAAATGACGTTGCTTAGTAACCTAACACACAAATAATGCCTTGTGGTGAAAGAATATATGTGAAAATACATTGAAAATTCCAAAATCAAGTGTGGAAATGTGCTGAGGTTATAGAAAGGGACAGGAAGTGTGCTAAACCTGCCCTGCTCTGAATTTAACAAACGTGCAGACTCATACACCTTATCCCTATAAGACTGCTAGCTGTCTGTCAAAAGGATCTGAAACTAAATTTTATTTGATATAATACTTACTTCCATAAAGGAAAGAAGAACTGATATGCATTCCACAGAACTGTACTTACTTATTAATGAATTACATGAATGATTTTGAGTCTTATTGTGGGTTGATTGAGGCATACAAATGAAATCTCTTCCTTTCAATGCCTTTACAATAATAACAAATAATATATATTTTTTTATTATTTGGCAAATGCAATAAAAAGCATTGTATGATTTGAATCATTATGATTCAGTGTTTGTTTTTACTGTTTATTAGGAAATCTTTAATTACTTAATAAATGCAGCCTGATTAACATCTTTGTTGGGTTATTACCTAATTATCTATATATATTATATTATGTATAGTGATGGAACAGCGATTGTTGCGCTTTGCTCACCATGTAGCTGGGTGCACATGTGCTGTTTTGCTTAATGCTGGGTTGGAACAATGCTACGTCATCAGTGCAGGCTCACAGTAGCTGCAAACTTTAAAAACTGATCGCCACAAAAAGACCCAGAAAGTGGATGTACATGGATACAAGTCAGTTTAAGCCCAACACTCAAGGCTGCATGGTATCTGGATGGTGTCTCTCCATCTGCAGATTACCTGTTGTGGTTCACATGCTGAGGCAGACAGTGAAAAATAAATCTGTAGTTTCTGAGCTGACCAGAGCTTTCAGACTAGGTTAAAATGTATTTTCCACCATGCCTCGGACGTCCTGTTCAGAGGAGTTTCATGAGCGTTTCTATGTGTCGGGCCTGCAGTCATCATTATCTCTCCCAAAGGAACATGGCCCTGCTCCAGCTGCTGACCACAGTGGTGCAAGCAGGTGGATGCACAGGTTACCGAGGTAAATCCAGCAATGGCGGTTGGCTGAAGTTCATTCCAGGATAGGCAAACCCGGGCCCCTAGTATGATGATTTGGTGCTTTGTTGTAGTAAGTGCAGTCTTCACGTTTTTAACACAAAATGAAATGATGTACTTGAGAATATAGTTTTTGTGAAGGTCTGAATACAGTCTAGATTAAATCAGTCATGCAGGCAACTGAGGACACAAACTAATTATCAGCATTCTCCAGGAGCCAGTAACCCATTCCTGCGTTCCTGCATTATTGTCGATTGTGTTTTTGCCCAAATCAGTTTGGAGGAATAGCTGCAGTAATTTAAGTTTTCATCTTCCCTGAAAGCTGTTCCGCCAGTCGAGTCTTGCAGCTGTTATAGCAAAATGTCCTTTTAGTTGGCAACTTGTGAGGTTTTATTTGCTTAAGCAGAACTAATATTTATCCCTAGAGGCCTGTACCCTTACTTATTCAGCCAGTGTCATGTTTGGATATGTGCACAAAGCTGCTCTCTGCTCCAGCGTGCAAGCCTCTCACAAACTCTGACACATTCTATTTCCCCGCAATCTCTAAAAGCATACCTGCCATTTTTCCTGGTTTAAAAGATGTTTTCCTCACACTTACAAATATTGATACCATAATGATGGATAAATGCTTTGCTGTTGGCTGCAGTATGAGCTCTGCCTATGAGCATGATGCAACTGTGAAAGGTGTTGGCAAGTCAGGTGTTATGTCTGCCCGGGAATTGTTTTACTTTAATGCAATCACTTCTGTGTTATGTCTACAGGAGAAACTCTTCTCTGTTCTGTTTCCTTTGAGGAAAAGGTCATTATTTCAGTAAGGCAAGTTAGGTATACCAGCATGGGATGTTTTAAGGTCTTTCATTGGGCATTTAATGGTAGATGGGTTGGTTATTAGCTTTAGTGATACGTTTAAAAAACTAAAACTAGAAAAACATCTTATTATTTTCTTAATTAGTGTCAGTTTTTAATTATTGAAATGTATCTATATTTCATATGTACTGTATATCCTATATGAAGTTGGTGGATCTGTGCGTGTTACAGTGGAGGCTCTCATCTTCATGTTGCTTTGCTTTTGTCAGTTTGCTACTTGTTGATTTATACAAAGGCCCCCAATGAGACCTGCCTAGTGTTGGTTGATGGGGGGAAAATGGAGGAGGTAAAAGACCATTTAAAGCTGTTTTTAAACAAGAGGGCTACTAACAATTCTGTAAAATGAATACCGTGCAGAGAGCTTTAGCTTGTAGTATTTTGGATGGTTTGTATAATGAAATTGGCTAAGTGCATTTAGAAAAGTGCTGTTATTAATACATCATGTAAGCACATTACTGGCATATTAACTCTGTTACTATAAGTAAAACCTAGGTAAACAGCAGGTTTAGTGTTCTTTAAAGAAACTTGATTTCTGTCTGGTTAATGTTTGATAGATTTTAGAGATTCTGACATTAACCAGTGTTTCCTTATCTGGGACACATATTCAAAAGCACAAAGGGTTAAACAGTTCTGCAAATTACAGAACCTGAGGTCAAGGTTATTTTAGGATCTTTTCTAAGAACAAATTTAAGATCAAAGGAAGATATTGGTAAAATATGTGAAAATATTGCTACATGAAGTGTTTGAAGTTCACTCTATGTTTTACTAATCACAAACAGTAGTACTGCAAGGGTAAAGACAGTTCTGTATTAGTTTGATGAAAATATGTTTCTTTTATTAGATTACATAAAAGAAACACAATAGATTCTAAACAGCCACCATGGTTAAAGCAACCATTCAGCACACTTAACATTTTATTAATATTCTAAATGACGTTGCTTAGTAACCTAACACACAAATAATGCCTTGTGGTGAAAGAATATATGTGAAAATACATAGAAAATTCCAAAATCAAGTGTGGAAATGTGCTGAGGTTATAGAAAGAGACTGGAAGTGTGCTAAACCTGCCCTGCTCTGAATTTAACCAACGTGCAGACTCATACACCTTATCCCTATAAGACTGCTAGCTGTCTGTCAAAAGGATCCGAAACTAAATTTTATTTGATATATCCTTACTTACTTCCATAAAGGAAAGAAGCACTGATGTGCATTCCACAGAACTGTACTTACTTATTAATGAATTTCATGAATAAGTCTGGTAAATGTTTGATAGATTTTAGAGGAAGCAGAACACAATAAAACATTTACGTTTATTAGCACTGAGTATCATAACTCCGCAAGAACGCATTCATTAATGAAAATTGTAATTTGAAGAAAAAGTTAAGAGCTTGAATTTTATCAGTACCTCCAAACATTAGCCACACTGTTAAGGTGCTTCATTCATGATCCCTGATGCCATGATGTGGAACTGAAACAGGCCATGCAGATCATTCCTTTCCTCTGTGGGCCCAGGCTTGGGCTGCACTGCAGCCTCACTCAGTTAATCTGTCAGAGGCTAACGCCAGGTTTGCTGCCTGGCTGTGCGCAGCCTTTGATCTGGCATTGTGTACAGCACAACCAGCAGAGAGCGAGCACCCTCCGAGACGCATTATCTTGAGCAGAAGAAACAAGAACATTGATAATGCCCTGTGGGTGGACACAGGCACTCAGCCTTATCGCGCCGCCTGGCTGACTGTGCTTGTTCTGACTACTAGAAAGCTCTCAGAAGTGACCTCATTGAGCATTTAGGTAAATACCACCCCACCGATGGCCAGCATTGCGCTTGGGCTTTCTTGCTGACCAGTGAGCATGAGCTGTTTCTCTTCTGATTGCCTCTTTCAAAGAGTTGACCTTGTTTAACTTGGAAATGTGCAATCGTAAAATCTGCATTGCAGATAAAGACATAAGCCAGACACCTAGTGAAGAAGAATGGAATGATGTCACCCCTGCCCCTCAGGAAGTGGTCACTGAGCTTTGCAGCCATAGGCTTGCTTATCTGCATCATAGTCAGACTGATGCGGGACCGATAGGCTGAAATGACTGAGAATCTGATAGGGTGCCAGACGAGCCAAGTGCATTCCTGTAGGTGATGGGTACTCACATAGACGTTGTGTCCAAGAATGCTGTTACAGAGGGCAGGGTGTCATGGGCATGTGTTTCAGATGGCCCTACTCTTTCTGTAAAACTCTGACAAGACTTTAGTGGTGGCACAATCAGACTTTCACAGACGCCACCACGGAGACCTTATCTCTGCCACTCAGAGCCAAGTTCTCCCTGCCTCTGCTTTAATCAGTAGTGTGTGCGGCTTGAATGATCCTGCAAAAGACCCTACCGGAATGTGCAGTATGGGCTAGCGGCTCTCTTGTGTTCAGGGGTCTTCTGTGTGATGGCCACAGATGAAAAGGCCAGGTCCAAAATGTAGGAGAGGAATGCAGGCCTGGCATGCTGAGCTCTGGCAATCTGTATCATACCTGAGCCTTCTAGACCTCCGTGAGCCACTCTGCCCCTGATAATCAACACCTCACTCATTCTTCCCACTCATCACATGTCTTACATTTTTGGACAGATATTATCTCTAAGATAGTATGCTCTCTCTGCTGGCTGCCCTTGCTGAAGTTTATACTGTACACAGATCACAGGAGCTTTTTTCTCAAGCTTTCTTGGACTGTCTTGGACAGTCTTAGAAATAATACACTATAATTAAATGTCCTAGAATTATTAGTAAGTAAACTCACTGTGCTTGCATATTTTAGCATATGTTTAGCTGCTAATAGCTAATTTGAGTGTCCATTCATACCTGTTCTTTTGGGTGGCTTGAGAGTCACATGTGGACAGATTAGATAGATTTAATGCTGTATTTGAACATTGTGTGCAGCAAGGCTACAATTACACAGCAAGTTTTTGCAGTGTGTATTTTCACTTATAACATTTAACTTCATCAAATGATTGGTTGCTGTGTGATTTGCATAAGTCAGTATATCACTCAGTCAGTCGGGGTCATTCAATGTTTTATTGTTGACTTAATGTTGAATAGATGAGTAGATGTGCATAGTTTTAAAATACCGTTTCATGAGCAACACCTGTTTTATATAGAAGTGTATATAATGAAAAATGTCCTGGCAAAATCCAAAAAAATGGTTTCCTAAAAACACAGTGGGAACCCTGTGTACTTAGCCCTAGAGTAAAGTGTTATGATATCTGAAATATGCACTGGCACCAGCAAATGACTCAATCATTTGATTGTTGTTGCTATTGTTGTTTATATCAAGGATGTAGTCCTGCATTGTGCCACTTAACATAGCCAAGAACCGCCTGCTACAGCAGGGAAACTAAATTCACAAGACAGCAAATAAACCAGTAAACAGTTCCTCTGGAAACACAGAAGTATATGATAGATGCAGCGTCTGTGCCTGAGACTACTGTTCGCTAGGCTGGGACAAAAGATTTTGGAGTCACGTTGGACTAGCGCAAAACGATACATAGCCAATCAGAATGCAACTGGCAGAATCTGGGCAGTGCGGCCAGGTTAATGCACTGAAGAGATTAGGTTCTCTCTCTACTCGTTCTCTCTCTCTAAGTGTTTGTAGCTGAGACTATGAAGCATGTAGACAGAGCTTTAGAGGTGGGCTGGCCAGGTTAGACCCAGTGATTTTTATTAGGTGTCAAACGTCTAAGAGGGGATAAAAAGATTAGCATGTGTTATTTTTCTAAGATGAGTGTACTGAGCAAATTGTTGAATTATTTAAATAGGCCTGTCACAGAGAGAGACGTTCATTACTCTGTAAAGCATCATTAGACAGATTTACTAATTACAAGCTATCCTGCTGACATATTTTCATCATGCAGCCTAATAAACGTTTACCTCATCCGGACCAGGTTTTTGTGATTGATGATCGCTAAATATCTCAAAATGCTTCAGGCCAGAGGGGTGGGCACAGGTGCCTCTGGATGCCCCATGGTCAAGGCTTGGCTGTAAATTGTGGGCTATGGTAATCGCAACCTTTGTTAATGCATTTATGTTTAAGATTACAATTTAATTCTATTTATATGTAACAAAGCCTGTAGCTGATGTTACAAGTCTATCTAAACCCCTGGTCAGAGGCCATAGAGTAACTTCCTAAGAAGAGGATGGAAAAACAAGCTGATTTGTTATATTTTTACAAATGTATTTGTATAGCTCCTTTTACAATAGATAGTCACAAAGCACCTTTACAGAGAATACGGGTCCAATCCCCCAGTGAGCAAGCCAAGGTTACCAGTGGCAGGGAAAAACTTCCTCAGAGCCAGAGGAAGAAACCACCATGATTGAAATAAACCATGATTTAAAAGGGGAACCCATTCTTCTTAGGTCGACACTGGATAGCAAAAAAGGATAAGGATTGACTGTCGTATACAATATTGAAGAGAATAATCGATAAGTGAGTGTGACCGTGAGGAACACTGTCCCACTGTTACCATTAAAACCGGTGGCTACTGTAGGTAGTTTAGCACAGTAAACACATGAACCTGCTTTTCGAATGTGTTCTAATAATCTTTGGACAAGTTCAGTGTCAGTGCTCAGTGTTGTTTCTGACACTTATCTCAATTTTCTCTTTCTCTCTGTCTGTATGCTTCAGGTGCAGGACATCTGCTTCAGTCATGACTGCCGCTGGGTGGTGGTCAGCACCCTGCGTGGTACCTCACACGTTTTCCCCATCAACCCATACGGTGGTGCCCCGTGCGCCCGCACTCATCTGTCTCCACGCGTGGTGAATCGTGTGAGCCGCTTCCAGAAGAGTGCCGGCCTGGAGGAAATTGAGCAGGAGCTGAATAGCAAGCAGGGTGGTCGCTGCAGTCCCATCCCCGGCTTGTCCAGTAGCCCATCTGGCTCTCCTTTACACGGTCAGCACCCGTGCTCCTACATGTTGTTGTGTGTTAGCTTAATCACACTCTAACATTGCAGTGACAAAATGTCTGTATGCACACATATTTAACAATGTGAACTAGTGTGGAATGAGAACATGACTTCTGCCTTATTTGTTTTTGTGTGAAATTTAAATAGATAAGCTAAGCGGAGAATAAAAATAGACACTTTATTAACAGGTTTTAAGTTGAGAATAATAAAAATAATAATTATTTTATTATAAAATTTAATTTCTATGAGTAGGTACCGGTAGTAAGCTAAGTTCCAATTTGTTTTAAATGATAAAAATTGTGTGCAAGTTGCATTATTTAAGTTGAGCAGTCTCTATGGTTAATATGGAGAATAGCAGTCTGATGAAATCTTACAAGGTGAAATCTTTTTATTGCTATGTAGTTTTGTATCACATCAGCTCCTCCCCTTTCACAATATAAAGCTTTGGATGGAAAGTCTTAGTTAAACTCATTTAACATTCACAGTTTTTTTTTATTGCTTGGCTGTTGGTTGAGTGTTGGTTCATGCTCTGAAAGGCTTGGTGGTCTTGCTAGAGAGTCAAACTAGCAAAATAAGGCAGGCTAAGTGGGGAAACTGTTAATTTAATGTATCTATGCCTGGAATCCGGCATTGAAACATGCTTTACTTCACGTTTATTCTTATGTAGGCGACTGGAAAATTATAACTAAATAGCATTTTAGACAGCTGTTTCCATTATGGAGTTAATAATGTCACCTTAGAAGACTTTGCACTTGGGCCCACTGACCTCAGTGTCACGGCACTGTGTGATGTGCTCTGTACCCACTGTATTTGTCAAACACTGTCCATGGCTACAAACACATTTGACTGACAGACACACACTGCACTGATTGCCACAGGAGCTGGCGTGCCTGTCGATGCTGTTTACCCATCAGCACTCTCAAGTCCACAGAGGCAGCGGTTTGATTAATCAATACCCCACACACACACTGAAAGCACCCTGCTGATGTGTGCTCTGGAGACTCCAGTGTCCCATCGGGTGTTTGTGGAGACCTCTGGAGTGACTAGAGAGACTTGCTTACTCTCTGCCGCCCTGGGTCATATATAACATGCAAATACCTCTTACTCATCCAGCGTGTTTGAGCATTCTCTCAGCTTATTTGCTCTCACTCGTAACTCTTTTTAACCCCTTAAACTCTAAGACAAGAATGAACTTGAACTTTGGCCAGGCCTGCAGAATATTAAAGTAACTGGTAGTTAAATTATTCAATCAGACAGTCAGATTTGATTATAATAAACACAATATAAATTGGCCATTTAAAACAGCCCTGTAACATTAGACTTGCACTAAAGAGAATTTTATGGCAGTGTTATTTGAAGTACTTTGATCAGGAGGAAAAAAGCCAAATTGGGGTATCCTTTATTAAATTTCTAGCTTCTTCATAAAGACCATGTTGACAAACTTGTTGTCTTATATATTAAACTCATTCAGAATAGTGTGCCACCTACTAATAACAAGGTGACAGGGGCCCTGTGGTCTAAACTGACTTACAAGAACTGTGTAGGGATTGAGCAATCTCAAAGCATTTATCCATGTGTCAACAAATAGGTTTAAATAGAACATATGATACATGCTATATTTGACTCTGTCTTGGGCAATGCAACAAAAAAGCTGTTATTTTTGATATGCATGTTAAAAGTGATTCAGGGTAAGCAGGGACATCACTGGATGGACTCTGCTGGGCCTTTACAGAACCGAAGTTTGACATCCTTGCTGTTTACGCTTGACATTAGCATCTGATGTCTGGTATGTGGGCTAGTTTTAAGATGAGCACTGCTAGATCTGAACACATTCTGATCACAAGCACAGTCGTCTTTTAAATGAATATGCAGATGTTGCATTTTAATGCTAAGTGTATAGAGAGCCTCATAACTGTAGCTATGTACAGTAATTCTTAGTCGTTACTGTGTTATATTCTGTTATGCTAATAGCTGAATAATAGACCAATAAGTTTGAAGGGTTAAAAAGGCTTACAAACAAAACTGAGATACTGTTTGTCTATTTCCTTGTTGTTTCAGGGCTGTGACGTCACGATGTTGGAATGCACAACTTGTGTAGAAGTGCTGTGTGTAACCGTTCTGTAAATCAGACTCACTTTTTTAAAGGCCTGGTACTACGGCCACTTGTCACCAATTAGTCCTCTTAGTGCAGCCATCAGGTAACTGCTGTGATTCGTAGTGTACATATGGAATACCGTGTGTGTAGGTCAGCTTCATGAGTCTCTCTTTTAGGGGTGCTCATTCTGAGCTTTAATGTCCGTGCCTCTTGTATCCTGGTGGACATGCGTCCTGTTTTACAGCTCTTTTATTTTTATTCTGCTCCGTGTGGAGGATGATCTGCACCCTTTTATGATGTACTTCCTCTGGATTGCATAACAACTTTAATGAGGCTTACAATTTTGCTCCAAACTTGAAACCAGCCTGACAACTTTTTTATCAGAGTCTAACCTGTCACGACCTACTCAAGCTTAGTGTTTGATTCCATAGATTGCTGTGGCATCGGAGGAGATCAAACTCAGTCTCCAGAATAGCATTTATTGAGGTGCCACTTATTTAAAAATATTTAAAATAGTTCCCTGATGTCTACACATAAGGTATGTGCCAATGTGATTTTACATGCTCATTTACACCCTATGATTTGCCCCAAGAATTAATTTCCCCCATAGCTCATGAATATTTAAATTTAATGTAACCTTTGTGTAAATAAACTACATAATTGCAGTGTTTAGTTTAGCTATGTTAGCAGTGGTTACTTGAGGCTTGCTAGTATCTAATGTTCTCTTTAGTAGTCGCAGTACTTACTTAACATCCCACAGTAAATTAAAGTTGTTACTCACTATGAAACTTTCAGTTTAAGAAGAACAGTCGTAGAACCACTCTGCGTGGCTGCTACTTACAGGTTGTTGTTGGGGTTGTGATGCAAATTAAGGTGGAACTACTCCTTTTCTTAGTCTCTTTAGTGTTTAACTTTTAGGTTTAACATTTGGAAAATTCAATCAGCGTAAACTAACAAATAGATTTAAGGTTTCCCAGGCTCTTATATATGTGGGCACTGTATACAGGTGGTGTGACTGTATTCTGGAGGCACAGTTGCATTATGGTGCCTGTACAAACTTCAGCATTTAAGCTGGAACGTAGCATTTGATTAAGAATCTGGCAAATAGGAATCCAGCTTTAGTCTCTCTTAAAGATGAACTGCTAACCTGCCTGTGTGTAGTTCTGTCCCAAAGGGTTTGAAAGTATCTACATTGTGTACACAACCTGAAATTTCTCCATATAGTCCACCAAATTAGTTGGTGTTGGTCCCTTGTAAATTTTGAGGGCAAAATAGTAATGAACCAAGGCTCCTATGTAACAGTCTAGGATTTTGTAAATGTGGGATTTGTATTTGGAGGAGGAGACAACAGTGTTTGAGGCTCACAGTAGGTCAGTTCTGTGTACCAAACCTTTCTTATTCAACTATGCCAAACTATTTCCGTTTTCTTTTCTGTGGCATCTTTATGCAACCGAGAACACAAAAAAAAACCAAGTTGTGTATGTTTTGCACTGCTGTCACAATTAAAACAACAGCAACTGAAATTTTGGTGCAGTTACTTTCTACCTGAGTCTTCTCTGTACTGTACTGAGCAACATCAAGTTTAGAGTCTTAATCCATAGATGTTTTTGTTAATGCAAAAACAATTTAAGCTACAGAGAAAGAAAAGCAATTTATGTATGTGTTTTGCTTTGCAGCCACAAGTGAAGCATCAGCAACTACAATTTCAGTCCAAATTTTAATTCAACCCATCTCAAATCTGCAAGTTCATATTCTGAATCCAAACCAAGCCTTATGATTTTCTTTGAATCTGAATCTGAAAGAATGAGCAAATCAAAGAATGAAAGAAAGAATTTAGAAATAAATGAATAAATTAATTTCTTACTGCAATAAAACTATTCACTTTTTTGCTATTTTTTTAACCTTATATTCCTTTTTTATTTTTTACTCTTTAGTTTTTTCATCTCTTTTCACCTCACCCTCCCACTCTTCTAACCAGTAGTGAATGCATAACATGCCGTGTGGAACAAGCATGTGGTAAAATGGTCTTTCCGACTATGTTTTCAGACACGATAAGCAAAATCAATCTAGAATGCTTCCAGTTGGCTCTTCCGCATGTTTTGTGAAATGCAAGGGCCATGGGTGCGAAGCAGGCAGCAGAAATCAGATGATGGATATGAAAAGCTCCAGCACAATAGCCATAACAGCAGCCTTGTGATTGTCGCCTGTGACAACACATTGATTTTGGGGAAGGAACTGGGGAAGTACACATCCTTCAAAGCTTCTGCAAAAATAGAAACTACAATTGAGCTTTCTTTACTCCCTGTTTAATTGTGGAATTTTTTCCTTTCTATTTTTGTCACGCTTATTTTTCCCCGTCACACACACATGGGATTGTTGGAGGATCCAACAATAGAACGTTTTGTGTCCGGGTCATGTACAGTCACTTAGGTGCATGCTGATTCTTGAGCTGTTTGGTAGTTTGTCTGGTTGCTAATTGCCACTCATATGGCAGATGGCTACTTTGGTAAAGTAGTTTTGTGTCACATCAGCTCCTCCCCTTTCACGATATAAAGCTGTGGATGGAAAGTCTTAGTTAAACTCATTTAACATTCACTCTCAAAGCTGCTTTTTTTATTGCTTGGCTGTTGGTTCAGTGTTGGTTTATGTTCTGAAAGGCTTGGTGGTCTTGCTAGAGAGTCAGACTAGCAAAATAAGGCAGGGCTAAGTGGGGAAACTGTTAATTTACTGATGATACAGGCAAGCTTCTCATGTGTAGCCAAAAACCAGTGCGCAGTATGTTTGGGTTTCATGGTTGTTTTATCTGTAAGAACATCCTTTTGTGTTATTCATCATTGTGAATCAAAAACACGCTGCCCTTAGAAATCTGCATGCAGTAAGGCATTTTTAGAAGCTTCAAACTAAAACAGTTAGTTTATGTGTTCCTCAGGGCCACCCGTGTTGAAGTTATGTTCTAGGTTTACTTCTAAAACTTTAAACTTGTTCTTAGTTTAAGCTCTAGCTAATATATGGAACTTGTCTGTTATTCGTTTTTTGTTGTGCGGCATTAGTGTATTAAAGGTATTGCTCTTTCTCTTTGCTCATTTGAAGTGCCATGTGAACTGTGTTGGTTAAAGACAGGCCGCTAAGTGTAGCATCCAACTGACCTCTGTGTTTGTGTGTGGGACTCGTAGTCAGAGGAGCAGATTTGATCTGCTCCAGCAGAGCCGGCAAACATACTCTCTGTAATCACACACCGCCTCCTGCGTTTTGTGGTGCGCACACTCTTGAAAGCCATCTCTGCAACTTCAAGACAACTTGCTCTTAAAGATAAAGTGCGGCTCATCTGCTCAGTAAACATCAGGCATCCAATCAACCCAGGCATCAAAGACATAGGCTTGTTTTAACATACCACATGTATCGTCCCATTCAGACTCTCTATCCTGATGATTTATAGCTCTGGTTATAGTGTGTTGTGTTAATGGTTTGATGCTGAATGCAGGCATACGTGCCGTGCCCTCTCTGCCCTTCGCGTGGCGCTGTGTTCTCAGGTTTCTTTGGCAAGGCCAGCGTACTTGCAGCTGGATCTCTGGGTCCTTTCCACTGAGAGCAGGAGGAATACCTCGTAGGGCCAAAACTGTGCTGCTAAGTTTTGTCTTGATATGAATCTAATCCAACAAAAGGGCTGGAGCTACTCTATAATTTGTGCAGAGTTTTATGAATGGGCTCCCCTTAAGAGCGAACAGCATTGTTTCCTGTCCTACTTGGGCCTTAAAGACACAGTAGCAGGGATTAGTGCAAATTGACTTTTTCAGACTTTTCATAGAATATTCTGATTCATTTCTAATGCCCTACATTATTAAAAAAATAAAGCTTTTTAGAAACTAAAAACTGCATTGTAAAATTTAGTTTGGTAGCTTATTTTGGGTTTTATACATTTTACATACATCTTTTAGTAAATATCGTTATTGTTGATAAATAATATTTTAATAATCACTAGAGTGTTTTAAGCCATCGTTTTTCAGTTATTATGATTTGTATTATTATTATTATTATTATTATTATTATTATTATTTTATGTGTGACTAGAATATTTAATACACTTATTACAGTCTGTTTTCTAAATGCTAAGCACAGTTTGGACTTATGTACACATTTTTATCTTTACATTTTTAATGCCATACAAAAGGGCAAATAAGCCTTTTAATAAGCTTTTTGCAAATTAGCAGTTTAGGTTTAATGTATTGTGTATTAAGCTCTGATTTAATAAAATGCTAAAGTGCATTAACAATGTTACTGGCTGGCCAGTTGGTGGCACAACATCTATAAACATTAGTGGGATACTATATGGTCCGGCCCACTGCCTGCTGTGCTTTCCAGCTCTCTTCCCTCTCTCTCACTCTCTCTGTCTCTTTATGTGAATATTTGCAAAGAGGGCTGGTTTTTGCTTTATCAGACAGTGTTAGCCGTGATGAAGCGTAGTGCCCTTTCCCATCGTGAGGAAATGTGTTTTTGACACTTCTCATGACCTGATGCTTTACAGTGTCCCGCAACAGTTCTTATGATTTTACAGAGAGCCTCCACTCTCCCTATACCCTCTCAGTTTCTGCGCTTCCTTAAGTTCTTTAAATTCTTTTTTTGAGCTGCTTCGTTTACATAATGTAACTCGAGCTCACTTAATTGTACCTGTCCAATTACAGCTAATGAAAAATACAAGAAAATGGCCAACTTAAACAAACATAAATAAACAAAGTCAGATACAAAGAACCGAATCAGAAGCTTTGCATTTTTCCTCTGCTTGTCTGGACGTGAAAAGCAGTAAGGCTAAAGGTAAACTGTGTGTGTTCTCACCAAATACTATTTTGAGGCTAATTTGTGCAGCAGTTTTTAAGTTAGGGAATATTATGTTTATATATATATATAAGTTTTTGTTGATGTAATAAAGATGTGACGAGGTTGTAATACAGCGGTGCAGTGTGACCGCAGATATGAAAATACACATATAGATGGAATTCATTATTCGTTTACATGCAGAATTGAAATGTCAAAAATAAACTCATTCAGGGATTTTACACAAAACCTGAACCACGCAAGTAAAATCATGAAAGTGATTAAGCTTTTTATGCTCATATCTAAAGCCATGTTTTTTTTATGGTCTCTGTATGGCTGTAATCTGCCCTGGTTAAAATATTTCTCAGGACATTTTATCTGTCTGAGTTGTGACACAGCCTTTCATAAGTATTTCAAAAACGAGGATGCTTACCCTTAGTTCCTTTGTACTGTGTTAGTCAGAGCACTTGTTCAGCCTTTTTTAGTGCTGTAAGCAGCAGAGACAGTTCTGTAATTGACTGACTGCATGAATATATGAATAATTGCTTTGTAGCCTCCTGTGATCACGATAGCATTAATGAGTCCTTTTGCCAGCGTTGTGAACTTTTTTTGTGATCAACCTTTTATTACCGTTTACAACAGGGGAGTGGGAAGGTGAGGGGAGGATAAGGAAAATGGTAACATGTATTAATAACAGTACCTTTAAACCTGCCTTTAACACTCTTTATTGAATCGATGAGAGCCGAAGAAAAGAGTCATCATTTAAAAGGACATGAATGTGGTGACAGTGGAATGAATTTAGCATTTAGAACTTTTTAGGGAACTTTTTTAAGAACTTTTTACAGTAACTGAATGTTATGGCTGCTGCCCGTTAATACTACTGTTAAAACTGGATTTGTTGGCCTAGTTGTTTTTATTGGCTTAGCTGGTTCAGTATTTTTGAAAGTAAAGGATGCAGACATCTTGTTTTATTTGTTTGTATTCTTTATATGTTTACTGTATCATTGTAAGTGATTATAAACCTACACTTTTCCTCCTGAGCATACCTGTTGTTGTTAATGTTGTTGTTTACCTCTGGAACAAATAACTATTTTGATAGTCAATTAATCTATTGCTATTGAAATTACTAATTGATTTTTCGGATTATCAGTTACCAAATAACTTGTATTTAAATTTAGCTTGAGGTTGTTTTATTTGCTAACTACCTTGCTATACTATATATATATATATATATATATCACTGTCTAATTATTATTATAATATTATTTCTATTATTAATAGAATTCCAATATCTTTTTTTTTTGTTTTTTTTTTTTGTTTTTTTTACCAAGGATTTACAAAGTAGCAGCAATAAAATATAACAAATCTAAATCGGTTTTAGTTTTGATCCCTTAATCAAATAAAGCATAACATTTTAAACAGTTCTTTCTGTGCTTTGGGCATTCTGTTGTCTGCCTATGCTTTGTTGCAACTGAATTCGACAATCACATAAACACGTGTGGTGACATCACAGCTAATCGACTGTTAAATTAGTTGAGAACTAAGTTGGTGGTACAGTTTTGTCGGCTTATTGGATTAATGGCCACACCCCTGTTGTTGTTGATGTTTCTTTTTGTGTGGTTGTACGTAATGTTTTTTATTACAGATATTACACCTGCAGTAGTTCACATACTCACAAATCAGTAGCCAAGTGTATTAGCTACTGTAGTGCACTGATAGAAGCCACGGCACATCTTCAGCTAGAGATGTTTTATATATTTAAGGAGACGCTTTTGCTGCTAGTAAGCATGCTGTGGTCTTGTTTCAATGTGTCTGAAATGGCCTTTTGTCACAAGAGCATTCATGACTCGAAGGGTTGAATATGGTCCCCACTTATGCATAAGTAAATTGACATGATCAGATTACTGGCTCTTGATCAGAGCCACATGCTGAGGCGCATTGATTGAGACTCTGGGTGCCTTCCTGTTCATCCGTTCATGCCCCATTTGCTCACTCTGCTCATCAGAGGTGAAAGACACACACACACACACACACACACACACACACACACACACACACTCACTCACTCACTCACTCACTCACTCACTCACTCACTCACTCACTCTACTCTCTCTCTCTCTCTCTCTCTCTCTCTCTCTCTCTCTCTCTCTCTCTCTCACTATCTTACACACACACACACATTCACTCACTCTACACACACTCTCTCTCTCTCTCTGACACACACACACACACACACAGAATCTCCCTCCCTTTTGTGATGTACCCTTCTAAACAAACTTGCTCACATATGGTTCTAGTAATACTGTCATCCGAGCCACAGAGGAGTACAGATTCCCACTGTCACCGAGGTGCTTGTCTGATGAGCTGTAAATGCAGACATGTTGTGAACTATGGGATCTGATTTCGGATGTCTGTCTAGAATGTATGTGTAGCATTTTTTGCTACTACCAGCCCATGTTATAATTCTAAACAATTTTCTATGTTCCTGTTTAATATTTTTAATTTTCATAAAGAAAAAAAAAATCACCAATAACAAGAATTATAAGATGCAGTTAACTATAAATTTGAGTTATTCACATTGTTATAAGGGAGAAAACAAAACTAAAACAGGAAACAGAAATTCTGCTAATAGCTAATAACAGTTGACAGCTTACTAAATTATTACAGCATGGAGGCTTCAGTATGTACCACAAAAACCCACGTTCTCTACAGCAGATCTGAACAAATTAATTCCATTATTTTCAGGCTTTTTTACGTTTATGACATTGTAATCTGTGGGTTTTTCATTCATTGTTTCATAAAAGAAGCTATAGACGGTATAGGTGTGCCCACAGGAACTGCCCTTTTCTGTCTGTTGTTCTTTCTTACTGTTTTATGCGTATTGAGCAGGATGTCATCTGTTCAAGTAGTATCAAACCTCAAAGAGAAGTTCTTGGCCATCGATCCACTTCTTCGTGCTCGACATGAACAGTGCAGAATGTTTGAACACGTCTGTGATTCCCGGCCCTAGAAAGCTGGTTCTCATTTTAAAATGATTTGAAAAGTTTAAGTTGTTTTAGGCTAAATTCTAAACTGTTTTTCTCTTTTGGCCAAAAATGCCTTTTCTGTGGATGTACTGCTTTGGCACTGCTATTAGTTGTAGTTGCTGCAGTGGTCAGAAGCTGTTTGCTGTGTGCTTTCGCTTTTTAAATGCAGCCTCAAGTATCCCAGCATTCTTGTAAATGCTGGAGCACCATCCACCAATGTACAGTGTTACAAGTTTTATAGGATGTTCCACTTAAAATCACACACACACACACACACACACACACACACACACACACACACAAACACTGTATGTATTGCTTCAAATCTTCAAAAAGCAATGCTGTCCCCAAGTCCCATTCAGAAAGAAGCTGGCACCTTGCCATTTTCACAGGCGCTGTCTTGAAAATAGTACGCGAGCAGATGCTGTAAGAGAAAAAGGCGAGGGATATGCAGGCTTTGCTTAGCTATTACCTGAGAGTCATCGCTGATGTCTTTTCCACCTCTGTCTGATTTCTACAGAAAACAGTAAATCTTGTGAAGTTTATTTTCTTTGCAGCATCTGTGTTTTATAATGGTTCTTTTAATTTGTTTTCACTTTGTCCGCTGGGATTGCTTTTATCCGGCACTTTCTGGCCTGAAGTTCTTTTTTTTTTTCCCCTCTCTGGAAGTGAGTATTTTAATAATGATGGTTCTGGGAATTGCCACAGCCGGACCTGACATGACAGCGCTTTTCCCCCTCGCACAGCAGAACAGCCATTGTTCCTCTTCCTCCCCTCTCTCTCCTCTTTCCCTCTGTACCTTAATCCCTGCCTCCTGTACATGTCTGGGAAACTTGGACCAACTAAAAAAAAAAAAAAAGAAAAAAAGAGAGAGACATGAACGGATGAAACGATATATATCAAACTATTCCCAGGGCAGGAGCAGCTCTTTGCTCATGTGTGTCGCTTCTTTGCAGATGCTTTAGAAGCCCTGTCTCAAGGCCTGTCGTTGCTCCCCAGCTACTTCTCAGCATTTAACACTTCAGCCTGCCAAGCTGCAGTATATCATACAGCCTCACGTAGTATTTCAAACTGTGTGTTTTTCGCATTAATAAAGAACAGTATTGCCCTGTATGCTTATCAGATGAAAATAGTACTGAAACGAATTCAGTAGCATGTTATATTTTTCAAACCTGTAATTGTTAAAGGCAATTTAAGTATAATTTAACAAAGGCAATGAACCTCTTTTGTCTGAATACTGATAATGCATGGTAAAAGAAAGTCTTAGAAAAATGACATGGTCTGTTTTGATTGGACTGTTTTTTTTGTATACCAAAGGGAACTTTGGAGTTTTTTAAAAGTTAAGCAGATGGAGAAGATTTTTTAGAAAATTAAATAAAGGAACGTTTAGCATATTAACTGTTGTTGCAATTATTTTTTTTAAAAATGCACCTAAATCCTAAGGCCATGTGCTGCTTGCCATGTTTAAAATGTGCGCGCAGTAGAAAGAATAAAAATAAGTAATTACACTAAAGAAAAGAATGAAGGAATAACT
Source organism: Prochilodus magdalenae (assembly GCA_024036415.1). Lineage (NCBI taxonomy): Eukaryota > Metazoa > Chordata > Actinopteri > Characiformes > Prochilodontidae > Prochilodus > Prochilodus magdalenae. Next base: position 1,155,620 of record JAMWET010002088.1, read on the forward strand.
TATGGCAGCAGAGGCATTGGGTTTTATAGAATACAATATAGAGTAGAATAAAATTCAATGCTCATTATCCAACAGTGCCAATGTCAGTATCCTGAAGATCTTGGTCAGTCGTTCTTGTCAGGAGGCAAAGCATCAAATCTAGGTGGCTTGGTGGCGCTCTACGCTTTGCTGGATGCAAATACAACAACTTCAGGGAGAAAAACAAGATATCAGTGACAGATCAGCCGGCACTGTGCCATTAGAAGAAAATGCAAATGGGGGCCGAGCGTGTTGGATCAGAGGGGTCAGGTGACAGCGTGACCCGGCCGGCCTCCTAGAGCGGGGACTGCCACGGCTCTGGATTTGCATTGATGGATCTTCTTTCCATCGGCCTGCCATGTATCAGTGCTCAGGCTATCACGCGTGAGTCATTAATCAAATGATGGCTCTATGACCAGAATCGCACAGACTAGGCAGGCACCTTTCTTGAACTGCAGATGTGCGATTTCGGACACTTTCAACCAAACAGGCCACATGCAGGTTTTTGCCAGTGTGTCTGTTGCTCACAGTCTAATAACAGTGTTGTTGAGAGATGCTGGGCATTTAAGGTCAGTAAACATACTGTAAAACGTAGCTGTTGCTTGCAGCTATGCATTTTAGTTGGAGGTTAAAAGGATGGAGAGGGAGAGCATAAGAGGGGAGAGTATGTCTTCTTGGAAAGATGCTAAATTCATTAAGATTTTTCTTCCCCTTGCCCTCATCTTTGTCCATCAGAAGCACCATTATGGGTTTTCAGGCTGCTTCCTGTTCAAATTCCTTTTCTTTTCTGCTGCTCTTGCACACAAAAGGTAGCTGCGCTTGGGGTGTAGTGGTTTTGAAATGTGAAGGGCCCTTGAGAGCCAGGCGCTGTGTGGAATGGGGCTGGGGTTTGTGTAATGTCTCCAGCAAAAGCCCAGCTTTATTGAGGGCCATGAGGCCTAAATGGCCTCTCTCTTGGTAAGCACAAAGCCAACGTTTCTGGGTATTAGTGAAACACAGAGGCTGGGTAATGATCTAAAACCCCTCCAAAACACTGATGCATGGCTGTTCTCAGCACTTTCTCTCCCAGATAATCAGGTTTTGTGTTTTAGGATTTTCTCTTTTTCCTCATTGAAGGTTTCTGCCCTCTGTATAAGGCAAATGTTCTATAAGGTTACCGAGTTGGTTCCTAAAAGTAAAGCGTATCTGAAGAAGAAAAAGTAATGGGGTAAGAAAAACACCACTTGAAGTTCAGTGGTTGAGAGCACATGGCATATATTTATTGTGTAAGGTTGTGTCTTTTGGGTATTATAGCCAGTAATAGGGCATTTGAAGTTGGATAAACGTTCAGACGTTTTTGAATGAAAGGTGGAAACATTTTTGGAAGAACCCCCATTTTATGTATATATTTGAGTAATGATGGCTATATACACTCCCGTTTACTAACACATTTTCTTCTAGTTGAACTGTCATAGTGAAAATAAAAAATCTTAAAAACACAATATCAGTTTTAAATGAATAGTTTACATACGAAGATTGGTGGCAAATGTTAGTCTATAGATGTTTAGGCCACAGAGACCATTTTTTCATTTCATTTCTGTTCCAAATGACTGTTATTCATTGTATTAGCCATACTTCTAGTGAGATTAGATATAAAACAATCCATTTAAGAAAAAAATAATAATTGAAAAAACAGAAACATTTCCATCCAGTTCAAAACATCATAAAACACATTAAGAATATTCTAAAAAATGTGCACAGCCTTCTAGAGCACTAAAACTGCCACCATCAGTAATTAATGCTTGTGTCTTTGGGAGGGAGGAGAAAATCAAGTTCTGCTTCTGGTGTTTCTGTCCATCCTTCCACTGTGAGAAAATAACCTAACTGTGGATCTGAAACATCAAGAAGCCTTGACTGAGAAAAACAAAATTTGCAGTAAAACACAGAAAGTGAGTGAATAAGTCCACATTTGTGATTGTAATTGAATGTAACTTCTAAAAGTTTACATAAATAAATATTAAATAAATAAATATAAAGCAAGACTTCATAAAAGAATAAAAAAAAATGGGAACTTTTATAAAGGGTGCACCCATGAAAGTATGTAATGTAGCTAAAGAAAGTATAGATTTTTTTATTCTGCTGTTGGTGGTTTTTATTTGTTTCCAAACACTGAATAAGAAATGCCTTGTACTTAATGATTGCTTTCACTGGAAACAAAATAAACAAAAGGGATGGCACAGTACTGTCTACGATGCTGCTAATGTAGACAAGCTTAATGTTAGGAAGGCTGTTTTTCACTGCTGAGCTGCCCATCTGTAAGAGTTCTCTGAGGGTTATGTACTGTGTGGACAGGTGTATGATTGTGTGCATGTTTAAAATGAAAAAGCTTTTACAGCAGCTGACTGAAATGTCATTAATGCCCTTCACTGCGCTTTGAGATGATGTGGGTGGAGATGTAGCAAAAGCTGAGGGGTCCTTTCTGTGCTGCCTGACATCCTGAATTCGCCCCTGATGGACCACCATGTCCGATCCAGTCCATATGCGCATCAGTCACGTCTGCTTCTCTGCTTCAAACGTGAACTCCCTTCTACCTTGTTTTTGTTTTTCAGATTCTCACTTCAAGAGAACCGTTTGACTCTATTAAACTCCACAGAGGAAGCCTTTTAAACAGGGAAATTATGTTTAGTGTGTGCTTGTATGCCACAAGCTTTGCGCAAGTCGCTGGGAGGAGGTTTGAAGAGTGGGGGTAATTTAAGTATGGCTGGTGATTATGGTTGATTAACGCAGGGCTCTCTAGCACAGCATCTTGAGCTAGTTAGGTTTAATCAGCCCTGTGCTGGACGGTGGAGAGTGGCCTAACAGAACCTTACATGTGCTATGGGTGGGGATTCTTTCTGTGCCAGAAAGACTGCTTTATATATTTGGTTGCTAATTCTAGGAGTGTCTGGGTGGGGGGGAGGGGGGCAGAATTGGGAACGAAAAACCATATCTGATGCCAATTTTTTTGTTCTCTTTTTAGCTAAACTCACCAGCCAAGATTCCTACAACAACTTCACCAACAACAACATGGGGAATCCACGGCTGTCTCCTCTACCAAGTCTGACTGTTGTGCAGCCCCTTGCTCAGATCAAGCAGCCCATGACCCTGGGCACTATCACTAAGCGCACAGGGTAAGATTCTGCACATAGTTCTCAGAGTACACTTCATTATTTTAATAACTTCCTCTGATCATTCAGACTTTAAAAAGTAGCTTCAGCTTTTATGATGTTCTTCATTTTACTGCATTGACTTTTCAAACTAAACAGTGCAAGAGACTACTAGGCTTCCCAGTAGTGGTGGGATGTATAATGATTTAAAATTGAATGCCACTAGTACCACTGATGTGTCCCAAAGACCCAATAAACAGCCGCTAAACATCTTTAATAATTTAGATGAACTAAAACTTAAATGTAAAACGATGAACATGTTTAATAAACATATGTAATGTTTAGCTATTTAGCTGCCTACTTCAGGGATGCCCAGACAGCACGTCAAATTGTTTTGTGGTGACTAAACAATGTTTAAATAGGTAGGTGGCTTTTTGGAAATGTCTTTTATGAGATTTCACAATAATTTAATACCAAGGTAATAACAAAAGAATAGTAAAGAAATGTATGTTTTTAATATTCACAATGGAAAATAAAAATATTTAAGTTCTTATATAGTATAACAATATGTAGGCATGCATTGATATAGTGCACAGCTTGTGCATGGAGGTTGATATACAATATTTCTCATGTGTTTACCTGCCAATGCTGATTGAAATCTGGGTTAGTATTAAGGAGAGATATAACATTTGTTTACCTTTCAGGTAAAATGCTGATACTTTAGTTCAGTGCCCCAGCATCAATGAAACACTCCTGTTCTTCTGGAATATAATTTGTGGTACATAAAATACCTATAGAACATACATTTCTGTCCAGTGCATAATTATTTAATAACATTTACTGATAGCACATGCAGGTTTCATTCATGCTCGTGGGCCAACTTTAGAAATTTGAATTAATTTATTATGTATCACTAAATATTATATATCACAGTATTACTGCTGTTACATTACATAAGTTATTTTGGTTTCAAATATTGTGATACAAATTGAAGTTAACGTTGCCCACTGCTATTGGGTGAGGGACTGGTTGCAAGACTGCTAAGCTTTTGCTCAGTTTGCAACTAAGCCTTTCTTGCACCGTGTTGAGCACATTGTTACCTCTTTCTCTTTATAACCTTGTAGTGTAAAGAGGGGATTTGTTTGAGCGTGGCTAAGCTAATGTAACCATTTTCTTTTTAAATGTCATCTTGTGTGACGTAGCTGAGCTGGTGTGCTTACCGCAGTCATCATTTGAAATATGCCCCCCGGAGCCATCAGTATTTGAATGTACGTGTCCGTCAGGCAAGCTTGTGCTAATGTGCCATAGTTTTGTAGTTTTATTTTTTTTGGTGGAGCTTACAAGATAAAAAAAAAAAAAAAAACGATGAAAATCAACCTTCCTGCTCATTCCATGCAAAAACCATGTCAGTTTTAAAGCCAAGCACGAACGAGTTTGCATTTGTTGTGCAGACTGGACTTTGGTGTCTAACTTGTTCTGCATTCTCTTTATATGTATAGTTAGACTGGTATGCAAACACCGCACTATGTTCTCCTTTATGTTGTTCTTTTGCCTCCTCAGCTATTATTCAAGTATAAATGATGAATAATACCTGCCAGACACCCAGAACAGCACGCAGTTTGCCCCTATGTAATATGAACACAGCCTTTAAGACTGGTCAACCGTATCAATGACTGGAGAATGCATTTACATACTGGCTCATCGTAATTATGACTTATTCCAATTGTTTATTTTTATTTAAATGGAAAGTTTGAATGGGAAATACGCTAACGAAACAAGTGACGCAGCAGGGTCAATGACATGCGATAGACAAAGAGATACCGTTGAGGGGGTGGGATCATAGGCTAATGACTGATAGGACATTTATGTAGCTCCTTTTTAGGTGAGGCAGGTGGTGAATGGCTACTTTTATTTAAGACTAATTTAAGCATTTTTACACGTAGATCTGAACCGTGACATGCATGTACAAACTGAACGACGTTTGGTGCAGTGGGGAACCAGCCATAAAATGTTAAATTGCACCAATTTGGATCATTGTGTTCATGTCAGATGTGAATTTGAAGATGTGCCTCTTACACTTGCCAAGGTGTGACTACCTCCAGGGTGTGAATACCTCTATTCTGAACTAATATATAAGGTTTTGTATTCTTTGCTCATTTGCTCTAAGTTCCTCATGTTGTTCCTCATTCACTACTGCCAGAAATCTGTCTTTCTTTTGCACATTTTCTCTCATTCTCTATTGTATGTGCTGTCTTTTGTGCACACTCATTCTCTTTCACTTTCTTTATCTTCATTCTTTCTTCTCCCAGCCCTGCTGAGGCCAGCACGTGGAGACTAAACACAGGGCCTTTTTTCTTTCTCTCTTTTCTTCTTTTTTTCATATATATATATATATATATATATATATATATATATATATATATATATATATATATATATATATATATATATATATATACATATAAGAACCTGTGTTAGTCAGCTGTTGCCTTGCATCCCCTCTGCCTCGGCTCATATCCGTCCTGCCCATCAAATGCCCAATCTTTCCTGGCCCTCCCCAGACAGAAGTCAGTGCTGGGAACAAACCTGGCCAGCACATGGGGGTGCTGTCTGAAGTGTAGACGGTGGCTCAGTGTTAAGGGAACTAGACGTTTGGCATCACAGCTGCATCCGGCTTCTGGGCCAGTGCAGAGAGGAGCAGGTTGGACACCTCCCCCCTCCCTAGTGTGTGAGTTTAGGCACTCTCACGCTGGCTACGCAGGAAGAGCGAAGTACCATCTGTCAGTCTGCACGCGCCTTTGTGTAGTGTACGTATGTGTATGTGACTCTGGGCAGATGCATTTACACCTGTATGAGCAATCTCTCCTGGCAGGATGGCAATAGAACACACCACCTGCTTAACCTACATTAGCCGCGTGTTTGCCACTTTGCTTTGAGGCATAGAACAACTCTGGCCTCTGCAGTTAATTTGCCTGTTAAAGCTTTTATATCACACACTCAGTGACATCTGTGACACAGTCTCCATCACATACATACTTATAGAGCTCAGGAAAATATATATGCAAAGGCTTTTAATATGATTCTGTTACGTTTATATTTTGCCTGCAAAAATGGCTCACTAGCTTCCAAGGTGTAGGTACTTTTGGAACAGCAGTCATTGGGCATGGGCTGTAGGTAACGTTTTGTTTATTTGAAGTGATCCTTGTGCAACACTTTGGGTTGAGGGACAACCCCAGTTGACCAATACTGACACATTTATGTTTATGTTGATTAATAGGCATGTTATTTATATGAACGTATACAGTGCAAAATGAAATACTGTAAACTGGACAGTTGAATGTACTTTTTCAGCATCCTGTTATGTCATGTAATTGTCATGTTATTTAAGGATACGTAATGTACTTATATAATGAACTGCATGTGTCACCCTTTCTTTTAGCACTGTTGTTCGTTCTTGGCGTATATAAATTTTCTTATCTTTTATGTATTTATTTGTAAAGCGTCCCGCTAATAATAATCACACAAACTTTACAAACACTTATACAAACTTGTGAAGTCACACACAGCACTACTAATATATACGCACACATGATGTACACTTTTTACACATTTGTCTGCCACCAAATTGACTTGATATTATAGAAAATGTGGACTTTTTTTTTAGAAAAATTGTTTTCTTGTGGGATGAGTTCTTGGGAAGAACAGAATCCATAAACACTCAAGAGCACAAAGTTGAAGAGTTCTGTGGTTTAAGAATGCATCATGAATCTGATGTAGATTTTTTCTCTGAGGAGAATCAGAGTAAGTTTTAGAAACACTTAGGAGGATATTGCAGAATGAAGCCCAGTGATTTCTACCTTTTTAAAGAGTAGTTCTAAGAGGAAGTTACCTAATGTTTCATTAGTTATGCTGTTTACTTACCAACTATTGAATATTTTTAAACTATATAAATATTGTACCCAGAATTCCAGACATTATCCAATTCTATATGTAGTAAAATGACACAGTTCTATCATAATCCTGTGCTCATAATCATAATCCTGCTCTTGATTACATTATGCTCTTGTACAGCTATGTGAGTATTTAGTCCCACAGTAGTGGAGTGGCTCCTCTAACCTCACAGATGTGGCTAGATTAATGTAATAACTGAAATGAGCTGTTTTGAGGTCACTGTTCTTTAGTTGGCTAGTGTCTGTGGAAATAGATATCGGGTCCATCATATGAGACCCAGCTGTGATGCGTAACATGCTGTGATTTGTCCGCCTAGTTTAATAACTCTGGAAGTGCAGTGTGAGGCCACCTGTCTAAAGATATACACTATATGTGTAATATAGTTCTGTTAAGGTAGGGTCACTGTGCTCGACAACAGTTAAAACAGACTTGACCCTTTGCTTCCCTACTGACTATTCTTTACTCTGCCTGATAAATATGAGAACATATACTCATCATTTTACTAATTTACTACTCAGTAATTTCCAATTTAGATATAATATGAGACTTTAATGTAAAATCTGTCACTTTTCAAATCAAACGCATTATCAGTTTAACCCTTTGATGTGTGTGTGTATATATATATATAAAGATTTTCATTCAGATGTTTATCTGACTTCGTTTGCTTTGTGGTTACTTGGGAAATGGTTTTAACAGAGCAATTCAGTTTCCTTGTTTGTGACTCAAAGAAGAAATATGTGATGTTGTAAATATGTATGGTACTGTCCAAAAATCTGTTCTGGGGTTAAAAAAAATTATGAAAATATACAGATGAAATTATGTTTAAGATTTTGCTTTGGAATTTGAATTAATGAAAGGTGCTGTCAGACTTTTGCACAGTACTGTGTATATCCTTTAAGTGTTGTTAGATGTTCATCCAGTTCCTAACCACATACAATTCCATCACCTATAAATTCTTTGACGTTTTTCCTCTTTTTTGGACATGAATGGCTGAATGGAAAAATGATAATTAGAGTAATCATAAAAGCGGAAGTTTAATCTTCACAGTTTGGCTTCAGTTCTTTAGCGTGACTGTCTGACATCGCCAGTGCATGTTTGCTCCATGACATGAAGTAAACGCACATCAATAGCACAAGTGCATTGTTGTTGGAGCGCTGGCACAGTTGCACTGTGACGTGGAGGGTATTTCCCTTGTATTATTCCAGGGTCAGTGCTTTCTCGCTCTAGCCAAGAGTTTGTCTAAATCCTGGACAGTGATGAAAGGTGTTCCCCTGATGAATGAATGTGCTGCAGGTCTTAAACCCCACCCACCCAACCCATTTGGTACTGCACAGCACTTCACAGCTTCTCCCAAAGCTGTGAATATGGACATTGTCTTCAATCCATTGAACAACAATATACTTATTTATCAGTTTGTTTGTGCTGAGATGCTGTAATATACAGGTTTTATATAAAAACGTTTTTGGTCACCAGCTTTGTCATAGGTGCATGCATAACATATTCATTTTGCACTTGCATTAATTTTAGACATTTACTCAAGATATACTCAAGATATATAAATCTATACTCAAGGCATAGTCATAAATCAAAATGTTGGAAGCTTAGGCCTATATACATTAGCCAACCTTCAACTGTTTTCTGTCTCTGTCCAGTCACCAGCATGTTAAGTTGATCAGTAGAATCCTCAGTGCACGGGCAGCTGTTCTGGAGCTGTTTTCCGATCAGAAGCAGACATTAAGGTGGAGTGTTTATGTGACCACTTGGTTTTGTGCTGACAGTGAATATTGTCCTGGTGAATATTGTTTTGACTCAGTAGGTTTATGTATATGAGTAACGTTTCTAGGAAGGATGAAGTTCATGCCCACTTTTTTCATTTCTTTTGGGAAAGCTCTGTTTTCTCCAAACCATTGATCTAAATTCATTACTCTAGCTGTGGGTGTGTGTGTGTACCGATTCAAGGGTGGGGGTTGTTATGGAGTGTTGTTGGGATTACACAGCTTAGCACTAATTCCAGAGCAGTCCTCTGCACCTGTTTACTCGTCATAAGTTGTCCAGGTTGTCAGGGGTATATGACTAAATTAAGCTTTTCTGTTTCTTGTACTTTTCATTTAGGTAAATTAATAAATAGGGAAATGTGAATGTATTTGATTTTGTTTTGTATTTGGCCTGGTTTGACCTGGAAAAAAATGTATTGGTAGTTACGTGTTTATTGCTTTCTGTAATTCAGTAACAAAGTTTTTTATTCTGTCGAAGGCAGGGTTCGCATGAACCAAAATAATTTTAGGGGAGAACGCAGTTTCCTGTTTTCAGAAGATGCTTATAGTTTCACTGGTTTGTGTTATAAACTTTGTGACCACTGGCTCCCATCACTAGCGCTGTAAAGAGAATCGTCTTTTTTCCTAGAATGAAATAGATTAAACCTTGCAAAATGACTGTATACATCTGAAGATTGAAATATACAGAATACTGAAAGATCTTAAAAAGCTGTAGTTGTACAAGAGGGTTGTCATTTCAACCCTTGGTTAATTCCAGGCAGTTCAATCTGAGAGTCAAACCAGCCTCTCATTTTTAAACATTATACATTATGTCATTTACATATGCAGCCCTTATATGGTGTTTTACTTGGATGTTAATGTTGATTTTTGTTATTTGATATTTGAAATTTCTGGGAAAAAGGATGTGATGTCCTCATTTTGAATAACCAGCAGCCCCTTCATTTCTAATTTATGTAATGTCCTGCAAAAGGTTTCTTTTTATAATCTGAAAATTTCAGCCATGCGATGTTGCTTTTGCCCATGAGCAGAGGAGTTCATGTTCACACTTAACCCCCTCCCAGTTAATTACTTGGCACATATGTGAAAGGGACTATAGTAACATGCAGCAGGTGAGCAGGTTTGTTTGAACTGCAGACGGTTTGAAGGGCCCAACTAAGAAAAAGTGTTAACGGCATGAAATGAATTAGTGATGTTAACACATTATGAAAACCCTGTTTATTAAATATATTTGCCTTATTTATGAGAAATATTCTTATTGTTTGTCAAGGTGAGTCAAGGTGATATCATTCTAGCATGCAGGTCCAACGTTTTCCTTTAATATCATAATGTAGACATGAAAAATGCTCTGTGTTAACTGTTTGCCCAAATAAGTGGATAATAATGGTTTTTCCATGTATCTGTGTGTATCTCTCCCGTCATGAAGACCCTACCTCTTTGGGGCAGGATGTTTTTCCATTAAAACTCCATGGTGAGTTTTTCCAATTCACTCCCAGCATGCTTCGCTTTGTATTTGCTTCAGCAACCGACTGCATTCATTTCATTTTTCATTCATCTCCATTCGTTATTTTAGCTTGTTTTATTTTTTTGTCAGAATGTTCCAGCAGCCTGTGGCAAGACTTGTTAGATTTGCTTTTTATCTTTTTTTCTTTTTTTTGTGTTTCATTGAATATTATGCGAAGCTGGTAAATGGCTGCAGTGGCACATTATTATTAGTTTATATTTAATTCTCTGGTGTTTTTAAATTCTGTATCTCCAATAAAGCAACAAAAAACAAAATAAAAACAACGAGTGACCTTATCGTTGAGATGCAAAATGTAAGAACTGCAAAAATGCACAAACATTTTAACTAATAAGAGCTATTTTGTTGTTTATCGTTATGACAACATGATGATCGGTCATTAGTAACGTTTATGTTTTAAATGCAGGGTTTTGTTAATGTTGTTTCTGTTATTCAGCTGTGGTGTAAGTGTGTTCATGTGATTGTGAAAAGAGAGAGCAACTCCATGTGTGAAGAGTTGGTTCTTGGGACGCTGTGTTCTGGGCCATGGGTAGACGTCACACAGCTTCACTGTGTGCTGTGGTTTACTGGAGGCCACTTTCCCATAATTACTTCTCCCTCGCCTGCTTCATTTGTCTTGTACAAGCTCTAAGACAATGATTGTTTATTCAAAGGCATCATCATTTTGCTGAATTATGTTTTTATGGCCTGGTGATGTGAAATATGATGTGTGTGTTTGTGATACTAAACTGCACACAGCTTCTCTCTGTGTGGTGCTTTGGAAAAGAGTGGTGGAGGATCGGTCATCCATCTGTTTGACGTGAAGATTTTAGTACATAATTAGGTAATTGTAATCTGTGGCTCAAATGCTTGTATGCAGGAAAAACATGGAATGACTGAACCATAGGTAATAAAGGAAAAAATGTTTTTTTATAAATATATATTTCACATATACAGTGTTACTAAGCAGCATACTCTGCAAAAGTAAGAAACAACTCATTGCAAATTAAATTTCTACCCAAAACCACCATTCTTAGTTTTTCTAAGAGTTAGTTCTGAGGGGATTTAATGGGCACAAGTTAAAGGAAAACAAGTGACTAGATTTTACTCTGGAATATTATTAGAACATGTATAGAAAAGATGTATAGAAGGTTACAGTTCTCTAAAGCTTTCATTTTTTAAAGAGACTTTTGCTTTAGATCGCTGAAAATCCACAGGCGTTTCTGTCTACCCTTCCTGTTTAACAAAATGCTCAGAGCCTAAAGGATTTGTCGCTCATTACTGAATAAAGAAAATGGACAAAGAAGAAAGATCATACAAAGCAGCAACTGGTTATGTCAGAACCTCCCAGACCGGTCTAGAACTCCGGATCTCTGAATGTTTTTGGAATTACTTGGATCATCAGAAGCCAAAAATGTTACTTCCAACACTGAGCTTTAAAGGTGTAAGAAATCTCCCTGCTAATTTCTTTGCACACACCAAATACATAAATAAACACTAAAAAGAGCATTATGTTTAGTTGTTGAAGCTTTTTTGTAATTTCCAGCATATACTGTGATTGTGCTTGTGTACTTGTAAAAATCTGCAGAGATGTTTTTATTTATCTTGGTTTTTGGAAATGCCTGATGTAAATGATGGGTAGACCACAGACTTGAGACTAGAGTAATCTATTTTGGGAAACTTTTCAATTGTTTTCAGATAATTTCTATATTTTGACATGCTGTTAAACAGCACTGCTTTGATGGTGTTGCATAGATTGAGGTAAAGCACATATTGAAGCTCTGGAAAGGAGCTCTGACCAAATGAAAAACCTTCTGTGTTTCTGTTGGAGTTTTGTAAAATTAAGTTCCACTGGTTCCACTCTGATCAATTGAAACAGAGAAAACGAGTAATCATAGTAGTGCTGCAAAAAAAAAGTGCAAAACCTGTGAATACAACGATCATTCAGATTTTGACATACTGTAGACAGGTTCTTGCTCTCCTACTAATGAAACAGGCTGTTGGTCAGTTCTCTACAAGGACCGATGATACCCACAATATGACTTGGATTACCACAACAGCATATGTATTGTCATATTTCCCAACCTGGTTTTTGCTTGTTTCTACATTGAAAGCATCTGCAGTCTTCCACTTTCAAAGTATCTTGTCTTTGCGTTTAAGACCTCTTTAACTTTTTTCATTAGGACTTCTTTCCATCCTGTCTTATTTCATGAGAATGAGAAACAGTGACACGCTTAATGACTTGGTCCCTAATGTGTCAGTCAAATGTTAATGCAAGATGCTCCAGCACCATATCCTGCATCCATAGCCCTGCATTTCATTTGCTTAACGATCAGTGCTTGAGTGTGGAATAACTCTCTAATGGTCCAAGGGTCAAATGACATTTAACTGTGGAGGAAATGGAGCCAACTTCAACTTATCCCAGGACAAATGTGTATGCAAGCAACATAAAGTTTGTTTGATGGTACCTGTATTCGAGTGAGGTTAATGCTGATAATGCTGGTCCGTTCATGTTTTACTGTAGAAGTGTCAATCGGAACCCCAACCATTTCTGAGCCATTCCAAACTCTCATCATTGGTTAAAATTTGGTTGCGTTTCAGAGCCGTGGAAGAAAAGAAATGTTGCACAGGAATGAACGCCATCACACAGTGGTGTTGTGATGAGGTGGAACGGTGGAAATGGAGGAGAAAAGTCTGTATTCCTGTCTCAGTGTTTGATGCAGGAGTTCGTTGTTTACGGCAAAAAAGTCTCCCAAATGGCCACCATTAGCAGGGTTCGTTCAGCAGCCGAGCGTCTGGCTGTGTTTGGGAACGGCTGCTGTAAAATAATAAATGTGACGTTGAAGTATATGTTCACATGCTGCTGAACTCTTTCAAGCACACTCTAAAGCTGGCCCTCTTGCCTGATATACACCAACCATATGGCTTTCGAGGCCGGCACACTGAGTCACGACCAGGGTGCTGCTTCGGCTCTTTGTAGCTCAGCGGCTGACAGGAGCGAGCGTTGTGCTGTATTTGTTTACTGCAGGCCCTGAAAATAAATGGAGGCTGCTTTTGCCCCTCGATGGCGCCTTGCCTGCTCCCAGACCGTAATGCACAGGGACTTTGATGGTGGATGTTATAGATTGAATTATGCCCTTGAGGAAAAGCTATTAGCTCAAGTCAAGAGTCCTCATTTGTTAAATTAAAAGTGGAAATGACATGCGAGGAGTCTTTTCAGTGAATTAGGAAGACAGAAAAACTCCCCAACTCTCTCAGCTAGCAGCAGCAGGATGCAGAGGGGAAAATGCCAAGAACGAAAAAGAGGAGACCCATTTGGCTCCGGTTCAGTAACGTCCGTCTTTCGTTTTCAGGCACAACGCTAAGTATGTTTATATTTCATAATTTATTGTTATTGGGTTACATTTTTCGTAGGATGCCCTCAGTGCCAATATTTATTCTCCATAATCCATTCTTACATATGGTCTGCAGAATCACTGTAGCTGGTGTTGTCTGGAACGGGAGCTGAAACCCCAACACTTTAAAGCCACTTCAAGAAAGAGAAAGAGGAAAAGAGTGATTTAAAATACAGACATATCAACGCCAGTGGTTGTTTTACTTAAAGAACCAGAATATTGCAAACCAAGCTGTGATCTGGCTCCGTTGGCAGCCGCTGTTGACCAAACCCTCTTCAAAGAGCTCTCCTCAAAAACCCCAATGGCAAGACAGCTCTCAGTTCCCTGGGCTTAGGGATTCCAGCCAAACCTGCCCTTCAGCTCAAACCCTATGCCATACGTCGTTCTTTTCCTCTTCAGCAGTGGTTTGATATTCAAAGCTTGCCATTTATACCTTAAAACATGTCCTAAAGAATAATGTTATTCCCAGATTTATTATTGGAGGCTGTAACCAAAAAAGCGGTAGCAAGTAGGGGGATACGGTTTCCTCTCCAGGCGTCGGTGTGCGGCGGGCTGTGATTTTATAGAAATTAATGTTGTCATCCTGGAGTCAGGTTGTGTTACTCAGGCTATTGACCAGCTGACTTAAAGGCCTTATTTTTGGACTTAAAGGCTTTTTAGGAAGTGACTTGGCTACTTGGACATTAAACACCTTGCCAAGCTCTCTCTTCTTCACCTACCTCCCACAGTGCAAAACTGCGGATATCATTTGCTTTCTCCAAAGCTCATAACTCTGTGGTGGACAGTGAAGTTTTATCGTCCACTTTAAAGTGCTCCTCTTGGCTGATGGTGGTCTGGACATGAGTCGTACCTGCTGTTGCCGGTCTGCAGCATGTTTGATACACCTGGCTTATTGCTGTAATTGTGTAGAGAGAGCGAGGAAGCAGTGTGCTGGTTTTCAGCCGATTGTCTGTATTCTGGTACCTTTAACATTGCGTGTAGACTCACAGAAGGTTATTCTGGCTCGTTAAGGTAGTTTAGAAATACCAGATATCTGGTTTAGGTGACTTTGCGTAGTACTGGTTGTTATGGCTGAAAACTCATTTCAAAGTACTATTGGTTTTGGGTGTATACCACGGTATAATGCGTTTATGAATTTTATTATCAAATAAAACCATTTAAAATGCTTAAGTAAACCTTATTTTGTAGTTGCCATGTTATTCTGGCACACCCCAGCATTTATATTTAACTGTAATAACAACCATTTTTTTGGGTGAAATTATATACACAGATATAAACAATATAACGAGATAAATACGAGTGCATAGACGCTTCTCAGAGCTGGTCAAAAATGGTTACTCTCAAACTGCCATCTATGTTTTGGCAAATATGACCAGATATTCATGCCATCAGAATAAACTGAGAAGTTGCAGACCTCTTGGCTTACAGCAAGGATCCCAGCCTAGCTGTATCCAGTATAGGTGCTTTAGGTGGTGTGCATTTAAAGCGGGCTAGTTACCAAGCTAAATTAACATCTGAACCCAAGAGACCAGCTTTTCCTTCGACTCTCTTTGTCCCTCTGTTACTGATTAACTAATTACATTCTAATGCCTAATCCTTCCATAACAAACTAGGCTAACTAACCCTAGACTACAACTCCCCTGATGGGAGGTGAGGGGCTGTTATTTTTGTTTCGCTACCTTTCTGGAATAATTTTACAACTAGAGGAACAGTTCAGTATACTCTCAATACAGTGTTTGATCAGTCAGTTGTTTACACCCGTGAATCTTTGCCCAGTTCACCCTAGATGGTCCACATTTTTGCTCCAATCTAACTCTTGGCTAACCTAATTCAGTATGCATACTCTTGTACCACTCTGTCCTGGAAAAACAGTATTCGACTCCTCGGTGGGTTTACTTGGCTCTGGACACTTAATTTCACACAGACAGACAGCCTCACGTTCACCCCGGCCAAGGCAATATCCTGACATGCTGCTATCTCCTCATCAGTTGCACATACTACACCTCACATATTTAATTATTCAACTTTTCTCTTGTCCAATACTAATAAATACTGGCCAGTAGCACTTTTTTCTTTTTTAACTTTTCAGTTTTTCCCCCTCCCTTACCACCATCCCATGCGTGGTGTCAGTTGAACAAAGACATCAGCATCACTCTTCATCCTAAGAGTAATTTATGACTTGCTGACAGCTTTAAAGGAAGTGAAAGAGTGAGAGTTCAGGTCACTCAGCACCTATTAGTGTGTCATGTGGGGCTGGAGAGAGGAGTTCAACTACTGGACAATCCATCCAGATTTACTTTGAGACTAGACCCAACTGTCTTTGAAATACTCGGTGATGTGTTACTGATTCTTTGCCACTGTGGTATTTTGGCTGCTTTTGCACAATATGCGGCTGCTGAGCTGTGTAAAGATCACAGTCCAGAATTTTTAGGCAGTTTTTCTACTTAGCTATATCAATGATAGAAAACCGCTCTCATGCACTTACCTTCATATGTTGTCTGTTTAGTTGTCTGTGTAGGTTTCCTGTGATACAGTCATGTGTCAGGTTCTTTAGACAATTGTCAGAGTTGGCTGAACTCTGATAAAGCAGTGCAGGTTAGGCACGGGGTGGACAATGATAGCACTGCTGAACTGTGTGCTGCTACTGTTCCAGAATGAGTTCCATATGGCTACCCGTATTACACCACTCAACCAGTTTCTATGTTGGGTTTCATCAAACAGTTTCTGGTATGCAGAATAATTCAATAGCCCCCAATAAATTCTTTTAAATGGCTAGCACGGAGCGAGACCAGTGGAGGCAGCTGGAGATCCTCTATTTGGAGCAGATTTATAAGCAAATAACAGCAATTATGCGACATCAACGCTAGCTACACTTTGCCGATATCAACTGAAAAGCATTTAGGACTTGTAGAGCACAAATGGTCTGCATTTAAAATGTGTTATTAATGATGGCCTTGGCCTTCGAAGATATGATTATTGTCTGTTTTAATGCCTCAGCTAATGCTTTATGTGGTTTTTAACAAATAAAGTTATTATTATTATTTATATACTATATGTAAGGAGCTTTGCATTCGCTGCGATAAATATATATATATATACACACATACTTAAGTTTTCATCTTTCTGCGTTTATAAGGCTAAAAATTCTAGGTCTCTCAGATCCTATTACACCTGGCTACTTTATGCATCCTGAGTTCTGCAAGTGTAATTGCACCCAGACACATTTAAAATAAATAAACTTCAGGAAGTGGTCTGAGAGAGATTTGACCCACATGTTTTAGTGCTGTGAATAAACAGTTTGTAATTGGCTACCACATAATGAGTACATTTGCATATTCTGTCCCACTTAGCAATCAGGTGTACATGCACATGGCTAAAGTCCTATCAGGATACAATCCAGATACTAGTCACACAAAGTGAGTCTTTATCTAATAGTACTTAGCTACATTGCCCTCGTAGTCCTAGTACAAAACTTCAAGCACATCTTGGCTGACCAACTATACTTGGAGCAAACGGGCTAAACAGTGTAAATTTGTTTTTATACTTTTCAAACCATCGAAAACAACTCAAACCATCCTTCCTGTTTCACAATGCATTTAACATTTTAGAGAGAAACAAATAAGACACGATTGTCTACATTTCCTCTTTGTTGATTGTAATGTAGCTGCTTCAAGCAGCTTTTAAGCAGTTTTAAGAGACTGTAGCAATTAAGCCTTAAAGAGATCAGACTAAACTGGGGCAAACATGCATGGTGTGTATTTGTGTAATGGTCATTGTTTACAGACCAAGTATTTTGTTTTGTTGATGTCAAATTTTCTTGGCTCATCCAAAACCCGTGAAAGAAGTCATTCATGCGTGGGGAACATTGTCTTGATTTATGCATCCCAAGTTGATGTGTCTTTTCTTTTCAGTGATGTGGCTTTGAGTTTCCTCTGTTATTTGACCCTGGGCATCAGATTCCCTACAGCAGGCTGCAGAAGCTGCTCTGTGTCACCCTTTCAAAGAGCTATTTCTCTCCGTCTTACTTATCTCTCTCTGTGTCTCTCTCTCTCTCTCTCTCTCTCTCTCTCTCTCTCTCTCTCTCTCTCTCTCTCTCTCTATCACTTTCTCTAATGCTTTCTTTTGTTCGCTTTTTCTCTCTTTGTCTCTCATCCTTTCAGCTCACTCCTGTTCCTCTGTCTCCTACAGTAAAGCCAAGCCACCTCCCCAGATCTCTCCCAGTAAGTCCAGTGGAGGGGAGTTTTGCGTGGCTGCAGTTTTTGCCTCTTCCCGCTCCTGGTTCATCACCAACCCCAACCTGAAGAGAGAGAAAGGTCAGCATAGACACAATGCATGAGCTTCCTTATTCCACACCACAGTATGCAGACACATGTATAAAATGATTCTACAGTTTTTCTTCTGCGAATGTTTATAGGTTCTAGTCATTCCAGCAATCTAAAAGTCTTCTTTTATTATTGCTATTGGTTTAACTCAACGTTTTAAGCTGACTGGACTGGAGTGGATTGGACTGGAGCTCAGACAAACTTGATCTATAGCAAGGACAGCTGTCACAGATACATCTAAAGATTTTTTTAAACTGAATAAAATGATGTGGAACCGATCTCTGCTCTCTGCTTACTTTCTCTACTTTAGATCAGTCTCGTCAGGCTGTTGTTGATTCTCTCTACATTGTGAGCTGCTATGGTAACCTGGTCGAGCATGTGCTAGAGCCTCGTCCAATCAGCACAGCCCAGAAGATAGGGGATGACACACCTTTGGAGCTAAACACATGTCCGAGGGCCTCCTGGAATCTGGCCAGGTACTGTCCTGTCCTTTGATGCTCTCAATTCAGCCACAGAAGCATGCTTTAACATTGCCATAGTCCTGAAATTAGATCATGTGCTTGTACTGTTTGAATTGTTGTGCAGCTGTAATGCCAGTTTATGACAGTGATTTCTCATTAATGGATATTTGCCTTTATATATTGGTGAATATAACATTTCCTTCCTATGATTTATATGTTAGATTTGGGCATAATACAGTATTAGCCCATAACTAACTATGTCTAATGAAAAAAATAACGTTTGCAACCGCTCTTTGATCAGATTGTAAATGTTAAATGATATCATGTACTGTGATGTCTGGTTGGGTCAGTTCACATGAGGCAGAAGAAATGGAAAGACTGCCAGGCTTGAGGGGAATTGAGTCCATTATTGCTCAGCAGGAGACTGTTCTATACATCTGGTTCTTCTGATATGTGCTTCCTAAATTGATTTCTGTGTTTGTTTTGAGTAGAACGCCGCAGTGGAATGAGCTACAACCTCCTTTCAACAGCAACCACCCCTTGGTGCTGGCTTCAGACTTAGTGCAATATTACCAGTATCTCCTGGCTGGCTGTAAGTATTTGTCTGTGTTTGTGTATGTGTGTGTGCCCGTGTGTGTGTGTGTAGGGGGGAGTATCCTGTTTTTGCATGAAACTCTCAAAAAGTTTAGTGCAACAAAGCATTACTTAATGATTAATGCTATATATTCCCCATGAGACTTTTGTTTTCAATATTATTGCTGCCACATGGTCTGTGCAGACACTGCAGTGGTTTCTCACTGAAGTCAAGACCACCTTCTAAGACAATGACTAGTCAAAACTGAGTTAAGACTGAATCTGAAGGGGCAGAGACAGAGAAGCCATGATAGGAGAAAAAAAAACACACCACGCATTTGCTGTTTATTTGTGTGTGTGTGTGTGTGTGTGTGTGATAGATGTGTCCTTATCCAGTGACCCAAAAGACCCTAGACCCGTTTCATGTTATGAATGCTGAGTTCACATGAACATTAAATTCACGTAAACACAGGGTGAATAATGTGATAAAAATTAATGGTAAAAATTAAGTGTCTAATTTACATCACTGATGTCCAAGTGATTTAGCTAAAGCCAGTATTTGCTCAAAAATAGCTTGTTAAAAACTGAAAGTCTAAAATTTCTGAATTGATTCTCAGTGCTTCATATGGTGTTTGTGCATCAACAACATGAGCTCATTGAATACCAGTGCTAACTGGCTGAATTAAACACAAACAGAGTTTTGTCAGTGTCAACATTTGAAGGGTTGTATTGAGGGCAAGCCAAACAATTACCCATATTGCCCACTTGTTTGTAATAATATAATTGCATGTAGTACATAAACACTGCTGAATTAGCAAAAAGTGGCATTCACTCATCAGTCCATACAGCCACAAAAACCAACACATTTACATATGTCGCAGTTTAGTCTCACAAATTCCTATTAAAGTTATAAGGAATCATTTAACCTGCACCACTTTTTAAATCACAATTACACCTTATTTGTATGTTGTATGTTATATGTTATACAGCATTACTTTTCAGGGGTCATGAAAAGATAGGCACGCACTATATAGTGTGTATGTGTGGGTCTGTATCTCTAGTGGCATCTTGAATCAGGTCTTTGTCACTTAGCCATAATTTTTCCCCACAGGACTCATCATAGTGCTGAATTTCATCAGCATTCAAATAAAGGTAATTAGTATGGCTTTAAATTCATGTAATTCAATAACAAGGACAAAGAGAGCGCAAGCACTCTTGGTTGACATCTGAAGGCAAGAGAAGGCAACTCCAGGGCACGATACTCATGGATGACCACACATGTAATACATCTTGAATAAATGAGCATTGTAGCATTAGCCAGATGATCATGAACGTAAATCAGTAATTAGCTATCAGGATCCTCCAGGCAAGGCTTCCTATTTGTTCTTTCCCACTTAAAGCGCTCAAGGCCTAACGGGTAGAATATTCTCTAGAATTAGCTCTAATAACCTCGCATGTGTCAGAGTAATGAAGCAGCCTTGTGTGAGTGTTCATGGCAGCGGCTCTGTGTGAATGTGCTCCAGTAGGGGGACTTGACATAATGAGCTGTGTGTTAACATTTATGTCCAATTAAAATTAGCCAGAGAGCTTTGCCCCATCCTTCCCCATTACCACTCAGCCTCAACCAACCTGATGCGGCATTGGCTCGGGTCAGTATGCACATAATCGTGGCCATATTTTGCATCGCCTTTAGCGCTCTCTGCAAGGTGCAGCGCGTCTCGCTGCTTGCCACCTCTGGTTTTTTATTCTTGTCGTGGTGTTTTGTGCCGAGAGAGGCGACTCTTGATTCAACAAAGTGTCCTCTCGGTGTTGCAGTGATGCAGGAGGCTGCTCTCACACAGGGAGAAACTAACCCCGGCTGCCACCTTCAATTAAATACAGAGAAACAAGCCCAGAGAAGAAGCTCTACCTCTGCTATGAATACAAATGTTATCAGGCTCTCGTGTTCCCTGTAACATCAGATGAAGCCCACTACAGAGAGGGAAGAAAGGGAAAGATGACGGAAGAGAGGCAGAGATAGTGCAAGGGCAGCTGCAGCGGGCGGTTCCCAGGCTCCATGGGTCGCAGGAAGGACGGAGTCCCTGCTTGTCCTCGAACCGTGTGGACCGACGGCAGCCCTGCATGATTGACAGGCCTGCTCTTGGCTCTATATTGGATGACCCAGCTGATTAAAAATGCAGCATGTGGACGGTGGGGTCAGAGGAGCTGGAGCCTGCAGGGCTGGTGATAAAAGCAGCCGTGGCGCCACTTCATGGTCACTATCTCCACCTGTCCATCTGCCCAGGCTTGGGGTGCACTTGGGAAGAGGAGCATTACCTAACCACCGCCAAGTCTACCCAGATGATGGGAAGATAATGAGGACACGCCAGCCTGCGAAAGTTCCTCCAAAACCAGCTGACTGTGCTCAGGGAATCCTCAGCTAGCGACATTAGCCGCCTTTTATCACATACAGGCACCTCTGTGTCTGAGAGCTAACTAATGAATGAGCCTGGGTTTCTTAAGGAAAGGTGCGAGGGCTTTTGTACAAGGCTTTGGCCAAGTGAAGACTGCCTGCTACAGCGTTTTTCATGAATGTCTAGCTTTCTGTCTTGTTTCTGTCACCGGCTATTACTGTAATTTAGTATGTGTGTGCATATATATTCCTCAAAAAACTAAAGGAACATCAACTATAGCATCAACTCAGTTTAACTTCAGTTTAAATATTTGATCGGGTCAGTTAAGTAGCAGCAGGGGTTATTGATCAGTTTCAGCTGCTTTGGTGTTAAAGGAATTAAAAACAGGTGCACTAGAGGAGCAACAATGAGACCACCCCCAGAACAAGAATGGTTAAAAAGGTGGAGGTCGTTGACAGTTTGTCCCCCCTCATCTTTTCCGACTGATTTTTCACTAGTTTTGCAGTTGGTTTATCAAATCTCTACAGGCTAGACAACGGGACCCTGACTGCTGCTAGGTATCAGGATGAAATCCTTGAACCCATTGTCAGACCCTACGATGGTGCAGGGAGTCCTGGGTTCCTCCTGGTGTACAACAATGCCTGGCCTGATGTGGTGAGAGTTTGCAGGCAGCTCTTGGAGGATGAAGGAATTGATACCATTGACTGGCCCACCGGCTCGGCTGACCTAAATCCAATAGAACACCTCTGGGACATTATGTCTTGGTCCATCTGAAGTCGTAAGGTTGCACTTCAGACTGTCCAGGAGCTCAGTGATGCCCTGGTCCAGATCTGGGAGGAGATCCCCCAGAACACCATCCGTCATCTCATTAGAAGCATGCCCCGACATTGTCAGGCACGCATACAAGCACGTGGAGGCCGTACAAACTACTGATTACCATTTTGAGTTGCTACCATGGAATTTGGGTTAAATGGATGAACCTGCTGCATAATGTTTTCGCTTTAATTTTCAGGGTGCCTTTGAATTCAACCCTCTGTAGGGTGAACATTTGAATCAAATGATGTGGTATCCTTTCGTTTCTAACACATTTACAGTCCATACTATGTATGTATGTATGTATGTATGTGTATATATATATATATATATATATATATATATATATATATATATATATATATATATATATATATATGCGCACACACAGAGAAAGAGAAAAGCAAATATTTGCATGGTCTCAACTAAAGTGTGTACTCAAACACCTCTGGCTGGCCACAGAGTTTGTTTGAAGAAAACAAGCTCTGAATAATTTACCTCCCAGCTTTCCTGCAGTTAGGGCCTCTGCTGCTCCTCTATGCCTCATAATGCTCTAATTGTGGCCAGAAAGTCTACGGGGCCTGTAGCCTGCCCGCCAGCCTGCCTGCTGACTGCAGCGGCCTGGTCAATAGCCATAATTGCCTCCTTGGGTCATAGGCAGACACATCAGACTGACTGAGGGGTAAAGGGCAGCCTTGGCGCCACTTCAGGGTCAGCCCAGGGGCTCTACTGTCCAACTCCTAGAGAGAGTAAAGGCCACGTTCGTCTGAAATGGCTGATAAGATCATTAGCGTTATGTTTCACATGAGACCCCTCAGCCTTGAGGTCTTTCAGTGAGTAGCTGTCCTTCTTTATTTTGCCTGCTCTACCTGCTGCTGCTCTTGGCCTGCCTTAGGTGAGGACCTGACCTGGACTTGTCATCCTCAACACTGCTAAGTGTAAATAGTTGACCTCACAATGATCCAGTTTGATATAGATTTTTAGGAGGCAGGTCAGTGCGTCATGGAATTGTTTTTGTGTTTTTGTTTAACTTATGAATCGTTTGTCCAAATATGGTCCAATATTTTGTTAGACTGTATTATTAAATGTCATTTAGATTTATTAATTTACAAAATGAGTGCAGGTGAAACATTCCTAAAGGCCAATTTATCATTATGCATGACAGATTTTATTACTAAGCTTGGGCAATAATGTAATTTAGACAAGTTTGTCTTTGGTTTGTATTTCACTGTATCAATGTGATTCAACATTATGAAGTGCCACATGTGAACATTACAGCCTTGCTACATAGATGTAATTTTATTTAGCATATAATTAACAAATTCTGTACAGTTATCAACTAGATACTAGCTTCTAATATTTGTAGATAAAAAAGTGCCACTATATTTTGCAAGGATCTTATGCAAAGCCCTTTTCAAGCAGGATTAATAGTAGATGGGGACGTGTTGTAATTACAAATAAGATCCATGGTTTTAATCCAGCATAACTCCACCATACCCATAGTTTTTACCAGCCTGCTGAGAAGTAACTCCAGGGTAATGTGTCAAACTCAGAGATACTCTGTAAAAATAGTCCTACTGAAACTGACATCTCAGAAATGTAACAACAATATAGGGTAGAAAATGGGACTATTGAAATCAACATCCCTTTTGGTGATGTGTTAATTGCAAGGACAACCTCTCATAAGACTGTCCTTTTTCTTCTGTCTTGTTGGGGCATTTGATTTAATGAAACTGCTTTACTAGCTATGTGCTAGTCTTACGTATTATTTAGCTGTACAACCTTTTGTTTCTATTCAAAGGTGTGGGGTAAATTGACCAGTCAAATCACACACAAACTACATTACCAGACCTCCTCTGTGAAGACTAATCCAGCTCAAATAGGTCTTAACACTGTTAGCATCCAGTGGTGTTCCTCATTTAGTTGGTTGGAAACAAAATTGTTGTTAAATTGGAGTATCCTTTTTTGTTTGCTGCTGGAGTGTAGAGCCTCTGTACAGTGTAAAGAGCTGGGACAGTATGGAAAAAGCTAATAAAAATCGAATAAATCTATTTTTATTTAATTGCAGACAATTTGAATTCAGAATATTTCAGTTTCATTTTGTTAATATAAATCCATTCCTGCATTTCAGGTCTGCAGTACATTCCAAAAAGATGGGACAGTAAAAGCATTCACCACTTTGTAATGTTGCCATTCCTCTCACAGCTCCTAAAAAGAGATTTTGGCACTGAAGACAAGTGATGGAGTGTTTCTGCTGTTATTTTGTTCCATTCTTACTACAAACACATCGTAAGGTGTGAGATGGTTCGGGGTCACGTTTTTTGTTTTAAATAATTCTCCACACGTTCTTTGTTGGGGACAGGTCATTGCTGCAGGCCGGCCAGTCCAGTACCTATATTCTCACTGCCATGCTTTTATGTGAGCAGCACATGGTTTTCGCATCATCTTGCTAAAACAGGGAGGATGTGGAAAAGATGTCTTTGTGAAAGCAGCATAGGTTGCTTTACAGTCTCAATGTGCTTGTTTGCATTAATGCTGCGTCACAAAAAAAAAAAAAAAAACACCTTTGCTAAGGACACTGACACACTGTGACCAAGATACAGACCCTGGCTTTTGGACTTGTTTGACCTTTGGTCTGTAGCACATGTAGTTCATGTTTTCCAGAAAAAATGGAATACTGATTTGACAACAAGACATGTGTTCACTGTGTGATAGTCCATCCCAGACACCTCTGAACCCAGGCAACCGTGCCTCTGTACATGGCCCAACCCTGGCCCAGCCTTGGAGGAAATGCAGGAATGGGGTATATTTAAAAAAAAAAAAAAAAAAGAAAGAAAGAAAAAAAAGAAAGACAGAAATCTGACAAGACAAAACATAAAATATCTTCTGTTCACAATGCCAAAGTTAATGATTTAGGATTGTAGATGTCATGTCATTTTTATGTACGTTTATAAAAGTATATCTGCCTTATAGTGGTAATAGTGGCGCTCGAAGTGTGTTATGTTTTACCTGTTATAGCCTATAATTAAGTGCAGTTGTTTCTGTTGTGCACTTTTTTGAACTAACCAGATTAGAATGATTTTTTGTGAAGGGGATGATTTAAAAGGGTGAGGCATTAAAATGAATCATGTGGCTTGTGAAAAGAAGACAGGAATAATAATTTGCATAAAACTGACACTGAAACTGGACATCACTACTGAATGGACAACCTTTTTTCCCATCCACTTAGTTATAGTATGTTTCAAATTGACAGACAAATATGGCATTTCTGTGTTTGGAGGCTGTTTTACACTGTGTTTTATAGTCATCTGTTCCTTCAACAAAATAACCATTGTTCTTGGGTTTCTTTGTTTTCCTTGACGTTTTGAGTTACTTTGTTTTTATAAATCATAAGTAACTGCAATGTGACGCCAAATAATGTGCCACTTTTACATAATGACGCCCTTGGACAGATATTTAGATTAATGGCTGTTGACTTTGGTTTGCTTTTGTACAGTGAGAAATGTGCAAATCCCATAGTCCTAGTGATGCCACAAAATGATGTGGTCAGTTCCTGTTTCCTGTCCACAACCTCCTCTGCTTTCAGGCTTCAGTATTTGAAGCTGCTACTACTCCCTGGTCATTATGAACCCACCGAAACCTGATCTACTGGGCCAGCAACTGTTCTTGCGCTTCAATAATTAATTAGTCAACACTTATTGCCCCCAGGCCAGGAGGCCACATGGGAGGATGCAGAGGAAGACTCGACTGTGTTTAAGAAGTAACAGGACCTGACTTTGTTCGGTGCTGTTAGAAAACCGCACTGAGTATCAGCCTGCTA
Organism: Prochilodus magdalenae; assembly: GCA_024036415.1. NCBI lineage: Eukaryota > Metazoa > Chordata > Actinopteri > Characiformes > Prochilodontidae > Prochilodus > Prochilodus magdalenae. Next base: position 1,181,764 of record JAMWET010002088.1, read on the forward strand.
AGGCTTGATATATGTATGTGTAATGAAGCATGCTACTATGGCTAAAGCCTTTCTCTGTTCTTGCTCTGCCAGTGAGTGTTGTTTCTGTGATTGAGTGGTGAGGGGGAGTCAGTATACGTTACGGCAAGTGCCGTGACTATACCGTGAACCTTGCAGAAACACCTCCTTAAGTGTGCCTGAACACCTGCGGTGTGTATTTTTGTGAATGCTAGTGGGTGAGCGAGAGCAAAAGCGAGTGAGAGAACAGCAGAAGCTCCTTGTGCTCTCCAGATGAGTGCTTGACAACTTTATTATCCGCTCTTTTATTAAACACATTTGCAACAAAGGCATGTGCTAGCCTGGAGGTGGGAAGAGAAACGACTGATTCGGCACATTAGTCTTCATTCTTGGCGCCTGCTTACTCAAGCCTGCTAGTGCTCCATCTGTCTCTGGGCTTCACTCACACACACACAAATTCACCTCACAGCCCACAAATGTGCTTTCTCACTCTCCTCATTACACAAGATGTTTACTCAAATGTAGAACCTCATCCTGTTTCCTTTTTCAACACAGTGATGCCTCCAGGAAGCCCTGGGCCCATCACCAGGCATGAGTCCTATGACAGCCTAGCCTCTGACCACAGCGGCCAGGAGGACGAAGAGTGGCTGTCTCAGGTCAGTGTTCCAACCTCTCCTTCTGTTCCAGTCTTTGTAATCTGGACAGTCTGCCCCAGACCAAGAGCACACTATACGTACTCTATTACAGTTTATGATGGCGCCTGAAATGGTCATCGAGCGAAGAGATCAATCTCCTTTTTTGGTTAGCTGCTTAGGTTAAGTGTCTGGTCTTTGTCATGAATAATTTCTTGACATGCATTATTAACACTGCCAGATGTAAACTGTTTTTGCTCATTGGTGTTGTGGTGATTGCCATACTTTTCTGTGGCTTCTGTTAGAAAATACTGGCAAATTTACTGGATTAGTAAATCAATGCAACTTCTACCATCGTTAGGGCAAAACTCCTTTGTCCTTTGTATTCACCTAAACGTGATGCATTTAATAAGAAAGAAACTCTTACATCTTTTATGCAGTGTTGCTAATAGAATATGTAGTATCTACTCTGGTGGCAGATTTAAAAGACCTCGGCAGATTCATGTGGTTAGTAAAACTGTCATCATCACATCAGTTCAGTGTATTTTGTGTTTTGCATCACTAGATCCCGGTTGCACTGGGATGACTGGCCCTGTAGATGTTTATTAGTTTTGGTTAATATAGTTTTTCTTTTTTTTTAATTGTCTTCTATAAAGCTACCATTTTGGCCTATTCTATTGAGGTTTTGTTACAGCAATGACATATATCACTTATGCAGTGTCCTACTCCATAATTGTCAATTTGAAAATTTCATTACATATGGACCAACAGAAATGGCCCAGAATTTCTTGGAAAAAAGTCTGGTTCCACTGACTTACATTAAAATTCAATTAGGCCTTTGCTTTCTTTTGTAAATTTTGAGGATACTTGTCTTTCTTTGGACAGCGACAATATGTGACCTTGTATGCGTCCAGTTGAAGCACTGAGCCCTAAACTATAAATGCGAGTCTGATTAAGAAGTGCACCCCATTGCATCCACTTATGATCTTTTTGATACGATACCATTAACACCCAGCATGACAGCTCTTGCATAAATATGGCCTAATCCTTCTGGATTGCTTCAGTTTATCTCGTCTGAACGTGACTATGATTAGACTCGTCTGTGTCGTGTTATGGCAACGCTGCGTGAAAGCACGGTCCTATGTGCGCGCTCTGGCGACTGGCTGTGTGTAATGAGTGCTGTCAGTGTGAAGCGGGCTCAATATGTCACCGCCGAGTGTGACAGGAGGGTCGGGGGGAACATCTGGCCATAGCCCCTGCAAAAAAGCAGCGCTGCATCTGTTTCTCTCAGGGCTGGGCGACACTGATGGTGTTAACCACAGAAAAAAGGCCTTGCACTGCAGTTGTCATCCTCTCTGGCCTCATTTACACAGATGTGGCAGGAGGAGGAGAGAAGAGCAAAACTCCTCACCCTACATTCTGGAAAAAAAGGTGCATGGATGATGTGGTGAGTCTGGCAGAATAGATGTCACATCTTCTGCTTGGTATTAATGCCTGGTGAGTTTCAGGCGTTCAAAAAAGTTAATTAAACTCCTAACCAAGCAAGATCGAGCAGCCCACCAGAGCGATATAAGTGGTACTTTCATCCTTAAGAAGATTTACTCATTCATCCTTAAGAAGATTACTCATTTACTCCTTAGGTTTTCAGATCAATGAATGGACCACCCAAGAGCCCAAGCATCAAGAACATCTTATGTGTTTGGAATTACTTGGGCCATGAGAAGCAACTGCCTGTAGACTCGCTTAATACATTCTATTTCTTGCCAGTGGATGCTAAAATTTAGGATAATAGATTTTTTATAGAACTGCCTTGCATCAGTCTATACATTAGAAAAACACTGGTAGAACACAACCACTCACATGGTCAGAGATGATGTGTGTTTCCAGGTGGAGATAGTGACCCACACAGGTCCACACAGGCGGTTGTGGATGGGCCCTCAGTTCCAGTTTAAGACCATCCACCCCTCAGGCCAGACCACAGTCATCTCCTCCAGCTCATCTGTTCTGCAGTCCCAGGGGCCCAGTGACACCCAGCAACCCCTGCTCGACTTTGACACCGATGACTTGGACTTGCACAGTCTCAGGTAAGGATGTGTGAAATGATAAACAAAAAAAAAAAGATACATCCCTTAATGAAAATCTTCTATTACTCTACGGGGTCAGTTATGATTTCTTTTTCCATCTTCTGAGCTGCTAACTTAGAACCGGGACATACTGCAGAAAACTAATTTATGTGTGACCTAATGTCCACATACGCACGCACACACACCCACACACGCACGCACACACACACACACACACACACACACACACAACAACAAATCATGCTGCATGCTCTCAGTTTCTTCTGAATAGGTGTTATGTGAGCATGAGTGTGTGTTGCATCTGTAGCTGACTACACTAGCATTGACATAACCTATCAGGTTACAGCTCAAAGCATTACAGCACTTTGTGTCACTTTGACAGCAGAAGTATGTCTCTATTTGGGGTAGCAGACAACCTGTTAGTCAACTCCAGCCTGGTCTAGGGTGTTTAGATCTTTAGATCACTACTTAGGTTAGCTAGGAGAAAGGAGCCCCCAGATTTGAGCCTTTTGAGCTGCATGCTAGCTTAGCTAGTACTAACCTGTTATGACATATGACGTTTAGCAGTTGTTGCTAGTTTGAAGCTTTGGCATTGATTGATAGGTGGATTTAAATTCATTCACTGCTTTTATATATGAACTGAGGCTTCACAATATTTGAAAAAACTGACATTGCAATATTTCTTTTTCCCTGTAATGTGTATTTCGATATAACACATATTTAGGAATTTTCACCAAATGATTTCAACAGCATTATATAAAAACATTGTCCACTGTAAAGATAATAGAAGAGAAATCGCTGAGAATTGCCTTTTTAACGTGATTGTAAATGTGTGAACCGTCATTTCTGGGAGTTTAATGCTCTATAATCTGTTTTGGTGCACCAAACACAAAAGCAGACGAGCACCATGACTACCTCTCCAAGAAATCTTAAATCAGAGTCCAGGAACCGTGCAAGTTCTTCTTTTGTATCAAGCAGCAAAAACACAGCATGAAATGATTCATCTAATATATATTCTTAACATTGCACATCCTACGATATGAGTACTGCGTACATTCACATTGTGATGACGATGCTGAAACAATATACAGTGCAGCCCTAAAATGAACTGAACTTATTTGACTGAATTAAATTAAATTAGTCTTTTTAATGATTTGTGCTAATATTATTCCAGAGGTGCTATAACTATAACTATAAGCAGTATATGCTTGAATTCAGTTAATGAAAAATATCATTAAATTTTCAGCACAGCTGCACCTGTTTTTATTATATACAGCCCTCAGTGTAGCGCCACCTTCTACTTTTAAACTAGCACATTGTCAAAGACCACTAATTTTTCAACCCTAATGCATCCATACATCCATACATGCATGATTTTGACTCCATGTGTAATAAATATATAGTATTAATTATGTGTATCTGCTTTGTTTTAGGATCCAACCAGTTCGATCTGAGCCAGTGAGCATGCCCGGGTCCTCCCGCCTAGTGGCTGAGCGCAGAGGCCAGGCTACTGTCATTGATACCGGCTCAGGTAAGACACGAGGGTCCTCTCCTTTTACTTCGCTGTGCTGGTGCTGGATGACTGAAATAAAAAATAAAAGCGCAGTGGTCCAGTTGTTAGTGGTCATCAGTATTAGATAAGAAGTCTTTAAAGCATTTCGTAGAGCAAATTACAAATAACTTTATAGGTTTGTTGCGACTGTATATCAGTAGACTTACTGTTAATCCAGTCAAAAAGGGATTGGTCTGCCAAGCCCTGTCACAACGGACAGTTCCTCGTTGTCTGCTGTGGTGTGAATGTAAATGTTGCTCTGTTCAGTGAGTACGGTTTTCATAAACGTCTCTTTCAGTCTCCATATTAATGTTAAGCGTGAGGGGAATTTTGCAGTGTCTGCATGAGGTACATGTCTGTCAAAGTGTATTCCACCTGCAGCTCACAGTGCAATAGGACTGTCAAAAAGGCCAAGCCTTCTATGTAATATATATATTTTCTTGCATTTATGCTTGGATGTGCACACATCCGTAGCTTCATCTTATTGTCACTGTTGTTTATCTTGAACCTGACGGTGGCTTGTACTTCTGTCCTTAATACGTGCTTCAACAATCGCCTCCTATGAGGAGAACTGTCATGCTGTTGTCTTGCAGTTCGCCCACCCCTCAACATCCAAAACAGAGCATCCAATTTTATTGCCCAGTTTGAACATCCTCCTCCTTTTCTTCCTCTTCTTCCTCCTCCTCCTCCTACTCTTCCGTGCCTCCCTCCCTCCCTCCCTCTTTTCTGTCTCTGTCTCTCTCTCTGTCGTCTGGAGGAGAGCTGCAGGAGTCGCAGCAGGCTTTTATGGGCCGATGCTTATCAGTCTGTGTGTGATTGCTCAGCGCTCAGGGCTTCAAGCAGCCTGGCGCCTTCTCTTATCAGTGCTCATCGCTTTGTCTTTATGCCTTCAAAAGGCCACGCGGCTCGGTGTGTCCCACAGATTACAGACACACATCCTCCAGTGTGCTTTGACGGTCCTCCCTTAACGCTCAACCAGGAGGCTGTGGAGAACTTACTGCTGCACCGCTGCCCACCCAATGCATACTGCCAATTAAAAGTTTATAGACACCTTACCTCCTTCTGGAACAGCTGATTTGATTAATGATTTGCATATTGGATTTCTTTATTGAGGCTTATTCTAGAAATTATTCTAGAGCATCCTTGTTTTTCAGAAGAAAATCTGCAAGTGTCTTACTTTACTCAACCACTATCAAGTTCCCCGAAGTCCTCTGTTCAGAAAATAGCCAGTTTGTATTAAATAAACAATAAATGATGTTTTATTTCAGTTAATGGTATAAATCAGAAATGACATATATGAGCTCACCAGAGCACCGGAGTAAGTGGGAGGAAGGCTATATGTTTTACACCTCTAGCCAGCAGGAGGGAGTCAGCTTTATGGAAATGGGTCTGGGCCGGATGCGAATGCCGACAGAATAGAGCTCTTGACGCAGCATGTCCGAAGTGAGCTCAGGCTCAGTGTCTCAGCTTCCCAAAATCAATCGGACGTGTGCGGCTTGCATTATCAATACTCTTATCTGCCCCCCGGGCATCACCCGGAGGCCTGCTAGACTACACAGCGCTTTGTGCAGGAGGCAGGCCAGGAGGCGCATAATCTAGCTGAGTCCACGATAAACAGTCCAGGGACACAAGCCTCTTTTGATTTTATTTTGTTATGACTCACTGGAAGAAACACCCTGTCATTTGTTCAGCACAAGCACTTTTCCTTCTCAGCCTGTTTGTTGTGTTGTGTTGTTTTTTTTTTTAGTTTTGTGTGTGTGTCTGTGTGTGTCTATGTGAGTGTGTGTGGGCCGGTCGCCGGCGACTGTCGATGGCGGGGGAGATGCGCGGGCGACAGTGCACGGAGAGATGCAGGTGTGTTATGATTTCACTATCTGCACTCTGAAAGAAGCCGCGCTGATAGGCGACAGTGTGCGATGCCCTCTGACAGGGTAAAGGCAGTGCTGATGTCCTCAAGAGGGTGTCTGTGTGTGTTTGTGTGTGTCTGCACACGCTCAGATGTGTGTTGTTCCGGCACTAATCTGCATTAGAGGTTGAGTAGCCTTTGCTGTAGCCAGTGCTAATGGCCATTATCACACTCGCACTGTGAAGCCTTGCTTACAGATTATAATCACTGTTGGAGTGGCTGCCCTGTTTTTCTTTTTTCATCCCTCCCACCCATTCTTCAAAATCTACCTCCCTCACGCAGCTTTCAAGTCAGGTGCATTGTTTGTTTTTGTACGTTTTCAGGATAGCACTATTGGAAGAATGGGGCTAATTTAACTTCTCAGGACCGGTTTACTGGATCTGGTGAAGTGTTTATCACAAAGTCACATGTTTTCTTGTTTTAAAACAGATAGAGCCGTCTAACACTGAGCATTTGAGATTACGAGTTTGATTCTTGGCGATGCCGCAGCCGTCTATGGCCTGGAGTCACGGCATAATTCTCTTGTGTCATTGTTTTTACTATTCATAGAGAGAGAGAGACAGAGCCTGTGTGTCTTCGGGACCATTATTCAGAATTATTGTTGTATGCTTTCATGTCTAGTTCTTCTGACAAACGAGTGACCTTTTTCGCTCATACACGCAAGATCTTACAGATTTCTCTTTTCTAAAAAAGACAGTTTAGTGTTGCCAGGTTTCCAGGTCTCTGGTATGGACAGATGAAAAAAGGTTTTCCATTAGAAAATAAAGTTTTTAACTTGGTTGAATTCCCCCACCATTCCCCAACATTTTGCATCATGTCAAACAAGCACCAATAAACAACACGATTGGATAGATTTAACTCCACAAATTGTCTAAGTGATTTTTAAACACTGACTAAAATTGATATTTTATGTGCCTCAGGCGTTTGGGCAGTTGTTAATGTTGAACCCTGATGCTGAGCTGTCTAGTGGCATTGCTTTAATGGCAGTTTAAAAAGGTGGCTGGCTGTACCTAATATAGATGATGGCATCTTGTTATGGGAAGAGACCTAGTTTACACATAGCAATGTCTACGATTAAATTGAGGGCAAGAGCAAAAATGTTTATTTTATGTTTATTTTATGCAGTTATGGCGTGTAGAAAATTGAAATTAAATGCAAAGCAGCACTTGTTACATATAAATAGTTGCATATACACAGTGTGTATCATCATGCTCATATGAAAATCTCTTACATTATTTTTTTTTAATCTGCTCCTGGTGACCTACAGTAGCTGAACCAGCCCGTGAAGGGTCCCATAAATTAGGCAGTGCTCTGGGTCCCCGAGAGCAGGATTAAAACACTTGTCTCTTATGTGTTTTTTTTCCCATGAAGCCTGATATGGATTTATCTACTATAGGCATTCCATTTCCCAGTAAAAACCGATATATGCTGATATGGTAGTCAGCGTCGTCAGTGTCATACAAAAATCTTGTACAAATTATCGTTGTCATGCATTTTCTGCTGTCTCACTCTTTTTTTTTTTTTTTTTTTGGTAACGTACTATTTGAAAATGTCATTTGGTCTTTCTGTGGACATGTTGTGAGGAATCTATGAACAGAAATGGTCTGAAAGTAATCTGAAAGTCTTGTTACATCAGCATACTTTAACATCAAGAATACATTTTTCTACTGGAGATTAAATGTTTTCTCACAAAGTGAAGCTGTAAGATCTGACAGGGCTATAAAACAAGTGTGTGTTTGTGTGATGTGAATCAAGACAAAGCACACACTGTATTGAAGTTTGCTACTCTTTGCTGGCTGTGCCTCCAGGCTAGGAGGATAGGCCTGAGTGCTCTCCTGGTTTCCTCTCCCAGCATGCCTGAGCGCCCAGGGACTGGGCACCTGGACGCTGCTTGGGTCCAGCAGTAATAGATCCTGACCTGTGGCCTGTAATTACCTGGATGGGCATAAAGACAGCTTGTTGCTGGAGATACTGCTCACATTCAAGCCAGGAGGATCCTGAAGCAGTCAGAGGGAGGAGCCTGTGCCACATGATCTGCTCTGTAATGAGAGGTGTTTTTCAGGCACCTATAGATACAAGCCCCATTCTTATGAGCCAGCACTCTCCCAGCTAGCAAGCTTCTAGTCTTCTTCAATAGCACCCCGCCACCTGCCGCGGGCCCTGGGCCCCCACCACTTTGCACTCACTGACTTCTTTTCTTCTCTCAGTGACCTGGAAGTCCCCGCCACAATGCCGAGGGTGCCGCAGTCTCGGGGGCAGGTTTTTCTGATCTGCCTGTGAAAGATGCCATTCTTATCATCTTCCTGCTATCTGAAAATCAGAGTCCCGGCTTTCTCTATCACTTGCAATCTTGCTGTCTTCTCCCTTCTGTGTCCTCCTCTCTTTCTCCCTCTATCTTTTTCTACTTCATTTTGCTTTCTTTGTGTGCTCGGGATGACGGTTAACGCATTGGTTCCTTCGTGGATGTATTGTTTTGCTTGGGGGCGTTTAAGATTGGAGAGAGAGATGTAATGGAATGATTTGAACGTATGGAGAAATCTATGAAGAGAAAAATCAGTTCAGTACTTTTTTATTGCTCAGGTGTTGCTGTATTTACATGTGTTTGCTTTTTTTCGGAATGTTCTCTAATGAGTGTGTTAAACTGTACAAAAGTCTTTTGTTTTTATTATTTTATGTACAGATTATATAATAATAAAATTTTATCGACTTATGGTGACAGAAAATGTCATTATACTTGGGTTATCCACCAGTGCCTTTTGATTTAGCTAAAATACCACACAGGCTGTGTGACTTGTATAGTGCTTGTTACAACAGCCGTTCTCACAAAGCAGCCTTACAGAAATCCAGGCCCCTGATGAGCAAACCTCGCATGACGATGGTAAGGTGGAAAAATGCAAGAGCGGAAACCATCCATCTCTGGTTGACACTGGATAGCTAAACAATAGCCCCAATAATAGAAATGAGAATAAAAAAGTGAAGAAAAAAGTCAAATCAAAAGAAAAAAGAATGATCCGTGAAAGATGCCTCTCTAAAATGTTTTAGGATCTAGGAGGTGCTTTTGCTTTGTATGTGTTTTGCTATTGTTACTTTTCCTACTAGTGTTTCCTACTATCTTGTTCATGTTGTGTCATACCGTGCTGCTCTCTATTAGATGCTTTTCATAATGCAGCTGCTGCATTAAAATGCTTCAGAAACTGCCAGACGTTTGTCATAGGCTGTCATTGGTCACGCTCTGAACCAGTCACCAGGGAGCATGTTACATTAAGACCAAATAATTATTTCAAGAATTGCATTTTCTTTCTTCATTGTGGCTAATCTGTGGCTAATAGGACTGTTTATGAGGCTGTACGCGGGAATTGGGGCAAACAAGTTGTCCGTCTCTGCGGTTTGCCTCTTGCCGGCCATGTGTGTGTGTGGTATGTGTGGGTGTGTACAGTGCCAGGGGCAGGAGATGGCGAGCAGCTGCTCTTTATAGTGACTGAATGGACAGCAATGTGTCAGGCATCTGCGCTGCACACTCTCTGAGCCTCTACCTTTGCGGAGCTGCAAGGAGGTTGCCAGGCCATGCCACTCCAACACATTCCCTGATACATGCCTGACAGTATATGCGTCCAGTGCTACACAGTGGCAGGCGATTCTGTCTACACACAATGTCTAGTTTGGAAGTATCGGTCGTTATCGTTATCTCTTGTTGGAGTTTTAACTACGGCAGGCAGCATTTGGAGCCACGTTTTACCGTGAGCTTCCTGACACCTAAACGTAGAGGGGAATTTCACTATTGAAAGTTTTTCTTTGAAATCTAAACAGTAGGGTAATACAGGCTCTGATTTCTTTACAGTTGTGGTCAAAGGACCCAGGGGTTGCCATGTCTTTAACACATTTAGCCATGGAACTACCAGTGAGCCTAGATGTCCTTCCTGAGTTTTAATATGTAATGCAGGTAATGGTAAAATAGTTGGTGGGGGAGAATTTGGAGAGATCTTTTGCAGTGTGGTGTCTTGCCAGCATTAAAATAAAAGGATAAAAATGTGTTTTATCACCTTGTATTAGCTGGACTACAGTAATGCAAGTCTTTAAAATACAAATCTTGCATTTTATAATTTTTTTCATTGTACATTTAAAAATATATCAGCATCACAATTCTCACACCAGTGGATCTGGAAAATGAACACTGTTATGTATATGAAGTGCAGTGAGTGCTGGGCTGTGTGACTGTTTTGTTATTGTCCTAAATTACGTGACAATATACTTTACTGCACGTATGCACCTGGATATTGTCAGTACTGTCAGTGTCAGTGTTTATGCTTATTGTGTTTTGATGTCAGCTCAAATTGATAGACATGCTTCAGGGTTCCAAAAAATACAGAATATTTTGCAGACTCTGAGTGGTCAGCTTCCCCACTCTGTCCTGGTCAACTACCTGAGTGGTCCAAAGCAGTAGCAGCAGATAAGTGTAGTTTTGCCTCTGTGGGTGGCCTACAAGGACTCTATTGCGAAACGATGTCACCTTGTAACAGAGAAAAGGACAGAAATTCCAGCGAGGCATGTCAGGCAGCTGAGAGAAGTGTTTTTCTGTCTGAAAGAGTTTCTTCCCCTCACATGTACTTAGGAGTTTTACAACTCTACACTATTTACATGGACAAATATCAAAAAGTCTATCATTAAAATTTCTTGTTGATTAAATGATTGCGCTGTTATATTTGTGATCACCTGCAGGTGTCCATAAATAGATAAAACACCACTACAGCCAATACTGGCTGTATCACATTCTTTAGACTGTACAGAACAATAAAATGATGAGCTACTATTTAAATTAGCACTATTGAATGTCTTTAGGCTGTCATCCTGTCTGTATCTTTTTGTTGTCCTTCCACACAATAGACACTTTCACTGTGCAGCACCATGATATGAATTCCACGGCAGGAGAAAAAAATTGGGCTCAGAGATATCAGCTGTGATAGTAATATTGGATTGGTCTAAACCACTGATATATTGTAAAGTCAAAACAGTATATGCTATAGTGTATATTGTATGTACAATATTCCCTAACAATATACCTTTACCAGTCTTACTATATCTTTGTATTGAAGTTCTTAAAAGCGTTTCAGACCAAATGTACATGTAGATGTTGAAGATGTTATGCTTCACAGTCAGTGGCAGCGCTGTGGTCCTCTGTGTGTGTGTTTGAAAGTGAAGGCTCTTAATGCAGCTCTTAGTGTCCGTCCTCGCTCCCTGCCCGCCACATCTCAGTGTGTCACCTTGCTGTGACGCATGGTCTCCAAATGGTGGGTCTGTTCGAATGTGGGTCGTAATTAAAACCGGAGAATCAAAGTTTTTCTGACACAGCGTCAGCCGGCGCAACTCAGCATATGCCTGCTGCTCTCGGTACAAACATCAGACGCTAATAGACTTTGACAGTGTCTCCACACGGGGCGGCATTATCTACCCCTGTTGTGTTAAAGTAGCTCCCAGCCTGCACTCTCACTCCATAATGTATTGATTGGGCAGCTGCAATGGTATTTTTTACACCTATAAGCAGGCGCCTAATGTACGCCACTTCATTCAGTCATTACTGCATGTACCGAGTGGTGCGTTGACAGAGTGGTTAAAAATGAATAGTGGATGAAAAAGGAGAAAGCACTCTCTTCCTCCTTGCTTTCCATGGGAGAAGCAGGTCTATGTCAGGCACCCGTGCACGTTGCCCGTTACAAGCCTAGGAAGACTTTATTTTGTTTGCTTTTCAGAGTAATGCCTTAGATTTACTTGCATATTTTTCATTTCAGTATTGAAGAATGCCTGCTTACATTTTTTTCTGACATAAAGCAGTCTTCATGGGTATGCAGAGTGGGTTTTATCTACATGCCAGTTTTAAAGTATGGTTGTTAAAGCACATATTGAAAATCTTTTAGCAAAAACATGATGTTAACGCCTTAAAATGTTTCAGGGCTGACTTCATAACAGGGGTATAAAATGCATAGGGTGTGTGGCTGTTTCTAAGATTTTGCAGCTGGTGAATGTGTCAAGTTGAGAATGAAATTGCACAGATCTGAATACTCATTGATATATCACCCAGAATCACCATTAAAGCTAATGCTTAATCCCCTGTCTGATGAAACGGATGCACACTCCCATTCCCACACTCCCAACTTCTTAGCATGCTCCAAGCTTAATTTTAAATAACCATCTAATGAACTGTGATGGTCTTGTTGGTATGATAAGCACAAAAAAGATCTGTACTATTAGTGTGTAGAGAGGTCTTTTTCATGAAACAGCATTTCAAAACTTGTAACTGTGATTCTGTCATGTGGTGTGTATTTATAAGTTATTATATAAAGGGAGAAAATATCCTGGGTGAAAAAGCTCCAAGACAGACTAGAGTCGGAGGCTGCAGGGCGGTACTCTGAAAAGGATCACTACACTTTACACTATACTTACATTTCATTAAACTTCTTATGCCTTTATGGTATTCCAATCCTTGAGTCACATTCATAAGTACATTTTTCTCATTGACAGATAACTGAAAATACTTTGGCATCTGAGTTTTTTAAGCTTTAATGGGCCTGTGGAAAGTGATGTAGTTTACTGCAAGGTGGCCTGATGGCCTGAATTTAGGATGCAATAAACCAGCTATAGTTTGTTTATTGTAGTAAATTTATTATTAACGTTTTTCAAATGTTAACACTCATATCGATGTGTGTGGCTTCAAAAAGACTAAACGTTTAAATGCTAAATAGAGATTTGATAAAGGACATGTAAACAGTATTCAGATTATATTTGGACTGACATTTATTAAAACGTATTAATACGTTTCATAATCCAAACTTACCCCAAACTTATAATTAGAATAGTGCTTATTTTGATGGAAGCACCATTTATTTACTTTGAATGGTCTTTTTCTTTCACTTTTTGATTTTTTTTTTTAGTCTTTTATTGGTGATGTGAGCTCAATGTTGATGTTGACCTCTTTACAAGAGTCAGTAGAATGAGTTGCTGTTGAGGGATGACTGTTAAATGCAGCGATGGGCAAGTTCCTTCTGTGGAAGTGAGGTAATGTGGCATGGTTTCTCCTGGACAGCTCTCTGTCCCTTGCCCCAGCCTCCTCCCTGTCCAGGTGTGTTGGTGAGGTGCTGTGGGTCATTTCCTGTGCAGATGAGTTTCAGTGTGGGAAGCTGATATGAGCTCACCTGGCCAGCCTGCCCACAGAGCCATCCTTTGTTTATTCATTTGCTGCTGCAGCTTAACCTCTGCAAACTGGACCTTCCTGGTAACGGTATCCATGCGACAATGGAGAGGTGAGGAGCTGCCGCCTCTCTCTCCTCACCTGGAAATAACTGCCTGGCCGTTCACGCCTGCGTGTTTCCAATCAGCCCAGGAACGCCAGAAATGTCTGGGCCAGATTCCAGTGGAGTGTTCTTGAGGAGCTTTGCATGCTTTGGCCACTCTGGCATTGTTATTCATTCATTAAGGACTGTAAATCAGTCATTCAGTCAGTGTCTTCCTCTCTCGTTTTCCCTTTTCTCTTGTTTCTCTCTTTTTCTCACTCTCTCTTATTGTGTTGGTCAGAACGGTCCTCCGGAGCTCCCTCTGCACCACTGGTCTGGCGTCAACAGCACAGAAGGAAAAGAGGGAGGCAGAAAGGGCACACCTTGCACGTTTGATTCACAATCCGTTTTGGCAGCGTGAGCACGCAGGCGATGCTACACTGGAGCTTGTCCTTTTGCAGGCAGCCAAAGAGGACTTGACAGTTTTCTTGGAGTGAGCTGTTTCTTTGTTCTTGTTGTTTTTCAGTCTGTAGTCTGCATTTAAGTAGATTTGTGTATGTCATTGGTTTGCGCGTGATTGCGTGTGCAAGTTTTCCTGTCCGGTGATGTGATGTACGCTTGAGAAATCTCCGTGCCTCCTTCTCCCCCCTGCTGGAATGTTATCAGTAGTAAGGAAGCCCAAGTTATCACATTCTTGGTGCACATGGCTTTAGAAGAATCCATTAATTTGACGACAAGAGCACAGGACCAGATGTGAAATTCTCACTTGATTTGAACTTTGCACAGATCTTATCACTGTAATTGATACCTCATTGTCTCAACGCGAGGCTGGAAAGCATCATTTCCAGACCTTTTAAATGCATTTTCTTTCTCCCTCTTTTTTTAAGGTCTACAAAGTGATGGTATGCGTAAAACATGAAGGGAAAAAAGGACTTTGATTGGTATTCCGTAAACCTTTTGGGGAATTTTGAACATGGGCAGCTCACCTTCCACAACAAATGTTAAAGCAAAATGCCTCCTACAAGGCTCATCGCCAGCACAGCCTCAAACTCTCCACATTTAAAAGCATTTACCATGATCAGAAATGGGATGTTAATACATTCATCTTTATCTTTGGCCTCAGACTTGCCTTCATTTTTGTCCACACAGCCAGAGAGCAGGACTAAAGATGCATCTCTGGCAGAGCAATCGTTCCACCAGTATTGAAACCATTCGGCTGCACTTAACCTCAGCAGTTGCAGTGCCCTCACATGGGAGACGAAAAGTATTCAGAAGCAGCGAACATGCAAAGCAATCTCCGTCTGCAACATATGCTTTCAATGAACTCCTCTGCTGCTCGCATGTAAGCAGTGGTCAGGCATAAGAGCTTTTTTTTTTTTTTTGCTCTGTGCAGACTTGTCATATTAATTACAGCCCAGCCAGGAAAGGCTGGAAGGCGGTGAGGGTTTGCCTAGGTTATTTTTGGAAGGCTCGAGAAGCCAGTTGCACGCTTTCTTTTCGCTCAGCTTATTGAAATGACCCAGCAGTCAACACTCAGTCTGGAGTGTGTACGCCACTCCTGCTCAAACAATGGCTTTGAAGTGATGGGTGAAGCCCAGCCCAGAGCTCCTGCACAGGTCCCAGGCCATTACCCAGCTTAACCAGAGTGCACGTGCATTAATGTGCCCCCACAGGCTGAGCAAACACACTTAGTGTAATTGTTCAGCAGTCCCAGCTCTGTCCTGTTTGGACGGGCATAAGGGGTGTAGGCTGAGGCTAGGTGTTGTTTGTAGTACAGCAGGCCCCTCGACTAGTCGAATAATCGTTGTTATGTTTTTGGTAGACTAAGATTCTCTTAGTTAACTAATGGCATGTAGTTTTATCCTTGCTGCTTTTACACACAAAGGCAATTGTAGATAAAACCGCATATGTTTATGTAAATGGAATTCTGCGCCATAAAGCTAATAAGCCCAATAATTACCTTACTTTTTTCAGTGACTGAGTTTAGTGTAGTATGTAAACATTGTGAAAGTTTCAAAAAGCAGCATTTACTCCCCAGTCTATTCATTACTTGTAGAGCTCAGAAAATGCATCATCCTGTTCAACCAAATGTGTACGGGTGTTTCGCAGTGGACCTGAATAGAAAAGTGGACCCCACACAAAATTCCATACAAAAGCCCAATTTCTGTGAATGATTTAAGGAAGATGTAACGTGAACTCTTCCATCTAGGGTACTAGGGTACTGTATTGATTTTTTAAAAATGTATTATAAATTTTAAATTATTAGTTTATATGCAAAGAACTGTGCAAAGATCTCTGTAGTTA